>OY757314.1:145689914-146005515 GCA_963583905.1 Stenurella melanura | reverse complement strand
CCTAACCTAACCTAACCTAACCTAACCTAACCTAACCTAACCTAACCTAACCTAACCTAACCTAACCTAACCTAACCTAACCTAACCTAACCTAACCTAACCTAACCTAACCTAACCTAACCTAACCTAACCTAACCTAACCTAACCTAACCTAACCTAACCTAACCTAACCTAACCTAACCTAACCTAACCTAACCTAACCTAACCTAACCTAAACCTAACCTAACCTAACCTAACCTAACCTAACCTAACCTAACCTAACCTAACCTAACCTAACCTAACCTAACCTAACCTAACCTAACCTAACCTAACCTAACCTAACCTAACCTAACCTAACCTAACCTAACCTAACCTAACCTAACCTAACCTAACCTAACCTAACCTAACCTAACCTAACCTAACCTAACCTAACCTAACCTAACCTAACCTAACCTAACCTAACCTAACCTAACATAACCTAACCTAACCTAACCTAACCTAACCTTACGTCGCACACGCTATCTAACGCAACCAAGGGCGTGCTCGCGCTATCTAACGCAACCAAGACTCGTGCTCGCGCTATCTAACGCAACCAAGACGCGTGCTCGCGCTATCTAACGCAACCAAGACGGGTGCTCGCGCTATCTAACGCAACCAAGAGGTGTGCTCGCGCTATCTAACCCAACCAACGGCATCCTTTTTCGTTATGTTAGATCGCGCACCTTGGTTGGGTTAGGTTAGGTTGGGTTAGGTTAGGTTAGGTTGGGTTAGGTTAGGTTAGGTTAGGTTAGGTTAGGTTAGGTTAGGTTAGGTTAGGTTAGGTTAGGTTAGGTTAGGTTAGGTTAGGTTAGGTTAGGTTAGGTTAGGTTAGGTTAGGTTAGGTTAGGTTAGGTTAGGTTAGGTTAGGTTAGGTTAGGTTAGGTTAGGTTAGGTTCTAACCCAACCAAACTATCTAACGTAACCAAGAATCTAACCTAACCAGCTGGCGCGCGGGCAGTGGACAGAGGGCCACGGACCTCGGGCACGCGACGACGGACAGCGGGCACGCGGGCAAGCGATCTAACCTAACGGTTCCCTTAGATTTCGTTGGGTTAGATTTCGTTGGGTTAGATTTCGTTGGGTTAGATTTCGTTGGGTTAGATTTCGTTGGGTTAGGTTAGGTTAGGTTAGGTTAGGTTAGGTCAGGTCAGGTTAGGTTAGGTTAGGTTAGGTTAGGTTAGGTTAGGTTAGGTTAGGTTAGGTTAGGTTAGGTTAGGTTAGGTTAGGTTAGGTTAGGTTAGGTTAGGTTAGGTTGGGTTAGGTTCGGATCTTACCCAACCAAACTATCTAACGCAACCAAGGATCTAACCTAACCAGCTGGCATTTGGTTGGGTTAGATTTGGTTGGGTTAGATTTGGTTGGGTTAGATTTGGTTGGGTTAGATTTCGTTGGGTTAGATTTCGTTGGGTTAGATTTCGTTGGGTTAGATTTCGTTGGGTTAGATTTCGTTGGGTTAGATTTCGTTGGGTTAGATTTCGTTGGGTTAGATTTCGTTGGGTTAGATTTCGTTGGTTAGATTTCGTTGGGTTAGATTTCGTTGGGTTAGATTTCGTTGGGTTAGATTTCGTTGGGTTAGATTTCGTTGGGTTAGATTTCGTTGGGTTAGATTTCGTTGGGTTAGATTTCGTTGGGTTAGATTTGGTTGCGTTAGATTTGGTTGCGTTAGATTTGGTTGCGTTAGATTTGGTTGCGTTAGATTTGGTTGCGTTAGATTTGGTTGCGTTAGATTTGGTTGCGTTAGATTAGGTTAGGTTCCAACCCAACCAATCTATCTAACGTAACCAAGGATCTAACCCAACCAGCTGGCGCGCGGGCAGCGGGCAGCAGGAAGCGGGCACGCGGGCAGCAGACAGCGGGCGCGCGAGCAGCGGACAGCGGGCACGCGGGCAGCAGACAGCGGGCACGCGAGCAGCGGACAGTGGGCACGCGGGCAGCGGGCAAGCGATCTAACCCAACGAAGGATCTATCCCAACCAAACCATCTAACCCAACCAAGCAATCTAACCCCACCAAGCGTTCTAACCCAACGAAGGATCTAATTAGACAGGAATTGCGCCGGAATCGCGCGGGAATTGGGCGGTAATTGCGCAGGAATTGCGCGAGAATCGCTCGGAAATCCCGCGGGAATTGCGCGGGAATGGCGCGGCAACCTCGCGAAACTCACGCGGGACACGCGTTTGAGATCATGTAGATTACGAAAATGTAGATTTTTTAATTCCGTCAGTCTCTGTCTGTCGGACTGGACTGTCTGTCTGTCTGTCTGTCTATCTGTTGCGCGTGACTCGCGCGGGAATAGGTTCTAACCCAACCAAGCGATCTAACCCAACCAAGAACCTCATCTTCGCGGTACAGCCAACCAGAGCCTTTTATTTCCCTCGCATACCGAAGGGACGTATTGTATTGGAGAAAAATCCGAGATTTTTTCGGATTTTGCCGTTTGAGTTCATGTAGATTACGAAAATGTAGATTTTTTAATTCCGTCAGTCTCTGTCTGTCGGACTGGACTGTCTGTCTGTCTGTCTGTTGGTGCATTAACTAAAAAAATACTTGACGGAGAACAGTCAAATTTGGTAGGTAGCTCACACTACTGTCAGCGAAGAAATGGTTAAACTTTCACTGGAAAATAACCATATAAAGGGAATAAATAATGAATTTTTTTCTACCTAACCTAACCTGACCTGACCTGACCTGACCTGACTTACCTGATCTGACCTGACCTGACCTGACCTGACCTGACCTGACCCGACCCGACCCAACCCGACCCGACCCGGCCCGGCCCGACCCGATCTGACCCGACCCGAATTTATTTATATAATTGTTGCACATTCCATAGGATAATCGTCGCAGCTTTCTTTGTAAATAAAATTAGCTTTAGACATTTTTTGCTCAATTACAAAATATACAACAAAAATAAATTAAATTTCATTTAAATCATTAACAACTTTTTTATTTATTCAAAAACAATAACAACACTAACTTACTGCCCGAATTTCAATACAATCGGACTGTTGGTTCTTAAATCGTGCTTATCGTGCTTACAAGAAATGTGACGAGACGGACGGTCAGACAGACAGGCAAACAGACGGACGGTTTTCTTTAAATCGAAATGGTGTATGTGTTTAATCTGGTGATCGAATGTTTTTTGTCTATCGGGAGGTGCTGAATAATCGTTCTGAAATTTCGCACGCAACTTTGATTTTGAAGACAATACGATAACTATATTGTACTAATATTAACCCTTTAAGGGACAGAACACTGGGACTTTTCAAATTTTGTTTTAGCTCAATTATATGTTCTAAATAATATAAAATAGAAAAGTATCTGTCATTAGAATACAAATTTTTTTGTTAGTTTTTTTGAAAATGGGTGGTACATATTTGTACCACTGAGCGTTATAGCGAAAAAAAATATTTAGTGAGCACTGGTACAAATGTATACCACATTTTGTTTTTCGGTATTTAAGAATTTAACCCTTTAAGGCATGTTGGTACATATTCGTACCACTTTATATTACGGTCGAACAATCAGTTCAAATTTCATACATTACCCCCCTTATGTTTCGTAAGGATGTTGTAGCTGCTTTCTGGTGAAAATACGTACCATATATTATCAAAAATATCCCGCCTACTATCTACAATAGTTTCAGAAACTGTCAAAAAGTAGTATATATTTGTACCACTGGTTGCTAATGTGCGATATTTGTAAATGTGCCTTATTTTCTCAAGTTGTGAAGTTACAATATTTATAAAATAGTGAACAAGATAGGTAACAGTGACTCTATTATCTATATTTCATATCTTTTTAGAAAAATTTGCTTGCAATAATATTTTTACATCAAAAATCTTACTTTTAGTAATTTAAGGTTAGGAAACAGCTGATTTCGTGGTTGAGTTAGTAATGACTTATTTGGTAATGATAATCTGTGTGTGTCTGCGAATATGTGAATTCGGTTTATAAATATTTAATTATTCTTTACAATATATAACATGTGCAATAACTTTTTCGGCTAAGATAATTTTTTTGTCTATATAAAAGTGGTACTTATACGTACCATTAAACTTTTGTTTTTACATGTACCACTAATCTTTCGTTTCTAGATACTTACAAAAATTTTATATTTCATTTATATATTTCCTATAATCGTATAGGGATATGACTTTTGGTTCTCTCTCTTGATTTTCAGATATTCAATTTTTTTTTTAAGATTTGGAGAATCCCAAAGACGTCGATTTGTTACTAAACGAAATAGATGATGATATGGCAATACATTCTGATGTAAATGGAGATTCAGATGCAGATGATGACATTCCTAATTATGAATAAACGTATTCTTTATGGGATTTTCCTTAAGGATTTTTAATTTGCTAGCATAACCAGAAGTCAGGTTATCGAAAGAATGCAAAGATTTCATTAATATTTTTAAACATAGCTTTTCTTTTAGTTCTCGTAGATAGCTATTTTTTCTGATGTTTGCAAAATCCTATAAAGAATATGTCTCAATACAATTAAGCAAATAAATAATTCACTTTTAAATATTCCTAATTACCAAAGAATAACTGTTCCCTTTTTAAATTGTTAGAATTTTATGAGAAAGAAGTATGTAATAGGAATTATTGATTTCTTTATAATTATAGGAATGGATTGTTTATTTTTCTAAATAAAATGAATTTGATAAGTTTTTTGTTGTTTAAGATAGCAGGTCTGATTTGGCGGCCGCCAAATTCTACCCTATATATAAACAATAAGCTGCGTGACATCATTCTAAATCCCATATGGAGACCGGCACAAAATGACGAATCGCCTAATTTTTTTACAACCTCCTCGGCATTGGTATCAAATGAAAAGGTATTACAAAGCTGTGCGACGTTATTTTCTCTTCTCTGTGCTCTCTTTCCATCTGTTTCTCTCCCTTTTCTATCTCTGATCTCTCTCTTTTGTCTCCCTTCTGCATCTCTCGCTCTTTTTTCCAACCTCTCTCTGTTCTCCCCTTTCCTTTCTCCACCTCTCTCTCTCTCTCTCTCTCTCTCTCTCTCTCTCTCTCTCTCTCTCTCTCTCTCTCTCTCTCTCTCTCTCTCTCATATTTGCTCCGTAATTTCTCTCTATTTTCACTTATCTCTCTCGTCTCTTTTCTCTCTGCCTCTATCCTCCTCTCTCTTTCTCACAACGTCTCTCTCTCTCTCTTTCTCTCTCTCAATCTAACCCAACCTGCGGGCACGCGGGCAGCGGGCATGCGGGCAATCGGGCAGCGGGCAGGCGGGCAGCAGGCACGCGGGCAGCGGGCAATTCGGGGGGACACGCGGGAACATCGCAAGACACGCGCGGGACACCGCGGAAATCGAAAGAGCTGACCTGAATTGACCTGACCTGACCTGACTTGCACTGATTATTATATTACAAGTAAAATAGCTGTGCGACGTTATTCTCTCTTCTCTGTGCCCTCTTTCCATACGTTTCTCTCCTGTTTTCTCTTTCTCATTTTTCTCTCCCTTTTCTATCTCTGTTCTCTCTCTTTTGTCTCCCTTCTGCATCTCTCGCTCTTTTTTCCAATCTCTCTCTGTTCTCCCCTTTCCTTTCTCCACCCTCTCTCTCTCATATTTGCTCCGTAATCTCTCTCTCTATTTTCACTTATCTCTCTCGTCTCTTTTCTCTCTACCTCTCTCCTCCTCTCTCTTTTTCACAACGTCTCTCTCAATCTAACCCAACCCGCGGGCAGCGGACAGCGGGAAACGGGCAGCATGCAGCGGACAGCAGGCAGCGGGCACGCGGGCTGCGGGCAATTCGGGGACACACACTCGGGAACATCGCAAGACACGCGCTGAACACCGCGGAAATCGAAAGAGCTGACCTGAATTGACCTGACCTGACCTGGACTGATTATTATATTACAAGTAAAATATCTGTGCGACGTTATTCTCTCTTCTCTGTGCCCTCTTTCCATCCGTTTCTCTCCTGTTTTCTCTTTCTCACTTTCCACTCCCTTTTCTATCTCTGTTCTCTCTCTTTTGTCTCCCTTCTGTATCTCTCGCTCTTTTTTCGATCTCTCATGTTCTCCCCTTTCCTTTCTCCACCGCTCTCTCTCTCTCTCTCTCTCATTTGCTCTGTAATTTCTCTCTATTTTCACTTATCTCTTTCGTCTCTTTTCTCTCTACCTCTCCCCTCTCTCTTTCTCACAACGTCTCTCTCTCTCTCTTTCTCTCTCAATCTACCCACCCGCGGGCACGCGGGCAGCTGACAGCGGGCACGCGGGCACGCGGGCAAGCGTGCAGCGGGCACGCGGACAGCGGGCACGCGGGCATCGGGCACGCGGGCAAACTCTCGGGGGGACATACACGGGAACATCGCAGGACACGCGCGGAACACCGCGGGAATCGAAAGAGCTGACCTGAATTGACCTGACCTGACCTGACCTGAACTGATTATTATATTACAAGTTTTTACTTGCGACGTTATTTTCTCATCTCTGTGCCCTCTTTCCATCCGTTTCTCTCCTGTTTTCTCTTTCTCACTTTCCACTCCCTTTTAGTACTCTCTGTACGCGGGAACATCGCAGGACAAGTAAAATAGCTGTGCGACGTTATTTTCTCTTCTCTGTGCCCTCTTCCCATCTGTTTCTCTCCTGTTTTCTCTTTCTCACTTTCCACTCCCTTTTCTAACTCTGTTCTCTCTCTTTTGTCTCCCTTCTGTATCTCTCGCTCTTTTTTCCGATCTCTCTCTGTTCTTCCCTTTCCTTTCTCCGCCTCTCTCTCTCTCTCTCTCATTTGCTCTGTAATTTCTCTCTATTTTCACTTATTTCTCTCGTCTCTTTTCTCTCTACCTCTCTCTTCCTCTCTCTTTCTCACAACGTCTCTCTCTTTCTCTCTCAATCTAACGCATCCGCGGGCACGCGGGCAGCGGACAGAGGGAAGCGGACAGCGGGCTCGGGGACAGCGGGCACGTGGGCCGCGGGTACGCGGGCTGCAGCCACGCGGGCATCGGGCAATTGTGCCATAATAACGCGGGAATCGGGCGGGAATTCGGGGACACACGCGCGGGACACCGCGGGAATCGAAAGAGCTGACCTGAATTGACCTGACCTGACCTGGACTGATTATTATATTACAAGTAAAATAGCTGTGCCCTCTTTCTATCCGTTTCTCTCCTGTTTTCTCTTTCTCACTTTCCACTCCCTTTTCTATCTCTGTTCTCTCTCTTTTGTCCCCCTTCGTATCTCTCGCTCTTTTTTCCGATCTCTCTCTGTTCTCCCCTTTCCTTTCTCCACAGCTCTCTCTCTCGGGCGGGCAGCAGGCAGCGGACAGCGAGCAGCAGACACGCGGGCAGCCGCCATGTGGACAGCGCGCAGCTGGCGCGGGCAGCGGGCACGCGGGCAGCTGACCTGACATCTCCTCCTCTCTCTTTCTCACAACTTCTCTCTCTATTTTTCACTCTCTCTCAATCTAACCCAACCCGCGGGCACGCGGGCAGCGACAGCGGACAGCGGGCACTCCGGTTACCCTTGAGACTCTCCGAGACCATTAAATAAAATTATACTTACTGTGATTGCTACTGTCTGCTCTCTCCGTCATAATCTGATATCGAGCGGTGCACTTCTAATGAATATATCTTATAACTAGTACTTTCTCAGGACTATCGACAAATAAAAATGCTCCAAAGGATCTTTCGATAAACAATTTCTCAGCCTATTTAAAATATATTTAAATTTGGAGAACGTTATCTCGCATCTCACTTGGGTTGACTAAAGTGTCAACTGGTATATAGCTGAACGAATTCGATTGGTTGAATAGGAAAGATCGCCTTAAAACCTATGCCCTTTGTTTGTTTCACAAAATTCTATTATCTCGGTCACCTCCCTATTTATATAACAAAATGTCGTTTCAAAGTGATTGACGCCTCCCCCTCACAAAACGTCTTTGTTGAAAGAAGTTTTCGATATACCATTTATAAGCTATACAACTCTATCTCAGATAGTTTGAAAGTTTTTACTAATGCTACACATTTTCTCGATGCATAAATAGGATACTCTATACATGGACTTCTTTCACAGTTTGTGTAATCAGCATATGTTGTCTTAAATATCCTAAGGTTTATGTTGTTTATTTTTTAATAATTATTATTTGAATAATTATTGTTAGTTTAATCTAATTTAATATCAAGGGGTAATTAATCCAACACCTAACACATCCAACACAGAATATGTTGCATTTGCTAAACTGCCTGCACATTCAACATTTTTAATTTTCTCATAAAATGAAATTGCACTACCTGAATACTTAAAATAGCTAATATTAGTTAATAAAATACGTTCATATCATACCAGATCTGCCTTAAACTTTTATGTTTCACCAATTCTAAAAAACTGTACCGTGAATAGTTTGTTTCATAAAGGCATTAGTCTATTCTTCCTCGACCCCTTAAAGATCTTAAGAGTATTCATCTATTTAATACACAAAATGGCGAATCGCCTAATTTTTTACAACCTCCTCGGCATAGGTATCAAATGAAAAGGTATTACAAGTAAAATAGCTGTGCGACACTATTTTATTTTCTCTGCGTTCTCTTTCCATCTGTTTCTCTTTCTCGCTTTCCTCTCCCTTTTCTATATGTATATATTCTCCCTCTTTTGTCTCCCTTCTGTATCTCTCGCTGTTTTCCAATCTCTCTCTGTTCTTTGTTTTTCCTTTCTCCACCTCTCTCTCTCTTCCTCTCTTTCTATCTCATTTCTCTCTATTTTCACTTATCTCTCTTTCTCATAACTCCTCTCTCTCTCTCTCTCTCTCTGTCTCATCTCCTATCCCCCCTCTTCCTCTTTTCCGGTCCGGTTACCCTTGAAACTCCCCAAGACGAAATTAAATAAAATTATACTTACTGTGATTGCTACTATCTGCTCTCTTCGTCATAATCTGAAGTCGAGGGGTGCACTTCTAATGGATATGTATATTAAAACTAGCAGAGGTGACCCGTAGTAAGTAGTTATTCGACTCACGTCGCAGAGTCACACGCAGGTCGTTAATCTATAATTAGTGGACCGATAAGAAATCGAATTCAAAACTTATTTCCATTTATTGAAATAAATTTTATAAAATATAAAAATATAACTCCATATTTAACTAGCGTATATAAGACAAACATCGGAGACCCCTACCGCTTGGCAAGACGTTACGTTCTGCAGGATCGCAACTCGTCCGGCGTCGAGAGACCTATAACCTTCGACTGTACAAAGAGACTAAGAGTCCCAGTCGTTTAGGTAATAAAATGTATGTCGAACTTTCCGAAAAATTATTCCCTAGTTTTGCACTGAAATTTTGTGATGTGGAAATGAAACATGAAATTTGTGTTTATGGACTAGCATAACGTTTACAATTTTAATTAATATATAAACGAACAAGCTATCCTATACTCATCGCCGACTTACTACACTTGTTATATAATTGTTTCACATTCTATAGGATACTCTTCGCAGTTTTTTTTGTAAATGGTATTAGTTTCAAACGTTTTTTGTTTTTATTTATTGATCGATTTTGTTCAAAAACAATAGGGTTCTTCCTCTAGCTCTCACTAACTTACTGTCCAAATTTCAATACAATCAGACTAATCGTTCTTAAGTTATCATGCTTACAGGAAACTTGACGGACGGACAGACATACAGACAGACGGACGGACATTTTTTTTTCTCTACGAGCAATATTACCGGTTTTTGAAATGTGCCGATTGCATGCAATATACTCTTCGTTTTGTATTTGCGAAGAGTATAATAAAGGAATTTGGCTGTTTCTTAATCTTAATTTGTTGATTATTCCGTTGCATTTTCTCTGGTGATTTAAACCTTCGTTGAAATGGGGAACTATTTGATTTAAGACGACCCGATATATTTTGTCTTGTAATGTTGATCGCCTATGCGACAGAAATCTAGAGGCAGAAAGTTTCATATTAATAATGTAACTCTGAGAAGTTTTTTGTTTACTTTACTTTTTCTTTGACGAATTTCTTCTTTCGTTTGCCTGGCGGATTTCATTAGAACAGAAACCTTGATTTGCTTGATTTATCTTCAAAAAAAATCTCCTGTTCTTTTATTAGGTACATTTTATTAAATGTTATATATTTTTAATATTAATTATATCATTTGTAACTTTTATAATGAAAAATATCAGACAAACCGAGCTCCTAACTGGTGTGTACATGAGATCTAACTAGACTTTCTCAGACTTTGCTACGCTATATCCATATTGCTATTTCTGACCATTTTCGATTTATTGAGCAAGAAGTACAACATTTAAAAGTAAATTAAATATAGAAATTCCTTCCTATAGTTCAAGAGAAACACTTAAGTGCTCCGCATGATCACCATTTTGGTAGACAAAATGTGGATCATTATGCAGCAGACTTGCTTGTTTTTTGCACAACAAATATGAAAAAAGGATGTCGGTCATTTTGATATAGGGCGCGTGCAAAATCTGACAGCTAACGAGAGTGGCGGGCATATAACCTCAATGTTCCGAATTAATTAAAGTAAAATTCACTGTTTTCGTTCGCTTTATTAACTTTCTTGTGCTATCAGCTATTGAGATAAACATTTTTAAGTTTAGTTTTCATTATATATAGACAATTACGTGTTTTGTACAACAATATTTTCTTTGATTTGGCGAGATGTGCATTTACCTGTGTTTTTAGTTATTTTATTCGCATTTAAACAATGTATGGGACTGCTCTTATTATTATATATGGAGCATATTTAGATTATTTAAGATTTAAATGCTATTAATTATTGTTACTAGTTTACCACAAGACGCCATCATACTGTATGGAATCTGGTTGTCGATGTATCACTGAATGCCAATTAAAGCTTTAAAAGGTATGTGACTATTACTTAACATTATAACTTATAGTCCATTCAAATTAGAAGAAAAATCACTGAGGGAAATTTTTCCTACAGCTAAGCCACCCGTATAGAAAGTTGTTTTTGGGTTGTGTTAACATTTTTCACCAAGCGCATGAAAGAAAAAGGGTTGTTTTTTAGATATAGATACACATATTTGTTTTTTTTGCCATTTTGCCGGCTTCTTGCGTTTTGCTGCAAAACTATGCATTTATGAGAAAATATGACCTGATTTGATATTGTAGATCTAGCGATTCTCTACAATTTTTGTTCTCTTTGATTTTAAGCCAAAATTATGCATTTTATAAAAAAATATCAAGATATCAAAGTTGTAGATAAAAAAATTTTCGACAAATTTTGTTCTTTGTCGCGCGGTTTTGCCGCTAGAGTGCGAAAAACATTTCTTCAATACTCTTAAGCGGAAAAAAAATATTGTTACGATTTTTCACCCTTTTAGGAAACACCCTGTATGAATCCGTGGGTTCTAAATAATTTTAACAAGGGGTAAACCACTAACACTTTATTTAATAATTTACTGATTACACAAACTAACTTTTACAATGTTTATATTTACACTTCGAATTTATAACCTCACTTTCGCTATTAACTTCCCTTTAGTAAAACTTCTCTTCTTCCGCCGATAATCGCGCGTTATATACTCTGAAATTGCCTCCAGAGTCATCCAGAATACAATCGAGAATCTTCTCCTACCACACTATAGAAAACTCTATCTCTTTCTACAAGTTTCCAGTCACTATTAGGCATAGGCGTATCATAGAGGAGTGTAATGCATAACAATATAGCGCATATATTTTTGATATACAGGCAAAACTGCATTTTTTAGAGTACTCGTCAATTATATAAAAATTTTTAGAGCAAAAAAAAATTATTTTTTTTGAAACCCATGGTTCATTTCTTACACAGCTGCGCATAGAACGCTGCATCTAATAGTATCAACTACGCGCATTCAGCTATGTGGTCGTGATGGGCCCTTTTGTATATGTCATCCTTAATGTCATCTATATTAGCTTGGCCCGTTAAAAATATTGAGTAGAGGGAGGTGGAGGGGCAAAATACTACATCTGTTCACGATGCCTATAGTTTTTTTATCCGCTCAAGAGTATTGAAAAATGTTTTTCGCCCTCTAGCGACAAAATCTCGCGACTTTGAAAAAAAAACAAGGAACAAAATTTGTCGAACATTTTTGTATCTACAACTTTGATATCTTGATATTTTTTTATAAGATGCATAGTTTTGGCTTAAAATCAAACACCAAAAACATTTACACATTTACATAAACTTCAGCGTGCTCTAGCGGCGCAACTAAGCGGAATTTCGAAAAAATGAAGAGAACAAAAATTGTAGAGAATCGCTAGATCTACAATATCAAATCAGGTCATATTTTCTCAAAAATGCGTAGTTTTACGCAAAATGCAAAAAACCGCCAAAGTGGCCAAAAAAACATATATATGTATCTATATCTAAAAAACAACCCTTTCATTTTCATGCGCTTAGTGAAAAATATGTTAACGCAACCCCAAGACAACTTTCTATATGGGTAGCTTAGCTGTAGGAAAAATTTCCGTCAATTTTCCTAATTTGAAGGGACTATTAATACTTATTATGTAACATATTTAATAAATACATAGTAGCATACCTACCTCATGCACGAAAATAAAGTTATAATTATTTCAGATTGCTATCGATTTACACCAGAAGAAAAGTTTGTGCTCAATCAAGAGAGCAAAGCGAAAAAGCCTTAGAGAGATCCAATCTTACTGAGTCAAAGATGAAATATGGTCATAGTTCCAGACATTATCTTAACGGATAATCTTTATGAATAATAATTTCGTTTAAATTTTATACCATCTAATTTTTAGGAAAACCTGCTGAACTAGATAAGGTAACTCATCCAGATGACTAATAAATAAATTTATGGGTTGTGCAGCCTTAAAGCATTTAACCACTTTTCTCTTTGAACTCTTAATTGACCACAAACTTATCTTCTTTGGTGTAAATCGATGACAATCTGAAATAACTGTAACTTTATTTTCGTACATGCGGTAGGTATACTACTATATATGTTTATTAAATATGTTACTTTTGTATCGTGTACTCATTATATTAAATAAAGAAACACGAATTGTAAATCAGTCTTTTATTATCACAGTTAGTAACATGGGTTTCCCGTTATAACATACGTCTATATCTAACGACGGTCGAAGGAGGAGAGAGAGCTCGGTACCCTGCGGTACATTTATCGAGGTTCTTAAGTTGCGCTGCGTGTGCGCTTTAGCATATATTAGGGTTGCCACATACCTTGCACCCCCATACTTAAATATTTAGTAGTCTGAAATTTTACAACACTAATATTCCCTACTTGCTACGTATCTAGTATGTTTATGTAAGCCTTAAGTTATTTTATTTTACAATTTTCTTGGCACCTAGCTTTTACAATATTTTGACGCTCCAAAATGACTATTCCTCTTCGAGCGTAACGTAGTCTTGTAACTTCCTGGATAGCTTCCGAATTCGACTTGAACGTCTGGCTGAGCTACTTTGTTCGCTGTGCTCCTGACTCTTGGGTTGTGCTGACCTGATCGTGCTGTCCTTGTGGCTGCACTTGGCTGGCTCATCGGGCTGTGGATCGTGCCTGTTAAACAAATTATTTGCATTAGTTATTTTGCACGGTGTTGTTTTCCGTTTCGTCCATGAGTCGTTTGTCAATATATCACAACTGTCTATTTGTTGTTCGTCATTTACACTCAAGTCTCTGTCTTTTAAAAGTTCACTTGACATATACACTGATGATGTTCAAGGGTGAGCTGGTTGGTCTGGTAGGTTAAAGGTACTTACGGGATGAGTTGCATTGGTACTTTCGGGGTTATTATGAGGGTTATATGTTACCTTTGACACCATTTGTGTCCTGTCATTTGGTGCTGTATACTTACTGAGATCCCTGTGTTCAGGTTGCGTTGTTCCTATTTTATGAAGTTGATTAACATGCCGTTTCCATGTTCGTCCTTCTACGTTTTTCAAACAAGTTGTTCTTCCTATTCTCTTCACTATGGTTCCTTCTGTCCATTCAGGTTTATGCGGTGTTCGAAGATCTTTTACCGTTATCCTCTCCCCCACTGAGAATTCTCGTCTTTTTCCGTTGCCGTATCTTCTTGCCTGATTTTCCTGGGATTTCCGGAGTCTTTCGGTTACTTCCGTGGGTGGCTCGTCGGACGAGTTCCTTATAAGATCGAAGCGTATTCTCAATTTCCTGCCAAAAATGATCTCGGCTGGTGATTTACTCGTTGATGCGTGTTCTGCAGTCCTGTAGTTGAATAAAAATCTGGTGATTATGGTTGTAATTTTTTCGTTCTTATTTTTAGCTGACATAGCTGTTTTTATTTTGTGTTTGAACGTTTTTACCATGTTCTCAGCTTGTCCATTACTTTGAGGATTATTGACCGGAGTTGTGACATGTTTTATGCCATTCTTCTTGAAAAAAGTTGTCATGTTTCCTGCTACGAAGTTCGTTCCCTTGTCTGTCACTACAATTTTTGGTATTCCGAATCTCGCAAAGCATTCTCTGAATTTTTCCTCGGTTTCTTGCGATTTTAGTGACTTACAAGGAAAAATTTCTGGATATTTACCTACTATATGAGTCGATGGTTACTAAAAAGTACATACGATTTAGTTCCAAATAGTCTGCATATATGCGATACCATGGTTCTTTTTCTGGTTGCCAGGGTGTATACTCTGCTTTTGGTGGGTTAGTTCTGTGTTTGAGACATGCGACACAGGATTTCACCATTTCCTCCAATTTCCTGTCTATTCCTGGAAACCACAAAAATCCTCGAGCTATTGGCTTGATTTTGGTGATGCCTAGATGTGCTGGTTCGTGAAGTTTTTCTAATAGCTTTTCTTGAAGATTCCTTGGTATTACGACTCGATGTCCCCATAATATGATATCTTGATCTACGGAAAGTTCATGTCTTTTTAGAAAATACTGTTTTAATGTGTCATTGACTCTACTAGGCCATTTGTCATGCATGATATACTTTTTTACTGTTTTTAAAATGATATCTATAGAGACACCATAGTTGTTTCGGCTCTAATAGTCTATTATCATAGAGCTCAAAAACGACCGCTCGTGTTGATGTCTTGCCAAGTTTTAAAACGCTTTATTTTATGAAAATATAAACCTACTGGATCACCAAATGCCACGTTGGCATTTTTCTCCAGTAATCCACAATTCAAGATGGCGTCAGGCTGATTTATCAAGAAATCATATCTTCGGTAATAATTGACCGATTTTCAATTTTAGAAAAAGTAAATACTAACAAGAAAATACTTCTTAAGAAAAAAAAACACCAGAGTCAAAAATGTTTAATACCTAATGGAATATTCCCAAAAAACTAAAATATTTATTTTTTCATTTTATTTAACGCTTTATATTTTGAAAACGGCACGTCATATGGAAAAAAAGATCAAACCAAAGATGTGTAGAATTTTCTGCTGAATCCAACGATATGCAAATTTCTAGGTATTGGTTGCAAAATAACCCTATAAAAGTGCAAAAATATGTCCGCACACCATTGTGTCGACCCATTTCAATTAGTATATGCATATATATTTTTTATTGTGACGCGTGCTACGACCTGTTATTATTATACTTTTCACAAATACAAAACAAAGACCATATTGTATTTGAACGGCACATTTCTAAAACCAGTAATATCGCTTATAGAAAAAAATTTCTCATATCACTATGTTGGCGATCGAATTCTGAACAACAAATGTCCGTCCTCTATCTGTCTGTTTGCCCGTCTGTCTGACCATCTGTTTGTCTGTCCGTCCGTCCGTCCGTCATGTGTCATATAAGCATGATAACTTAAGAATGAAATGTCCGATTGTGTTGAAATGTGGACAGCAAGTTAGTGTTAGCTAGAGGAAAAACCCTATTTGAACAAAATTGCTGAATAAATAAAAACGTAATTTTTTATTTAAAATTAAAAAATATTTTTTCATATTTTGTGATTAAAAAATGCAAAGTCCAAAACAAAACAAGGCGAGAAAATTTTAGAAATAAGAGAAGAAAGAAGTTTACTTCAGCGTTTGGTTTTAGTATCAAGGACTCGTCAAGATATAGACCTAGAGAAATTAGTTGGTGAATACGAATTTGGATCAGTACCTCGTTCTTTATTTACTGCCGATGGCAGTTTATTGTTTCGAACTGATAAATTTAAACTCATGCAAAAACTAGAAGACACTTCTAAAAAATTGCGAAACTCAAGTCACGTTAGAAGCCTCGTTGGTTAAACCTAGAACAGTTATTTTAGTTGATGAAATGGCATTGGTTCAATGTATCATTGTATCACAAAATCTTCAAGTATGTCAAGATTTTGCAAATATTTTTCTTTCCATGCTTTTTGAAATTGCCTTACCACATGATGAACTACATTTAATATTTCATACATAGAAGGAAGACTCGCTAAAAAGCCGCACAAGGTCGAAAATAAGTCAGAAATATTCTGGCACATCTTATCATGTCTCAGATGGATCATTAATAAAATATATTCACTGAAAGATTTTTTATCTAACATAAAGATCAAAAAGGAGCTCACTGAATACCTCGCCAAGAAAGTTTGGGATTGTAAAAGATTTAAAAATGTTGTAATTTTACATAATAACAAAACAATTTCAAATATCCGTTTGTTAAATATAAAAAACAACAATCACGAAGAAGCAGTGGCGGCTCGTCAGGGGAGGCAGAACCACCATATCTTCAAAAGTAATATCTTAAGAAATTTCTATTAGGTATATCTCAATTTTCAATATTTTTTATTGTTTATTATTCATTAACTAATTTTCAGTTTATATATAACATTTTTGCATTTCCTTTCCACAAACATACCTATAACGTTATAGTCCGGATAGTCTTTGTATGCATATTTCCCGGTCGGCCGGTCTTTTCCTGAATGAACACTGTGGTTCGCTGGAGGCTAATACGAAATAGCTTCCAACTTTACCGCATTTACTTATAACATGAATGTCCTTGAATTTCTTTGCGCTGTGTAAAATAGCAACACTTGGAATAGCCAAGTATGAGGCTAGCCTCAGATCTTAGTTTTTATAGCGCATGTGCACAGGTCATTCAAGAGTCGGGTGATTCACAAAGAAAACGAACTGACGTCTGACAGTTGCGTTTAACCGGTTAAGAACAACTTGACGTATAAATACATAAAACATTTGATAGGCGGGCTAGAAATAAGTGCTCTAGGTGAAAATATTCCCAACAGCATGTCTTGTTGTCCAGACGTGGTGGATTATTTGTTATTAAATGGATTTACTACTCTTATTTATGACGAAAAGGTAAGAATTAAAAGAAATGCCAGGCCTACACCAGCAATGCTTTCGTTACTTTTTAAAAGTGGTAAACAAAACAGAGGGTTTTGTGATAACAATTATAAAAAAGTCGAGTGGTTAACGGCATCAACAGTTAGAAACAAATTATATTGTTGGAGATGTTTATTATTTACTAATGATCAATCCTCAATTTGGGGCAGGGCAGGGTTTAATAATTTGCAAAATTTGTCGCGAGGTTTAGAAAGGCACGAAAAATCCCAGGAGCACATTTCATCTTGCATTAAATTCGAAATGTTTGGTAAACAAAATATTGTAAATTTCTTAGATTCTGCACATAAGAGAGAAAGAGAAAATGTTAACGAAAAGGTCCGTGAGAATAGGGAAATATTAAAGAGGTTAATAGATGCCGTTATATAGTTATCTTCACAAGAAAATTCTTTCCGAGGACATGACGAAAAATGAGAATCGTGCAATAAAGGAACTTTCAAAGAGCTGGTAGATTTTTTAAAAACTTATGACCCAAGATTAGAGAACTTTTTGAATAACGCCACTATTTTTTGAGACAATTCCGGTAAGCTTCTGTAGAATGATCATTTTCAACACTTAAACGCATAAAAACATTTTTACTAGAAACAAAATGAGTCAAGACCGCCTTTCAAATGTATCGCTTATTTCAATAGAAAAACGTTTTTTGTCAGAATTGAGTAAACGCGATTAATTTTATGATGAAATAATCAACCATTTTGCTAGTTCCAAAAATCGCAGGTTACCACTCATTTATAAAAATATTCAGGCTTTAAAGCAGAGAGCAGAGATTAGGTAGTTGTTATTTTAGAAAAAATATTTATTTGTGTTATTTATTTTTTAGGAAATATTTTTTATAATTCTCCATAATATAAAGTTCCGCGATTATATTTTTTTTATATAACTTCTTTCTCAAAACTATTTTAATTTCTATTAAAACTTATAATTTTACACGCCTGGCAGTGATAATGAATACCATTTTTTGTTTGTAGAAAAACACTTTAATTTTTTTACCAAAACTATTTTTATTTTTATTAAAAGTTATATAATTTAATTACAAGTGGGATAGTAGGACTCCTTTGGATACCGATACTCGAGTCGTAGGAACGAGAATTTCATGAGAATGATTTTTTCATCTCATCATATTTTCTATTTCCTTTTCATTCTATTTTATTAGTTATATTCTCTCAAGTCGTGAATCGGTATCCTGGCGAACAACCCACGGCAAAAGAATGTAACGCGCCGTTGTAATACCTCAGGGGTGGTGGGGAAATGTACAAATTGTAGTCATATTGCACATCAGTTGTCTTTCAGAATATCAAGCCTCCTCTGCAGACAATATCACGAGCCGCCACTGCGAAGAGATACTGTTCTAGTACTTCATGGTGTTCATTTAACTCAACAATATGGAAAAGAGAGAAATTACTGTTCACAGTCCTGATACAGATGTATTTGTACTTCTGATTAGTTTTTATGAGCAATTACCGAAGAAAGTCATAATGGCAACCAGTCGAGGACAAACTAAAAAAGAAATAAATATAGGAAGTCGTCAAATCGTTAAGTGTCGGACACAGATGATCATTAATTGGTTTCCATGCCTCTACTGGGACTGATATAATCGGCAGATTCTCAAGAATTAGCAAAGAATTTTGCACCAAAGTATTTTTAGAACTGCAGGAATCATCGGCAATACTGAAATCGGTTGAATTGTTGAGAACGTTGAATACGACTATCACAGAACTTGAAGACAATCTCCACGAATTTGTATGTTTGCTCTATAAAAATAAATTAATAAAAAAGCTAACTGACTTGCGTTGGTATCTGTTTTCCACCAGAAATCAAGAAGGACAAAACCTACCACCCAGAGTTGATGCTATGAAGCAACATATTTTAAGGTAACATACATGACATATAAAAATTAACAGAATTTCATTATTATTTTATTTTAGAGCCCATTATATTGCAACAATATGGAGAAGTGCGAATTAAAATAATCAAAATTTGCCAGATGCCAGTCTCTGTGGATGGTGAAAAAGTGATGAATATTTAGAACCAGTCCTCATGCTTAACCCACCCGCTCCAAGAGCTATAATTAACCTGGTAAAATGTAGCTGCACGAAGGGATGCGGAACTAATGTATGTTCTTGCAAAAAAAATGGGATAGTTTGCACTGAAGCCTATCAGTGTTCTGTAGGAAACATCTTTTGTGCAAATACACCCGATTTGGTAACTCCATCGATCATGGAAGAATATGAAGATAACTCAGGTAAATTATGGTATTTTTACTTTAAACATATGACGAATAACCAAAAATATTTTTTAGAAGATGATGACCTGGAAATCTCTTAAGAAGTATTTTAAGTCGAAAAAGACAATTTGAGCCAATTTAAGTTAAGTTTACATTATATAAGTTTATGTTTACCACAGAATATAAGATTTGTTTCCTATTATAAATATTTACTTTGTTTTATTAGATTATTTGTATTGTCTAAGTCAAATAATATACCTTATGATGTTAATAATAAATACAGGTTTATTTAATCCGCCATTTTGAAAAAGTTGAAATTCTTTGCTACTAAAAAATTAAAAACATTTCTGATATGGCCTGAATGCAATTTTTTACCTAGAGAATCTATATTATCATATAAATATGGCATTAATTAACTGTGTACCCGATCAAAGTCACCTTGTGCACCGCAAGATTCTTCCACAATACCGGTAGCGCACCATGATTTTCAAATTTTACGGCGTTATTGTTTAACTAATACTCAATAAACTATATATCACTGGATTCAGCATTAAATTCTGAACATTTTTTATTTCAACTTTATTTTCATGTAACTTATTGTTTTTCAAATAAAAAATATTTAAAACATTTTTAAAACCAAATTATTATTTTTTTGCCAAATTTTCAGTTAGGTATTCAATATTTATAGATCTTGTATTTTTTATAGTAAAGTATATACTTTTTGAAGTATTTCCGTTTTTTGAAATAAAAGATCGGATAATTATTACCGGAGATACGATTTTCTTTTAAATCGCCCTATTCGCCATCTTGTTTTGTATATTAATGGAGAATGATCCATTTTCAGAAATGCCAACATGCCATTCGGTGATTCTTAGGCCTACAGTTTTCAAACTTGGCACGACATGGACACGAGCGGACCCTATCATAATAGACTATAATTAACTCGTTATCAATTGGCCATTCTGAACTATTAGAAATAAAATTGATGAAATTACCTTTTTCTTCGAACTCTTGGTCTATCGTTCTTATTCTTAGCGGGGCTCTGGATAGATAATCCGCTAATTGATTTTCTTTACCTTTAACGTACTCTGCCTTGTAGTTGAATCCAGATAGGTACAACGCTATCCTTTGGAGGCGGTTCGCATAAGTGGTCGGTATCTGCTTATGCTCTCCGAAGATAGTTGTTAAAGGTTTATGGTCCGTCCTTAGAGTGAATTTGTTTCCGATAAGATATTGTTCGAATTTTTGCACTCCATAATAAATTGTTACGCTTCAAAATGGTAGAGTAATTTTTCTTGGCTGGCATCAGTGTTCGAGACACACAAGCGATGGGTCGCTCGCTTCCGTTTGGCATCTTGTGAATTAAAACAGCTGACACGCCTGTATTGGATGCATCTGTCTGTAAAATTAAAGGTAATTTAGGATTATAATGCACTAATGTTATATCTTCAGCTATTAATTGCTTTACTTTCTCGAAAGCCTTTTTTTGATTCAATAACCAATGAAATTTCACATCCTTCTTTAACAATGCATACAGAGGTTGAAGATGTGTTGCCAAATGGGCCTTTACAGTACATTCGAATTTTGACATTTAAATATGGTAGGTGTCATTTGGGGAAAATAAAATAATTTTTGATCTAAAAATGAGGCGTCTTAGAACAGCGATCTCTGAGAAATAAATTAGCGAAATACAACAACTTCCACGGGGTATTTCAAACGCTCAAGTTTCACGCGCCTTGGCTATAAATAAATAAATAAATAAATAAACATTTATTGTCCAAAAGAAGAATACAGATAGTATTATAAGACTAGTCAAATATTGGTAATAATTGCAAAGAAAAAGTACAAGGACTTGTACCAGTAGCTGCCGAACATCAAAATATACCATAACATTTAAGACATAAGTACTTACATAAATATACGAAAAGGTGACTGACAAAACAGACTAAAACGAAGTGGCAGACATAACTAAAATTTTAGACTAGATTTTGTGAATTCACCTATGTTGTAGACACACAAGCTGAGTAGCAGATCTTTTACTTCCTTGTTGAAAGTGCTTTAAGTAAGATATGTTTTTAATATTGTTTGGAAGCTTATTAAAGAGATTTAATCCCAATATCACATGGGATCTCTTTGTAAGACTAAGGCGGTGTGTTGGAACTGTGAGATCATTTCTGTTACGAGTTTCGTATGAGTGGAAATTGCTGTTTAGATTAAAATCATTTTTATTAATGAATACATACTGAAGGAGATTATATATATATATAGTCCATAGATAGTTAGTATGGTTGCACACTTAATCCCACCAATCATCGTCGAGGGCACAACAGAAAAACTTGCAAACCGGCAACACTGCGATCACCGAGCGTGCGGATAGCAGATAACCTTAAACTTTCATTTGAGCTGTCGTATTTAACCGAAGTAACGTTTATAGTATAGACTTTACTATAATTTATTGCATTGTACCAGTGAGAAAAGTCTTTTCTGGGGCATTTTCGGTCGTATTTTCAGAGAATAGAACAAAACACTGCTTGCTAGATATTTTAATCGAAATCAGAAGGTTTCAATTTACGCTAACCTCAAAACCAAAATGTTAACATCAACAACAAGCTGTCAAACGTCTAGTCATGAGCGATGTATCACTGCCGGTGATTAAATCACCGTGATTATATAAAATATTAATATAAAGTGTAATTTACATCGTTTTACTTTCAATTCATACTTGTCCAGTGCTGCTTAGTGCAGCCATACATTCATACAAACAAATTACGGCGAACGGTAAACATATCAGCTTGCAGATTGTGATCGCATTTAGTTTAAAACCACCGTAAGTGAAAAATATAAGTCACCGTTAAGAAGTGATTGGAAAATCGCGATATCGCCCACACTACAAACGTCAATTGAATGCTGATCCTGTTCAACGTTGCCGAGTCGCCTTTTACACTATTGGCTTGGGATTGCTGACGTATTAAGGGCGGGTTACGGATAATCGTTTAAACTGGACTTGTAAATAGGTGATTTTAATTATTTTTTTTTGGCTCTAATCTGCATCAAAATAAAAATTGAAAAAATACGGGTATTTTAATTTTTCATAAAATTTATGATTCCGCAATAAAAAAAATATGCTGAAAAGGCCCATTTTAAATAAATCTATACTATAATAGCTGACCATGCCCAAGAAAGCTCCAAGTTCTGTTACATTTCTTGGTGCGGGGGCAAGAGAAATAGCTCTTATTTTACTATCTATTTTCTGCAAGCCATTTTTTGAAATTTTATGACCTAGATATTCGATTTTGTCTTAAAAAAACTGACACTTATCTAACCTAGCTGTTAGTCCTGCTTCTTCTAAGTTCTCTAGTACCGCTTCTAAGGTGTTTAGGTATTCTTCCTCGCTTTCGCCTGTTAAAATAATGTCATCGGAAAAATTTATAACATTGTCCATTCCTTGGAAAAGTTGTTCGACATACTTTTGACATTTAGCGTTTGCGGGTGAAATTCCGAAAGGCATTCTTTTTGGTCTAAATAAACCCTTTTTTGTGCTCACCACTAACAATCTACTAGCTTCATCATCTAACTCGAACTGCTTCGAACTGCTTGCGATAAATCAATCTTAGTGAATTGCTTACCTTTGTGAAGTTTTGCAAAAATGTTATCGATAGTCGGTAGTGGGTAAACTACTTCTTATAAATGAGGATTTACAGTTGCTTTTTAGTCACCACAGATTCTGATTTTTCCATCGGCTTTCAATACAGCTACCAGCGGGGTTCCCCAGTAACTACTATCCACCGGTGCAAGTATCTCTTCATCCACTAGCCGTTGCAACTCCTTATTCATCTCTGCTTCGTAGGCAAATGGAACATTTCTTGGTTTACGGAACACAGGTCTCGCTTCGGGTTTCAACTGTAACGAAATTTTAGTATATTTATAACAGCCCAATTTTTTTCCAAAGATGGTGTCTTTATATTTGTCTATTACTACCAAGTCCATATCCGCGAGCTCTGTATAAGTGTAATCTCCCATAATGTCCAAAATCTGCGTTTTAAAATACCACACTAAACTGTCAATTAACGTTATCAATAAAGAAAACAAAAAGAAAAACTTGGTCCAAAATCCAAAAAGTAACACAAAAAGCACGAACAAGAAGTAGTCTCTTACGTAACCAAGTACTAACGACTTGAACGATAAGTCAATAAAATAAATCTTAACACAAGTGGCACAAAATTCAAAAAGAAGAGCAACAGACAAGACCAAGGAACGGGTACGTCGCGTTATGTTCTTTACCAAGTAAGGACAAAACTGAAATTATTACTTGAGAATATTACAAGGGAGAGATAGCACGCTTAATAGGATAATTGGCCATGAAGAAGCAAAAAACATGACGATGTCCTCTGTCGGTCGCTTTTAACTGCTTTGTCGGCAAGCTTATTTGCAGGAATGTCAGAGTATCTCGTGCAACAAGACGCGAAGCAATAAAACCTACCCCAATATGCCAGCAGTTCTCAAACTAGGTTATTAAGTATTTTGGAAATTTTTGTTTATTTTTTTTTCTCCAAAACTATGAGCTTTAGACCCCATGTTATATAAGGTTTTTTTGTTTGTCTTATCGTTCCCTACCTCCAGTTTTTTTAATGACATGAAACTAATTACACCCTGTAGTTAACACTATTAACAAGGAACACACCTATTAGAGTTCTAGTGAAAAATATACAAGACGGTCATCTTAAGAAATAATTCAACCATGGTGGAGTAAACGTATTTATGCGAGCCTGCCATGAATGACCCTTCTTATTTAATATTTATTTATTGCTGTCGGATAACCATTCTGTATATTTTTTTGGCCAAAAGTTATCAGGTTTTCTTTGTAATAATAGTGTCACATGACAAAAATAAATAACTATTGACCATGATTTTCTGAACGCTCTACAAATTTAGGGACTAAGCCATTATGAATCCGAAAATAATAATTCCAAAATGACGGCACTTCATCCGGAAATATCGGAACCGTCTTTGCATTTTTAAAGGGACGCCCAATTTTTGCATTTTTTTTAAATTGGACATTAAATTCTGAGTATAAAAAGCATTCAGGTTGTTTTACCTGTAACAATTTTTGACATGTCCATTTTTCTCTTCCGTTGTAAAGACACAAGGGTCTTTTAAAAAATCCATATCTCTTAAAGTATTCAGGCTAGATAAATCACTTCTTTATAACCGATTCCCTAATTTTGAAGAAATAATTTAAGTGGCAATGAAGTTTTCAGGGACTACTGCTAAGAATTTTTGAAAATTATAATGAATAACCCCCTTTTCAAATGGCACGTGCCAAATATTATGACAATCGATGTTAAATTAAATTTAAAATGGACTATATCAGCATGTAGTACAGGTAATGAACAAGAACGTGACTTTCGTTTTAGTCAGATTCGCGCACAAGAACACTGCACAATTTAATTTTGGTATGATTTTATTTTACTTGGCTCGGCGAAAAAGTAACACCCTGTATCGATTTTACACGAATAATTAAAAGTCAAAAATTCTGGAGTCAAAATAACGATATATTACGGTTCACGTTCTAACAATACATTTGTTTATCACTAAATAGGTTTGATGTAATTAATTATGTTAAATAATAACACTTTAGAGTAGAAATTTGCCTTTTGTTGTTGTTGTTGTTGTTTTGTCGCGTGGCTGGATCCCGAACTGACTGACACTGGCTCGACTCGACTGAATGCGTTGAGCGCGTCTCGGTTTATATAAGATAAATCAAAGCTTCTGGAAGTGTTCGAAAATCTAAGACTCCAGGCTTTCTAGTCGTTCTAGACTATATTTTCCAGCAGCGCAGGCTTGCTTTTCGAATTATTCTAATAATGTAAAAGTGTTTTTTCTAGCTCGCGGACTTTACAGAGCGACAGAGGGACGTTAATTCTTAATTTTGACAATATGAATTACCCGATTTAAGAAAGGTACTTTGACAGTAACACATGCACTTTGAATTATTCACAGCTAATAATAATAATAATAAATTAATTTATTGAACCAAAAATTATTCAACGGGCTATTGACCGAGGTCCTTCTGCCTATTGTTACATTAATAATATAATTTATAATTTTCATTCTATACTAGTGAGTATACATTGCTGTGTATCCACACTGTGGAACACTACCCAAGTATCGTGTTTGAAATCATAAATAAAATTGACAAATTTGTATGTATTTTAGGAATTAATCATAATAGTTTTACTTTAACGGATCATACAGAAGCAGGAGTATCTGTGGTTTATTTAATTGATTCAAGTTCACTTATTCTCAGCGAGTAGGATGCAGAGAATGAAACTTGATATTGAATACGAACAAAATATTTAAATAAACATAAAATGAGGTTATTTTAGTTTAACAAGGTTATTCTAAATAGTATATAATAAAACATGAACTTATAGAGAATCACAATCTCATTTAAAATGATTTAGAATGAAATTGGAAAACAAAAAAGTAAATTTTATAAAATCTGACATGCATGTCAAAACTTAGGGCTGAAAATCATATTTTGTGTAGAAACACTGTAAATCTACACAAAATGAATCCATATATATTAAAATCTTACGGCGTCAGGGGTAGCCCGAAAACGCCTCGCACAACGCGATCTGGGGGAACTGAGATGTGAAGAAACGCCGCGTTTCGCCAGTCCGGGACGGTACGGGTCGGATCGTAATTAAATTCTCTCTGTCGTAGGCCATATTTCGTTAAGATAATTAGTCGGGTTTATTCTTAATTAACTCATTAAATTCGTCTATCTCTTTTTTCCGAAAAACCGATTGAGGGGATAGAATGTAGGAGAGTACCGTGAAATTTGGCGAAAAGTCAAAAAAATGTCATTTTTTGTTCGCTCCTATCGGGCCGGATTTTCGATTTGCGTCGTGCGATTTACGATGCCAATCAACTAGAACTTTCGTTCTTTGCGTCGCGACGCCGTACGGTGCCTGCGAAGGCGTATTTCGGAAGATATGAGCGTTTCTAGATTGCAAGTTTTCGCACTTTTCTCGGCCTTGAAACGCGCTTTTTATTTTTGCGGTTTTTCGCCAATATCTCTGAAACGGTTGGAGTTAGCTCAAAAATAAAAATTCCCAAAGGACAAGTTCGTTTCTTGAGGAATCCTCCGGTTCCATCGGCATTTTCGTGCGGTTCTTCGTTTCGGAGATATCGGCCGAAATGTGTGGCGGTGCGAGGAGAAAAAAGGCGAAAAATTGGACATGTTTTCCTTTAAACCTTCATAACTCCTAAACGGGGGCTCCTAGGACGAAATACTACGACCCTATCGAAATCATACAGAATTGAACGATCTAAAAGTCGTTCTCTTTGTTTTCGTCCAACTCCAAAAATAAGCGAGCCTCGAGCGGTCAAAGTTGAGGTCTATTTCCAGTCGCGGCAGTGATGACGTCACAGATGAATTTGAATGATTTGAAAAATTAATTTCGTGGTTTACGGGGTGTGCGAACAATTTTTCGGAAATTGATTTACGTAAATTCCTTATTTACGCCGAAAACGGATATATATTGATACGTATTCGTAAATCTGCATCGAAAACAATTATCGAGTTCGCGTGTATTGCTTTAATCACGAGGCGTATGTAATTAAAGATAATATATAATCCATTTTAGTTAGTTACTTTATATTTGAAAAGTTTAACTCATTTTAACGTGTTGTTTACACTTTGCGACAGACAAGTCAAAGAGAGTAATTTCATAGGTTATTAAATATTTGACATTACAAGTCACTCAGTTTAGTCTTATAGGTTACGTGTAGTGTTGACATTATTTAATTCTGTCATTTTATTTTAATGTGACATTCAGACTGTCAGTTCTGTTGGGGAGTTTATTTCTATAGGTTTTTAAATATTTGACGTTACAAATCAGTCAGTTTAGTCTTATAGGTTATATGTAGTGTTGACATTTAATTCATTACCAACGTTTAAGAAAAATAAATAATTTCATCCTTACATGGTGTGTGAACAATTGAAATTCCTTCTTTGTCGTCTGATTGGGTTGAAATTCGGTACTCGGGGAAAATCGACGATCGCAAATATGACGTCAGAATCGCAAAATTCGTAAAGATAATACATAAACCATATTAATTAGTTATTTTATATTTGAAAAGTTTAACTCATTTACACTTTGCGTCATTACTTTGAAGGTGTCAGGTTTAGACGTTTTAAATATAAATTAAAGAAAAAAGTGAAAGAGAATCGGGGCAATAGAATATTTTTGGTTTTGGACAAGACAGAAATTTGAGAAAAGGTGAAGAAAAGTAAATATCAATTAAGATAAGAAGGAGAAAGTCCCGGGAAGTTTTCTCAGGTAGGACATAATATACTTTATGAAACACGAAATAAAATGGATCAATTATACTCAATATAACCAGTTCCAAATGAAAATTATATACAAAATTCATTAGATATTTCTTACGGTTTCCCCATGTCTGTATAGAATTACACGTTACGTGATGTCGTTGTTCGCAAATCTGCATCGAAAACAATCATTGAGTATGCGGGTATTGTTTTAATAATCGCGAGTAATGCAATTATGGGTTTGTTTATTTCTTTCGGACAATTCGGAAAAATGTACCTAAATCATACTCTGAAGATCCGACGGTATATTTCTAAACATAATTTTAGATGTGTTGTTTAGTTATTTTAGTAGACGGTGTTCGCAATTAAATATAATAATACATAATCAATTTCGGTCAGTTATTTTATATTTGAAGGTTGTCATTTTATTTTAATGTGACATTTATTTACACTTTTTTAGGGAATTTATTTTTATAGGTTTCTAATTATTTGACATTGCAAGTCATTCAGTTTAATTTTGTAGGTTATATTACCAACGTTTAAGAAAAATGATTACATGTCAGTCAGATTGGTCTTATAGGTTATATGCAGTATTGACATTATTTAATTCTGTCGTTAATTTCAAAGGCTGCGTTCACCCGAGCAGATCGCTACCTGGCGATCGCGGATCATTTGGCTGAACGGCACTTCTTGCACTGAGCGCTCTTGGATCGGACGCCATTTTTTGTAGCAAACAAAAATTGTGCTCAGTGATCCACTGATCAGTGATCGGAAACGGAAAATTTGATATATTAGAAGAAAAATGTAGAACGCAGAGTTTGACGTGACATATGAACACGAAAATGTACATTATAATGTTGCAGGAGATCGAGATTTACATGTTCGACTATTTTCGGTATTGTAACCTCATAAAAGTGTCTATTTCGGAGAGTTCTATGTCGTTCTTGCAGTTCTAATTCATTTAATGGCAACGGATTTATGAATCCTTCTGCTATGTTTTGCAGAATATTCATATCTAAACCTATATCACCCGCAAGAAATAGCACTAAATTTCTATTTCTGTTTTCCATTTCAACAGACGAGCAAAGCTAAGGAAGGATACAACGAAAAACCGTAATTTAATATAATTATAAAACTCTTATTAGTCTCTTAATATAAAATTATGATTACAAATTACAATTTACAATTCAAATTCAAAACAATCACACCATGACAAATTCGACAAACGACAGCGGACAGCACTGAGCCGTTCATTCGGTTGCAGAGCGATCACCGATCAGTGAAGGAGCGCTCAGGTAGCGATCTGCTCGGATGAACGCAGCCAAAGTGTCAGGTTTAGACATTTCAAATACAAATTTTAGAAAAAAGTTAAGAGAGAATCGGGGCAATAGAATATTTTTGGTTTTGGAGAGGACAAACGTGAAATTTGAGAAAAGGTGAAGAAAAGTAAATATCAATTAAAATAAGAAGGAGAAAGTCCTCCCAGGAAGTTTTCTCATAACATAATATACTTTATGAAACACGAAATAATATGTATCAAAGGTGAGTTGTAACGATAAAGATTCATTAAAAGCAACTTCAAAAAATATTAATACCTATCTAAACTTTGATCAAACTGATTTCAGTTGAGACATACTTAATATGACCAGTTTAAAATGAAAATTATATACAAAATTCGAAAACAATACTTGACTTTGTATGTATTGTTTTAATAATCGTGATAATAATTCGGAAAAATCGTCATCTGAAGATTCGACGGTATATTTCTAAACATAATTTTAGATGTGTTATTTAGTTATTGGGAGTTGCTACGTGGACGCCGCGGCGGACATATATAATTCCTTAGCTGTCCGCCTCGCATGCGCATTCGCTTTTGCACGACTTATTGAACCGCCGCACAGAGTAATTTTAATATTTTATGCAATTCTCTGAAAAAGAAGGCGCTGATAATTTATTAACAATTATTTAGCAAAATAAAAATCAACCTAACTAACCCAACTACCATCACATGAAAGAGATACATTATTATATGGAAATGAAAGAACATTTCTGTCGTCAAATCCAACCAGAATTTGTGAAAAAGGATATTAATCGTTACAAAATATTAAGAAAAAAGTTGAACCCGGGCCCTGTCGCTCCACAATTCGATAACGTTACGCATAGGCCAGCGATCCACCTCATCTAACCAAAACTTCTTTCTATCACATACTATTTACCACCATATTTTATTCTGTACCTATCCTCTTTCTCTTTCTTATTGTTTGTCACCTGTTTGTATTTTTGTAAATTTTTATTTTGTCCTTTTATTGTAAAATTCCCTTTTGGCCAAGAAACTTTATGAAAAATTCAAACTACTTTTAAAACTCAATTTTCCTTTCTACTAATCACAACTTCCCAACGGCGAATAGACTGTTGGGGCACAATGGACTAATACACTTAAGATTTTTTAAATATTTTAATTATATGAACCCATTGGTAAGGTCAAAATAATACCAAAATAATTATTACCCCAATTTTTTAATACCTGGATTAGATAAAAATTAAATAAATTGGTGGTCGTGACGTCATTATCCCCGATAATTCTACCTGCATTAAATTGCCGTTTAATTACAATTATCCTATAATAAACATAATCTCTATGAAGTTTTTATGCATTTACTTTCTATTGATATCAAAATAATTTACAAATAAGGCAAATAATTGGGTTTTAAATTATTAAATTTTTATCAATTACAAGAACTGACAACATCGTAATAGATTCTGTGACATTGAACTATTTGAACTACTTTAATATAACCTTACATTTTAATATTTAGTTTTGTATTTCCAATTTTTGCGTAAAACAATGGCACATGGCACAAAACATGATTTTGTTTCCATATTTTGAAATTTGAATTCAATTAATACAGACCCAAAGTTAGTGTATTTTAACACGAAAAAAATCGAAAAATATTACTGACTCATAACCTCCTTAACACTGACAGAACTCTGAGAGACTTATTATAAATCTCTGATTGAACTACTGAAAAATTAAACTAAAATACAAATTTCGGCATCAGGACAATGTACTGTTGCCGGCTTCATATCGTGACGTCACGGGCAAATTGACGTCAGAGGGGAAAGTTTTTCAGCTTTATTATTTTTTTCCGGCTAAACGGTAAAGAAAAAGAAAATCGAAAAAAAATCCGTAAGTCTCTTTTATCAAACACTATCTGAAAACGTAGTCAATGGAAATTGGTGTATTAGTCCATTGCCTCGAACGGGCCTTCCCATTGAGTTTATTCCAGTCTCAGCAACCAAAATTAAATCAGTGTTTTTATCCAAATTTTTCAGTGTTTTCTTAGTTTCAGTGCTCTTAAATTTAAGTTTTAAATATGTAAAATTTTAATGACGATTTTAAGCTGCCACAGGTGGCAGGAGTTTTGTCTACTATACGTAATTTTATTGAGCCGAACCGGTCGCGATCCGCTCAACTGCACTAACACCACGGCGCTGTGCGACGTGGTTGTACGGTTGACTCCGGATCACGATCCGGGGAGGCAATGTTTTACACGATTTTAATATTGAATAAATTTGTTATGTATGTGTGTATGATCCACGTCGAGAACACCGCTATAGCACAGAATAAATAGTATCTATCCAAACCAATTGCCACGGCGGACAGCTAAGAAATGATAGATGTCCGCCGCGGCGTCTGCGTAGCCACTCCCTTAGTTATTTTAGTAGACGTCTTTCAGGTATTTGTAATGGAAGATAATACATAATCAATTTAAGTTAGTTGTTTTATATTTGATATTTAGGTTATTTTATTTTGATGTGACATTTATACTTTCTTAGGGAGTTTATTTTTATTGGTTTTTAAATATTTGACATTACAAGTCAGTCAAGTGAATCATAATTAAAATAAGAAGGAGAAAGTACGAGTGGAGATGAAATAGAACTGAGATATATACGAAATATAAATTTGGAGATTGAAACGAGACGTAAATTGGGAAAAGAATATTGTAACTACGAAGAAAGAAATGTATGTAACCCCGTACTTATTTCACCGTTCTCTTTCAATTTCTTCCACGCCACTCGCTATTGACGAAAGTATGGTTCAACATTATCATTCCTTCCTTCTGTTGTCCATGCTGCTGTCAAATTATATATTAATTTTTATTATGGAAAATATGTTTTTGCTATTATACGATGGAATACGTACAATGTTTAATGCTTTCTGTGACATAATATGTACATCCTAAATATCCATATATTTCAGGTAAATATCATGACACTTTTATTTATAATTTTCTCAAGTAAAATGTACATTATAATGTTGCAGGAGATCGAGATTTACATTATCGATTATTTTCGGTATTCTAATCTCATAAAAGTGTCTATTTCGGGGAGTTCTATGTCGTTCTTGAAGTTCTAATTCATTTAATGGCAACGGATTTATGAATCCTTCTGCTATGTTTTGCACAATATTCATATCTAAACCTATATCACCCGTAAGCAATAGCACTAAATTTCTATTTCTGTTTTCCATTTGAACAGACGAGCAAAGCTAAGGAAGGATACAACGAAAAACCGTAATTTAATATAAATTATAAAGTCTCTTAATATAAAATTATGATTACAAATTACAATTTACAATTCAAACCTTCCTATCTATAATAAAATCGTGTTTGTTGAAAGCGACTAAATGTAAGTAATGCGCCGTGCGCACCTACACATTTTTTTCCATCGAGATGTGAAGAAAGGCGCGGATTCGCCGGTCGGGCGGCGCGTGACGGGTTCGTAAGCGAAATCCGCCGTGCTTAGGCTATATTTCGTTATCGCGTTCGTCGGGTTAGAGTTTTTATTAAAGTTTTAAATTCGACTATCTGCTTTTATTTGGCGTTTACACGATTGCACGATTACAAGGGGGTCCGCGAAACAATATTCGCGTAAGTCGCTTTCAAAATCGATAAACGTCAAAAAATGTCACTTTTTGTTCGCTCCTGCGGCGCCTAATTTTCGATTTCCGCCGCGCGATTTACGATTCCCATCAACTAGAACGTTCGTTCTTCGCGTCGCGACGCCGTACGGTGTCTGCGACGACGTATTTCGGAAGATACGAGCGTTCCAAGATGGCACGTTTTCGCACTTTTTTCGGCCTCGAAACGCGCTTTTTATTTCTGCGGTTTTTCGCCCATATCTCGGAAACGGTTGGAGCTAGCTCGAAAATAAAAATTCCCAAAGGACAAGTCCGTTTCTCGAGGAATCCTCCGGTCCCGTCGGAATTTTGGCAAGGGTCTCCGTTTCGGAGATATCCGCTGAACGGTGCGGCGGTGCGAGGTGAAAAAAGGCGAAAAATTGGACATTTTTTCCTTTAAACCCTCATAACTCCTAAACGGGGGCTCCTAGGGCGAAATACTTCGACCCTATCGAAATTGTAGAAAATTCAATTATCTAAAAGTCGTCGTCTTTGTTTTCGTCCCGCTCCAAAAATAAGCGAGCCTCGAGCGGTCAAAGTTGAGGTATATTTCCAGTCCCGGCAGCGATGACGTCACAGATGAATTTGAATGATTTGAAAAATCAATTTCGTGGTTTACGGGATGTGCGAACAATTTTTCGGAAATTCATTTACATAAATTCCTTATTCGCGCCGAAAACGGATATATATTGCTACGTATTCGTAAATCTGCATCGAAAATAATTATCGAGTTCGCGTGTACTGTTTTAATCACATGGCGTATGTAATTAAAGATAATACATAATCCATTTTAGTTAGTTACTTTATATTTGAACAGTTTAACTCATGTTTTTTACACTTTTTTACACTTTTTACACAGACAAGTCAAAGAGAGTAATTTATAGGTTATTAAATATTTGACATTACAAGTCACTCAGTTTAGTCTTATAGGTTACATGTAGTGTTGACATTATTTAATTCTGTCATTTTACGTCAATGTGACATTCAGACTGTCAGTTCTGTTAGGGAGTTTATTTCTATAGGTTTTTAATATTTGACATTACAAGTCAGTGGGTTTAATTTTGTAGGTTATATATAGTATTGACATTTAATTCATTACCAACGTTTAATTAAAAATAATACATAATCCATTTTAGTTAGTTCCTTTATATTTCAAAAGTTTCATTTACACTTTGCGTCATTACTTTGAAGGTGTCAGGTTTAGACGTTTTAAATATAAATTATAGAAAAAAGTGAAAGAGAATCGGGGTGATAGGAAAAGGCGAAGAAAAGTAATAATTAAAATAAGAAGGAGAAAGTATGGTTGTTGATAAACTGGAAAGGACAATATATAGGAAGGATAAATTTGGAGATTGAAATGAGATGTAATTTGGATTTGAAAGTGAAAGGTTGTATCGAAATTAAATTAAAGTCCATATTTCTAACATTATCAAAATTATATTAACTAGACAAAAGATAACATTGGCTGCGTTCATCCGAGCAGATCGCTACTTGGCGATCACGGATCATTCGGCTGAACGGCACTTCTTGCACTGAGCGCTCTTGGATCGGACGCCATTTTTTGTATCAAACAAAAATTGTGCTCAGTGATCGACTGATCAGTGATCAGAAACGGAAAATTTGATATATTAGAAGTAAAATGGAGAACGCAGAGTTTGACGTGACATATGAACACGAAAATGTACATTATAATGTTGCAGGAGATCGAGATTTACATTTTCGATTATTTTCGGTATTCTAATCTCATAAAAGTGTCTATTTCGGGGAGTTCTATGTCGTTCGTCGAGTTCTAATTCATTTAATGGCAACGGATTTATGAATCCTTCTGCTATGTTTTGCACAATATTCATATCTAAACCTATATCACCCGTAAGCAATAGCACTAAATTTCTATTTCAGTTTTCCATTTGAACAGACGAGCAAAGCTAAGGAAGGATACAACGAAAAACCGTAATTTAATATAAATTATAAAGTCTCTTAATATAAAATTATGATTACAAATTACAATTTACAATTCAAATTCAAAACAATCACACCATGACAAATTCGACAAACGACAGCGGACAGCACTGAGCCGTTCATCCGGTTGCAGAGCGATCACCGATCAGTGAAGGAGCGCTCGGGTAGCGATCTGCTCGGATGAACGCAGCCTTTGCTTCATACTTATTGCATTGCAGTTCCATTCTTGATTAACTAGGTTATGTAAAACGTCACTTTTTATGACAAATAGTCGTCAAATTTAGAAGCATATTATTCCTTTTGTAAAATATTAAAATTATGAAAGGTAAACTTTAAGTAAGTTAATTTTAAAATCAAACTGGTCTTTTTTTCTAAAAAGGGGGCTCCAATTTACTCAAAAAGACCTTTCAAACGAAATTTTTTGGAGTCGATTGTGGACAAAACAAAGATGAATTTTTATATGATATGATTCATATGATATAATATTTACATATATTTAGGCTTATAATGGAGGTTCCTCCATGTTGGAAGCAGGTATATTGGCTGGTGGTAATATAGAATACACAAATACAGATCATCTGATTTTGGTTGTTCCCAATTTTCACCGAAGTGGGGATAACGTCGTTCATACGACGCTCGCTAAACGTACGGAAATTACGTCAGGCGCTAAGTTATTACCGCATGTTTTAACGCAGATTAAATATGCGCGTGCTTAGATGTCAAATAACGCGATCCTGTAATAGCGGATGCCGTTATGTGAAATGCAATATTTCTCTATTACTTCGAAGGTGTCAGATTTAGACGTTTTAAATATAAATTATAGAGAAAAGTGAAAGGGAATCGGGGTGATGGAAAATTTTTGGTTTTGGACAGGAGAGGCGTGAAATTTTAGAAAAGGTGAAGAAAAGTAAATAATAATTAAAATAAGGAGAAAGTACGAGTGGAGATAAAATAGAAAGGAGAATAGATAGGAAGGATAAATTTGGAGATTGAGACGAGGTAAATTGGGGAAGGGTACCAAAATTATATTAAGTAGACAAAAGTTAACATTATTAAAGAACTAAATTAAATTTTAAAATTTTCAGGTTTAGACATTCTAATATTTTATTTTAATGTGACATTCACTTTGTCAGTTCTGTTAGGGAGTTTATTTTTATAGGTTTTTAAATATTTTCCAAAATTACATAATATGTTTTAGTTATTTTATATTTGAAAAGTTTAAGTCACGTCATTACATGTCAGACTGTTTGGTCTTATAGGTTATATGTAGTATTGACATTATTTAATGGGTGTGTCTACGCAACCGCCGCGGCGGATCTTTTGCACGACTTATTGAACCGCCGCGCAGAAAAAAGTGAAAGAGAATCGGGGTGATAGGAAAAGTTGAAGAAAAGTAATAATTAAAATAAGAAGGAGAAAGTATGATTGTTGATAAACTGGAAAGGAGAATAGATAGGAAGGATAAATTTGGAAATTGAAATGAGATGTAAATTGGGGAAAGAAGATTGTAGTTACGAAGAAAGGAATTTATGTAATATTTGAAAGTGAAAGGTTGTATCGAAATTAAATTAAAGTCCATATTTCTAACATTATCAAAATTATATTAAGTAGTCAAAAGATAACGTTAATAAAGAACAAATTTTTAGTATAGAAAATTTAACCCTGAGCCGACTCCCTGAGATAAAGTTAAATAGTTCAACCAGCAGAGTTAACGAGTAAAAAATTTATTTATCGTCCGGTTGTCGTTTAATTATGCTGAAAATGGATCTATATATATGGCAGTGTATTCGCAAATCTGCATCGAAAACGATTATTGAGTTTGCGTGTATTGTTTTATTAATCACGAAAAATGCAATTATTGTTTGTTTATTTCTTTCGGACAATTTGGAAAAATCTGACTAAATCGTTATCTGAAGATCCGACGGTAGATTTCTAGGCATTTTTAGTTTGTTGTTTAGTTATTTTAGTAGATATCTTTCAGGTGTTTGTAATTAAAGATAATACGTAATCAATTTAAGTTAGTTAGAGGTGTTTCAGAATCTTATGAACCGCGAGATGCGCAAAAGGCAAAGATTGTCCTGGATTATAAGTGTATTTTGAAAACACTGACGGCTGCCTTGCTGTATACATAAACAAGAGCTTGGGATGAAATGTAAACAATAAATCTAATATTTTTAAGAAGTGTAACTGAGTTCACGAGAGGGATTATGTCTCTGCGCAAATGAAGGTCACAGCTCATGAGATTTTGAAACACTTCTATTTTATATTTGAAGTTTAGGTTATTTTATTTTAATGTGACATTTATACTTTGTTAGTTCTGATAGGGAGTTTACTTTTACAGGTTTTTAAATATTTGACATTAAAAGTAAGTCAGCTTAATTTTGTAGGTTATATTACCAACGTTTAAGAAAAATGTGACATTTACACTATTTTAGGGAGTTTACTTTTAGAGGTTCTTAAATATTTGACATTACAATTCAGTCAGTTTAATTTTATAGGTTATGTTGCCAACGTTTAAGAAAAATGTGACATTTGCAACTTTTTAGGGACTTTATTTTTATTTTCCTCCTACCCCAAAAATAAACGAGCTACGGGCGCTCAAAGTGGAGGATTGTTTTTCATTTTGGTTCTTAATCGATTACATACACTACTTATGCCATTTGTATAAAAATTTAGGTAACTAATGCAGTGGTGCAGTGGCAAGTGAAATGCTTCCCAAGCGAAAGGACCCGGGGGTCGAATCCTAACGAGAGGAGAAACTTTTTTAACTTCTTTTTTATTTTCGCCTTAATTTCTTGCTCGGATAATAATTATATATCATATAGTTTTCGATTATTAAGTTTCTAAATAATTTTAAATAATTGTTTACTTAATCAAACTGGGTTTCTGGAACTTCTTAATTTCAAAATAATTTTGCTGAAATAAATTGTTGAAATCGTTTATATTAGATGCCCGGATTTTATGAATTGGCGTTAGAAATCCGGACAATTAAGAAACAAGCTAAATCTGATGCATTTAAAAAAAATAAAAGTACAAGGGTTAGTGGAAATTAAAAAAAAATTGAAGAATTTTATTACTTACCTCATTGGACTAAAATTTGACATATGAAAATTATCGAGATTGCAGATTATATAAAAAAATATTGTAATTGAAACCCCAAAATTTTAAATGGCGACGTCAACATAGCAGGCCAGTTTATTCATTTATCGTCTGATTCGACTGAAAATCGGTAGCTGAAGGTAATCAAGGATACCAATTACAGATTTAAGACCAAAACGTAAAAATTCAACATGGCGGACTAGCTTTACCATTTATAGTCCGACTCGACTGAAAATTGGTAGCTGAATATAAACCAGGTCGCCAAGTAAAAATATGAGATCAAAACTTGAAAATTCAAAATGGCGGCGTCAATATGACGGATCATCTTTATCATTTATAGTCAGACTTGACTGGCAACTGGTAGCTGAATGTAATCAATGTCACCAATTAAACATTTGAGATCAAAAGTTAAAACTTCAATATGGCGGCGGCAACATGGCGGACTAGCTTTATCATTTATAGTCTGACTCGCCTGAAAATTAGTAGCTGAAAGTAATCAAGGTCGCCAATTAAAAATTTGAAACTAAAACTCAAAAATTCAAAATGGTGGCGTCCCCATAGCCTAATATCCATTGTTTACTATAACTTTCTTATTTACCATCCGATTCAAATGAAACTTGGTATGTAGAGGTTATTAGTGTAGCCGATAACGAATATGACATCAGATTTACAAAATTCAGTATGGCGGCCCCAAAATGGCGGACAAGATGTATCATTTATGAACCGATTGGACTGAAAATCGGTACCTATATGTTTTTCAGGTCGCTGATGACGAATCTGAAATCGAAACTGAAAACCAAGCTTTCTACATTGATTCAAGCTTTCTACAATGATTCAAGCGTTACCTAATCGAGTGCGGAGCACTCGCATTGACAGCTTTAGCTGTCACCCGTCCGGAGGACCTAGAAACGCGAAGCGTTTCTAGTATTGAATGAAAGACTATCAACAGTAGTTGCAGTGCAGCGTAATTATTTTAGAAATAGTAAGTCCATATATTACAAAACACTGAATGACATTTTAAGTTTTCAGATATTTTCAAATATCATTGCAGAAAGGTGTTTTGTAAATGATATTTCACATCATGCAGAAAGAAAGGACTAATAGTATGATGTTAAATGTTTGGTGGCGTATCAATTTCTTGTTTTACTTTATAATATAAGTATTCTGTCAGTATAAAAAACTGCAGTACGTTTTTAACTACTAGCATTTTGTGTTTATCATTGCTATTCATCTAAATGTACGAATTAGTATTTATTTGAGATTGGAATTGTTAATTGTAGTTATAAGTAGATTTTAAGAAAGTGTATGTAATATGTCAATATATTTCGAGTAATTACAATTATTTACTTAATCCTGAAAAGTAGAATAAGAAACTTATCAGGAAAATCAAAGAATTAAAAACAGTATTCAATTAAGGTAAAGAACAAACAAAACTGAATAGTTTAAATTTTAAATTAAAATTAAATTTTAAAATATTAGATCAAAATAGAAAAAAACAATTGAAATATTGGAAATTAACCCATTGAAACGACTAAAAATAACAAATCAGTTGATCATACACCGCTGAACAGCGAGCTGCGAAAAATATTCATCCACGAATAATTAATAAATTGAAAATTAAAGAAAAGTGGAGAATAAATTGAAGGTTAGAAAATTACAATCCAGATATATTGATATCAAGAATAAATTGTAAAAGTTGATTAAATATAAGAAGTGAGTATACTTTGAAAGTATTACGAAGTAGATTATCCGGAAAGCAGATTTAGAAGAGGGAAGTATTTGTTAATCCAGTTAGCAAATTTATATGGTGAAGAAATTTCAAACGTCAGGCAAGTGATAGAGATACTTCAAGGAAATCTTGAAAATAAATTGGAGGTTAGAAATAAACGTCAATCCAGTAAAGAAGAAGAAGAAGAAGCCTTGAGAGGTTAAAAAGTCAGTCAAGTGACATAATATTTCAAGGATCATAATAACCAGTTAGAGGTTATAATATAACATTACTCGAGTCGAAAGAAAGACAAGGTAAAGCTTTACTATATCAGAAATCCATGGTACATATTTATTTTAAATAAAGGCCATATTTATCATTTTAGTTAAGTTAGATTTTGTTATTTAAATTTGTTAATTACATTCCAAGTTCAAATTTGTTAATAAATTAATACTTTGTTCGTTCAATACTGAGTTTGATTTATTTAGATTGTTATCTTGATCGATGAGCATTTATTGAACCGACTTCGTTGGACCTTGAGTAAGAGTCATTCTATAGATTGTAGATGGTCATGCTAATGGTGTTCTATAGTCTATAATATTAACAGCTTTTAAGAAACTGTTTGGCGCTCAATAAAATCATTTCAATTTACTTTCAAAAAGTAATTTCGAACGTATAAAAAATAAAATAGATAGTAGAATATAGAACAACATATTTGCATACAAAAAAAAAAAAAAAAAATTAAATAAATAAACAAACAATTATGAATATTATGTACCTACATATATATATAAAAAAATGTAGTGAATGATTTTACAATATTTAATTTAAGTAGAGTGCAATATTCTTTTTTATAAATTTTCGGTTTTTTTTAGCGTGGTGGTGGATGTTTGTGCCTGGGTCTAATTCCTGGAATTCTTCTTATACAATATCTTCCTATTATTTCTCTGTTTTGGGGGTTCTGGGCAAACCTTGTAGATAATTGAATGAGATGTTCCTCAATAGGTACTACGTTAGTCAGTTGGTAAAGAAGGGGATTGGGCGGGTTGTGAAGAGGATTGTTGTGATGTCGGATCTTTGTAATTTTTCTGATTGCCGATGTTACAGCTATTTTTAGTTTTTTTAATGCTTGGTTTTTGCAATTTAAAAACAAAGTGTGACCATATTCAATCATGGGACGGCATATTAGCTTGTATATTTTGCTTGCAGTTGGTATGTTTATTCCATTCTTCCTGTATGTCAAACTTTGAAAGTGTTTAGCTCTTGAAATCATGTTTTTTTTTTTGAGTTCTGTATGTGCATTAAAGTTAATTTTATTATCAAAGAGGATGCCAAGATAGGTGGTAGAAGATTCAGGAGTAATGGTGTGTTGATACATGTTGATAGTTGGAGAATCTGGTGTTATTAGATGGTTGAATATAAGAAAGTGTGATTTTAAAGGATTGGGTTTAAGCCTCCAAGTATTAAACCAAGTGCATGTCGAGGTAATTAAGTTCTGTAGGTTTTGAATTGCCTTGTCTATGGTGACGTCATGTGAAATTAGGGCCGTGTCATCGGCAAATTGCAGTACGTATCCCATGTGCGAGCATTCACAGCTTTTTGTTAAAAAAAAAAACAAGCCTATGAAACAATTGAAACGATAAAAACAAAAAAACTAAAATTAACAACAAACCTTATATGTAAGTGTTTGATGCGAGTTTTCAACACAAGAAGTCGACATTTTTGGACCACTTCAAATCCCCACATAATCTTTGAAAAATGGAATTTTCATAAACGTTTTCTGTTTAGTAAGAAATAATCAGTTACATTGGTACATGTATGATGAAAATTTGTAAGGGTACAAATATTTGGATATTATTGGTTCTAAATTTTGTCAATAATCTTCCATTGCAGCAGGGCAGTATTTAGAGTCTGTAGACCCCTAGGCTGAATCTGTGGTGCGGGCCCTACCGAGGGGTCGGGGGAGTAGGAATACCCCCAGGGCTCCGAAGCCCTCCTTAGGAAATGTTTTGAAAATTAACAATTAAAGGTTATTATTAAATTGTAGAAAATTTTACTACACAATATTTAAAATAGGATGAATTGATATGAGATAAAAATGAAGAGAATTGAAAATCCTCAATAAGATAACACGATTTATTAACATTGCTATGAACAATTATATTGAAAAAAGAACACCCAGTTGAGATTCATGTCTGTATTCCCAAATATGCAAAAATCTGCATTTCATAAGAATAACATATTGTAATTTTAAAATAACCAGTTTGGCAAGTGCAAGATAATGTTTGATTCAAATACAGTACTTTCTCAAACAATCAGAATTCAGACTTAAAACGAAAGTGTCAAATAATTTGAAATAAAATGCATAGAAATGCATTGATAAGTAATAGGTGTGACGTAGGTAATATACTATCATTCTAAAGGAACAGAAACTGGACACTCGAGAGGATATAAAAAAAAGTAATTTTAGTCTATTCAAAATTATAATTTTTAAACAGTTTTTTTATATGGTGCGGGACCATAGGCTTCAGCCTGGGTAGCCTGCACGTAAAAACAGCCCTGCATTGCAGCATGCCCTCCATTCTTGGTATCAAGTGGATGAAGCACAAGCACTTTCAACAAACGCTGTAGATTCAAAACTTGATTCAAGACAAGACGGTGAGGCAATAGAAGTCAATTTCTTTGGCCCCCTAGATCACCGGATCTGACACAATTAGATTTTTATTTATGGAGGTAAGTTAAGAATATACTTTATCAAACTTCATCCGCATCTTGGGAAGACTTCAGATTGAAAATAACACAAGCCACGAATGATATTGATAGAAATAAAGTCGAAAATGCTATCACAGCCGCAGCCATCTGACGCCGGGTTTTTTAATGTTTAACCCATAACGGTGCACATATCGAGCATCGTCTGTATTGTTCATAGTTTATATAATCATTTCATTGTCAATTTATGCTAGACCAAGTATTTCCAAATTATTACCAAATTGAATTAGGTGTAGATGAGTTTGAATATGTACATACATACTATTTTGTATTAAACACTTACCTAAGTTTAGTTATTTTTTGTTCGCCTTGGTTCGATTCTGTTGAGTAAATTCTTCATAATTAAGTCACTTTGAAATTTTTTCACTTCTATCTCAACCAGGCATTATCTGAAATTAAAATATTGTCTAAGTTAAAGAAATTTTTATGTACAAGACTTTAAACAATCCTCTTTTATTTGCTCTTTAAAGCCGGTATATCTGGCTTGTAGTATATACAAGACCCTGAAACACTACCATTTTATACGCATTTCATAGCCAGTCCAGCTGGTTTGAAGAGTATAAGGTTTACCTTGACTAGCCCGTTATAATTCTTCAACTATTGTTGCTTTTTTTAACAAAAGAATTACATTGTTCAGTACATCTTGTTATTTTCATTTTTTCTCTATCAAATCCCTGTAATCTTACTACATAGAACATTTTATTTGTCATATTTTCCTCATTGCTAAAAATAATGACTCTTTATGCTATTGTGTATCAAAATTTATTAAATGTCAAAACACATTGTGAGGACTATGTAACTCATGAGGATATACACAATCACAACACTCGATTTAGGTATAATCTAGCAATACCTCACCAAAGGTTAAAAAAAAACAGAATCAGAATTCAACTTTTCAATAAACATCCCCGGTCACTTCGAAACCTTTCAATAAATTCAAAAACTAGCTGAAATTAATTCTGTCATCAAACAGTCTGTACAGCATCGAGGACTTTGATGGAAAATGGAGGCATCCCAAATACAGGGTGTAATCAGTTTCATGTCATTAAAAAAAACTGGTAATTTTTGTTTATTTTTTTTTCTCCAAAACTATGAGCTTTAGATCCCATGTTATATCAGGTTTTTTTGTTTGTCTTGTCGTTCCCTACCACCAGTTTTTTTTTAATGACATGAATCTAATTACACCCTGTAGAAATTTTGGACACCATTATAGTCCAAATTGAAATAAGATTTTCTGATTTAAATTCTTTGCAATGTTTCGATTTAGTAAATCCTAATAATTTTACGTTTTCTAAATCATTTCCTACTAGTCTAATGAAGAAATTAATGGACCATTATCCTTTCTTGGTTATATATTTATATTTTTAATCCTCCCCACAATAAAATTGTGGGAGGTTACTAAAATTGGTCCAAAATCGAAAATTGAGATAACATCAAATCTTTACGTTTTGAGGTCCCAGGAATAAAAAAAAGTGGTTTTTGAAAAATGTCTGTGTGTGTGTGTATGTGTGTTAGCACGATAGCGGCGAAACTACTGGACGAATTTGGATGAAACTTTGCACGAGGGCTTCTTTAGTGCTCTAGAAGATCTGAACAGGTTTTGGTTGAGATCGGATTACGTTTAGTGCCATTTTGGCACAAAACCTTGTTTATTTTATTATTACTTACAATTTGTAATCTAACCATTGGAAAGCAGTTAAAATTCCGATTTCAACGATATATCACACTTGCACCTTTTTTTATATACCTACATTTTTTTTATACAAATTATTATATAGAGAACAAATAAAATTCAATGTCTCTATAATATCAACATATGTAAAACTACGTCACAAATTGTCGGTGGTCCAGTGAGCTAAAGCATCGACTTACAAATCAAGAGATCGACGGTTCGATCCCAACAAAGTGCTGTTTTTTTTTTTTTTTTCATTATAAACTTTATTAATAATTGCGGAAAATGTTACATGATTAAATATCATCATAAATTAGGTGTTTATAATTATTCAGAGTTTGAGGATTGGTCACTAGTTTTAAATGAAATATAAATAATTCTATTGATGTTTTGGCGGTGAACACATACGATGTCGTAAATTAAATAAATATAGGTGGGTCATATTACAATAATATATTTGATTTAAAGGCATGTCATGACGGCTGATTTGAATTGACTATCAGAGCTCGTAGCATTTGCTACTGCTACGAATCAACAGTTAAAAAGTAGCAGACTGCTGTTTTTTATATAACTTCTTTCTCAAAACTATTTTAATTGTTATTAAAAGTTATAATTTTACACTCCTGGCAGTGATAATGAATACAATTTTTTGTTTGTAGAAAAACACTTTAATTTTTTTACCAATACTATTTTTATTTTTATTAAAAGTTATATAATTTAATTACAAGAGGGATAGTAGGGCTCCTTTGGATACCGATACTCGAATCGTAGGAACGAGAATTTCATGAGAATGATTTTTTCATCTCATCACATTTTTTATTTCCTTTTCTTTCTATTCTTTTATTAGTTCTATTCTCTCAAGTCGTGAATCGGTATCCTGGCGAACAACCCACGGCAAGAAAATGTAACGCGCCATTGTACTACCTCAGGGGTGGTGGAGAAATGTACAAATTGTAGTCATATTGCACATCAGTCGTCTTTCAGAATATCAAGCCTCCTCTGCAGACAATATCACGAACCGCCACTGTTTTAAGAACAAAATTATGTTCAATAAACACCAGGAAGTCGGTAACGGATCATCTAAAAGACGAGAAGAAAGTTCGTTCCCTAGAGAAATGTACGGAAAATCGAATAGCATTGACCGCAACTTCCTATATCGCTCCGTTTCAGAGATAATTTGAGAAACATGATTTAAAACTCAACCCACGATGAAACCTGTACCATAACTAAACTACGTAGAAATGTAAAATGATAAAATAAAACAATGACAATTAAAAACCCACCCGATGATGACCACTTTCACACCAAAACTGAAATTCCACGAAATACACCTACACAGGAGAATCGAGTAATCCTCACTTAATCATAAATGTTAAAATGTTTACATGTTTGATCGCCCACCCCCGCTTTAAAGTACGAGATCGCGCTGGTAGACAGGACGGATTGGGCTCGGCTACATTAAAGGATCCTTTTCCGATAGGAATCAAATTGTATAGCTGATGCTACGCACGGTTTGCTGTTTTTATGTAGCCATAAATATAAATACAAAAATATCCAAATGTGTGTAGTGTCAGAGCATTCAAATACTCAAGAGAAGATTAGCACCATATAATCTAACAAATTCATCGATCTAGTAACAGCGCTTTACAATAAAAATTTTTGTTATATTAAGTGCAGCCTTGTTTAGCCAGTATTTAGACATACTGATAGTCATATGCATATTTGTCGAGATCAGGGATGCATTATTCATTTTGTTTGAGGGGCATTGAATACACAGAACTTGCCTCCTATCTTTTTTATACAGGGATTTCACTATAGAAAATAATTAATTACGAAACGACGCATGAGAATAGTAGTCGGAATGTAGTTAACACTATTATTACAAAGAAAACCTGATAACTTTTGCTACAAGAAATATACAGAATGGTCATTCAACAACAAAAACTCAATATTAAATAAAAAAACTCACCCTATGAAGATCCCCTTTCCCATCGAAACCAAAATTCGACGAAACGTGAGGTTAGGTCGCAAAAAATTGCGAAATTACGTGAGGTTAGGTCGCAAAATCGCAAAACTAGCGAAATTTCGTTGGGTTAGATCGCGAAATTACATGACGTTAGATCGCAAAACCACGAAATTTCCTTGGGTTAGATCGCAAAAATCGCGAAATTTCAACCAAGCTAACCCAACGAAAGAAAATCGAACATATCTCGAAAACGGTTCATTTAATAAAAAAATGACAAATAGAAAAAAGTTTCCATATTAAATCTCCTACAAAATCCCTACGTTTTCGAGATATGATGTCTGAAGTTTGACGGGAGTTAATTTTTCAATTATTGCACCTAACGAAAATACTTTAAGAACAAAATACCAAACGACGTATGAGAATAGTGGTCGGAATGTAGTTATCACTATTATTACAAATAAAACCTGATAACTTTTGCTACAAGAAATATACAGAGTGGTCATTCAACAACAAAAATTCAATATTAAATGAAAAAAACTCACCCTATGAAGATCCCTTCCCCATCGAAACCAAAAATTCGACGAAACGTGAGGTTAGGTCGCAAAAAATTGCGAAATTACGTGAGGTTAGGTGGCGAAAATCGCGAAATTACATGACGTTAGGTCGCAAACTTTGCGAAATTACGTGAGGTTAGATCGCGAAATTTCAACCAAGCTAACCCAATGAAAGAAAATCGAAAATATCTCGGAAACGGTTCATTTCATCAAAAAATGACAAATTGAAAAAAGTTTTCTTATTACATTTCCTACGTAATCTCTACGTTTTCGATATATGATGTCTGAAGTTTGACAGAAGGTAATTTTTCAATTATTACTGCTAACGAAAATACCTTAAGAACAAAATTATGTTTAATAAACATCAAGAAGTCGGTAACGGGTCATCTAAAAGACGCGAAGAGAGTTCGTTCCATAGAGACATGTACGGAAAATCGAATAGCATTGAGCGCAACTTCCTATATCGCACCGTTTCAGAGATAATTTGAAAAAAATAATTTAAAACTCAACCCTCGATAAAACTTGTACCATAACTAAACTACGTAGAAATGTAAAATGATAAAATAAATCAATGACAATTAAAAACCCACCCGATGATGAACACTTTCACACCAAAACTGAAATCCCACGAAATAGTCCTACACAGGAGAATCTAGTATTTATTTTTCGCTATTTACCTCTAGTTACCCCTCCCCCCCACACACACTTCACCAACGCAATCAATTCAAAATATAATATAGTTCCAGATGTCGCTATAATACATACGGGTACCAAATTTCAAGTGAATATCTCAATTTTATTTTATCAAACATTTTAATATTGAAGTGGGGGTGGAAATTTCGTTGGGTTAGATCGCTAAATTGTCGAAACTTCCTTGTGTTAGGTCGCGAAATTACATGAGGTTAGATCGCAAAACCGCGAAATTCCCTTGGGTTAGATCGCAAAATGGCGAAATTTCAACCAAGCTAACCCAACGAAAGAAAATCGAAAATATCTCGAAAACGGTTCATTTCATAAAAAAATGACAAATAGAAAAAAGTTTCCATATTAAATTTCCTACACAATCCCTACGTTTTCGAGATATGATGTCTGAAGTTTGACGGAAGGTGATTTTTCAATTATTGCACCTGACGAAAATACTTTAAGAACAAAATTATGTTTAATAAACATCAAGAAGTCGGTAACGGATCATCTAAAAGACGCGAAGAAAGTTCGTTCCATAGAGAAATGTACGGAAAATCGAATAGCATTGAGAGCAACTTCCTATATCGCACCGTTTCAGAGATAATTTGAGAAAAATAATTTCAAACTCAACCCACGATGAAACCTGTACCATAACTAAACTACGTAGAAATGTAAAATGATAAAATAAATCAATGACAATTAAAAACCCACCCGATGATGACCACTTTCACACCAAAACTGAAATCCTCTAGTTACCCCCCCCCCCCACACCCACACCCACACACTCCACCAACGCAATCATCTCAAAATATAATATAGTTTCAGATGTCGCTATAATACATACGGGTACCAAATTTCAAGTGAATATTTCCATTTTATTTTATTAACCACTTTAATATTGAAGTGGAGGTGGAGGGGGGGGGGGGATGAAAACTATAAAAACATTTGAGGCGTGGCTTGTAGTACATATATCAAATTTCAAGTTTCTGCACTCTTACCAGCTTGCTATACATATTTTCCCCTATTTACCCCCAACCCTTCACCGGATATCTTCAAAAAACAATCCAGTTCCAGATCTCGTTATAATATATACGTGTACAAAATATCTAGTCAATATTTTAAACCGTTCCGGAGAAAACGTGAGGACAAAAAATAAAGTTACAGACAGATTTTTCGTTCAAATTTAAAATCTCGACTTTTCATGACATTCTATTTCAAGAAAAAAAAATAAAAAATTTATGATTACTATACTTCCAATCCGCTACGTGGATATGGAAGTGATATTATAATTCACCCATATTGGAAATTTGTAAAGGTATTTACCCAGCCTTCCATATTTGGGCACCTATTATTTAATACTGAATTTTTGTTATCGAATGACCACTCTGTATATTTTTTTGACAAAAAGCATCAGGTTATCTTTGTAATAACACCTTCCGATTGTTATTCTCATAATATGTGGTTTCGTAATAATTCTTTAGGTCGCCCGATGCGTTAGGTCGCAAGGTGTTAGGTAGCGAAATTTCGTTGGGTTAGGTCGCGAGAATCGCGAACTTACGTGAGGTTAGATCGCAAACTCGCGAAATTTCATTGGGTTAGATCGCAAAATTGGCGAAATTTCGTTGTGTTAGGTCGCGAAATTACATGAGGTTAGATTGCAAAACCGCGAAATTTCCTTGGGTTAGATCGCAAAATTGCGAAATTTCCACCAAGCTAACCTAACGAAAGAAAATCAAAAATATCTCGAAAACAGTTCATTTCATAAAAAAATGACAAATAGAAAAAAGTTTCCATATTAAATTTCCTACACAATCCCTACGTTCTCGAGATATGATGTCTGAAGTTTGACGGAAGGTGATTTTTCAATTATTGCACCTGACGAAAATACTTTAAGAAGACAGATTTTTCGTTCAACTTTACAATCTCGACTTTTCATGACATTCTATTTCTAGAAAAAAAAAAAAATTTTTTTATGATTACTATACTTCCAATCCGCTACGTGGATATGGAAGTGATATTATAATTCACCCATATTGGAAATTTGTAAAGGTATTTACCCAGCCTTCCATATTTGGCACCTATTATTTAATACTGAATTTTTGTTATCGAATGACCACTCTGTATATTTATTTGACAAAGGTCAACAGGTTATCTTTGTAATAACACCTTCCGATTGTTATTCTCATAATATGTGGTTTCGTAATAAGTCTTTAGGGCGCCCGATGCGTTAGGTCGCAAGGTGATAGGTAGCAAAATTTCGTTGGGTTAGGTCGCGAAAATCGCGAAATTACGTGAGGTTAGGTCTCAAACTCGCGAAATTTCGTTGGGTTAGATCGCTAAATTGGCGAAATTTCGTTGTGTTAGGTCGCGAAATTACATGTGGTTAGATCGCAAAACCGCGAAATTTCCTTGGGTTAGATCGCAAAATCGCGAAATTTCAACCAAGCTAACCCAACGAAAGAAGATCGAAAATATCTCGAAAACGGTTCATTTCATAAAAAAATGACAAATAGAAAAAAGTTTCCATATTAAATTTCCTACACGATCCCTACGTTTTCGAGACATGATGTCTGAAGTTTGACGGAAGGTGATTTTTCAATTATTGCACCTGACGAAAATACTTTAAGAACAAAATTATGTTTAATAAACATCAAGAAGTCGGTAAGGGATCATCTAAAAGACGCGAAGAAAGTTCGTTCCATAGAGAAATGTACGGAAAATCGAATAGCATTGAGAGCAACTTCCTATATCGCACCGTTTCAGAGATAAATTGAGAAAAATAATTTAAAACTCAACCCACGATGAAACCTGTACCCTAAAAAAAACTACGTAGAAATGTAAAATGATAAAATAAATCAATGACAATTAAAAACCCACCCGATGATGACCACTTTCACACCAAAACTGAAATCCTACGAAATACAACTACACAGGAGAATCGAGTATTTATTTTTCGCTATTTACCTCTAGTTACCCCCCCCCCCCCCCCACACACATACACACTCCACCAACGCAATCAACTCAAAATATAATATAGTTCCAGATGTCGCTATAATACATACGGGTACCAAATTTCAAGTGAATATTTCAATTTTATTTTATCAACCACTTTAATATTGAAGTGGGGGTGGAGGGGTGGGGGGATGAAAAATATAAAAACATTTGAGGCGTGGATGGTAGTACATACATCAAATTTCAAGTTTCTGCACTCTTACCAGCTTGTTATACATATTTCCCCCTATTTACCCCCAACCCTTCACCGGATATCTTCAAAAAACCATCCAGTTACAGATCTCGTTATAATATATACGTGTACAAAATTTCTAGTCAATATCTTAAACCGTTCCGGAGAAAACGCGCGGACAAAAAATAAAGTTACAAACAAATTTTTCGTTCAAATTTAAAATCTCGACTTTTCATGACATTCTATTTTAAGCAAAAAAAAAAAATTAAAATTTTTTATGATTACTATACTTCCAATCCGCTACGTGGATATGGAAGTGATATTATAATTCACCCATGTTGGAAATTTGTAAAGGTATTTACCCAGCCTTCCATATTTGGCACCTATTATTTAATACTCAATTTTTGTTATCGAATGACCACTCTGTATATTTTTTTGACAAAAGGCATCAGGTTATCTTTGTAATAACACCTTCCGATTGTTATTCTCATAATATGTGGTTTCGTAATAATTCTTTAGGTCGCCCGATGCGTTAGGTCGCAAGGTGTTAGGTAGCGAAATTTCGCTGGGTTAGGTCGCGAAAATCGCGAAATTACGTGAGGTTAGGTCGCAAACTCGCGAAATTTCGTTGGGTTAGATCGCAAAATTGGCGAAATTTCGTTGTGTTAGGTCGCGAAATTACATGAGGTTAGATCGCAAAACCGCGAAATTTCCACCAAGCTAACCTAACGAAAGAAAATCAAAAATATCTCGAAAACGGTTCATTTCATAAAAAAATGACATATAGAAAAAAGTTTCCATATTAAATTTCCTACACAATCCCTACGTTTTCGAGACATGTCTGAAGTTTGACGGAAGGTGATTTTTCAATTATTGCACCTGACGAAAATACTTTAAGAACAAATATAAAAACATTTGAGGCGTGGATTGTAGTACTTACATCAAATTTCAAGTTTCTGCAATCTTACCAGCTTGCTATACATATTTCCTCCTATTTACCCCCAACCCTTCACCGGATATCTTCAAAAAACCATCCAGTTACAGATCTCGTTATAATATATACGTGTACAAAATTTCTAGTCAATATCTTAAACCGTTCCGGAGAAAACGTGCGGACAAAAAATAAACTTACAAACAGATTTTTCGTTCAAATTTAAAATCTCGACTTTTCATGACATTCTATTTCTAGAAAAAAAAAAAAAAAAAAATTATGATTACTATACTTCCAATCCGCTACGTGGATATGGAAGTGATATTATCCCATTAACGCCGGAATTATTTTTTTTTAGTTTTTAATATTTTTTTTGTACTAGGTGTGTTACACTGGACAAAAGGAACAAAAAAAAATCGGTAAAGGTATTTACACAGAACTTCCCTCGTTATTTGCGCATGAGGTCGCTCTAAAATTTTTTTAATTACGAAATGACATTGGGAATAATAATCGGAATATAGTTATTTCTATTGTTACAAAGAAAACCTGATAACTTTTGGTCAAGAAAATATACAGAGTGCTCATCCAACAGCAAAAGTTCAATACTAAATAGCAGGTGCCACATATGGCAGGCTTGCGCAAATACCTTTACACATGTCCACCATGACTGAATTATTTCTTGGGATGACCACCCTGTACATTTTTCAATAAAAGTATAATAGGTGCATATGCCAGATATTATTGCCATCTGTCACATTTTCAATCCAACATTCACATAATGGAGTGGAAGTATAGTGTGTGGTTAAGAAATTTCATTTTTTTTTAAATTTTGGTAAAATAATTTTCAAATTTTTTTCTTCTGAAATAGGTTTAAAATGTCAAACGTAGAAATTTTAAATTTGAGCAAAAAGGAAAGTTTCCTTCTATTCTATAGTAGTGCTAAAAAAAGTTTAAAAATTAAAAATTATATATTTTTTAAAATTGGTTTAGAATGCTATGAAACGTGAAAATTTTAAATTTGAGCAAATAAAAAAAAATTCGATCTATTTTAGTGGTAAAAACTTTTTGAAAAATGTTGGTGAAAAAAATTTTCAAAAATTTTTTTTCTTAAATACCTAGGTTCAGAATGTTATTTAAATGTGAGCATTCTAGTGTTAAATTTTTTTCCAAACTGGTAAAATGTTGCAATTTTTTTTTTCCGAAATTGGTTTGGAATATCATGAAACGTGGAAATTTTAAATTTGAGCAAAAAAATTTTTTTCGTCTGTTCTATAGTAGTGATACATAAATGGATTTAAAATGTTTTCAAATTTTTTACAAAATTCTTCAAAAACATTTTTAAATTTGTTTGAATAGTTTTAGAATGTCATGGAAACGTGGATAGTTAAAATCTGAACAAAGAAAAAAAAATTGTATCTTAGTGGTAAAATTTTATAAAAATAGTAAGAAAAATTTCTAATTTTTCTTTTAAATAGATTTAGAACACTATGAAACGTGGAAATTTGAAGAAATAAAAAAAATCCATCTATTTTAGTGGTAAACAAATTTTCGAAAATGGTAAAAAAAAAATTCAATTTTTTTTTTTGAATCAGGCTTAGAATGCCATGAAACGTGGAAATTTTAAATTTGAAGAAAGAAAAAAAAAAATTTCATTTTAGTAGTAAAAATTTTTTCAAAAATATTGGCGAAAAAAATTTTCAAATTTTTTTTTCCTGAAATAGGTTAAGCGTGTCAGAAACGTAGAAATTTTAAATTTGAGCAAAAAAATTTTTTTTTCATCTTGGTAAAAATTTTTTCAAAAATGTTTGAAAAAAATTTTCAAAAAATTTTTTTTTTCTAAAATAGGTTAAGCGTGTCATGAAACGTAGAAATTTTAAATTTGAGCAAAAAAAAATTTTTTTCATCTTGGTAAAAATTTTTTCAAAAATGTTTGAAAAAAAATTTCAAAAATTTTTTTTTTTTCTGAAATAGGTTTAGCGCGTCATGAAACGTGGAAATTTTAAATTTGAGCAAAAAAAAATTTTTTTCACTATTTATTCCGTTTAGATGGTCCACCCTGTATATTTTCCAGTGAAATTTCTACCATGTCTTCGCTGACAGTAGCGTCAACTACCTACCAAGTTTGACTGTTCTCCGTCAAGTAGTTTTTTAGTAAATGCACCAACAGACAGACAGACAGACAGACAGACTGACGGAATTGAAAAACCTATATTTTCGTAATCTACGTGTTCTGAAACGTCAGAATCCGAAAAAATCTCGGAGGGTGATTTTTTCTCGAATACAATACTTCCCTTCGGTATGCGAGGGAAGTAATTACGGAAACTTTTTTTTGACAGATTGACAGGTAATGAGATATTGGCCGTTGCCATATGGCAACGCTAGGCGTCTGGGCTACCGTAACTTAAGAAAACCCCAATGTTGTATATTGTTCTAGATAATTATTAAAAAATTAAATTTACATGACTTTATTATTAAAAAACTATTTTATTACAAAATTTAGGATACACAAAAATATTAAAACATATTTATTGTGAATAAAATGGGACAAAAGTCTATGCAAAGACCAATTTGCACACAAACAATTTTCTTTTTTTCAATGGTGTGACGAATAAAATAATTGATGCCATTCAATTTGACAGTATCCAGATATTCGACTGTCTGATGCTGCAGGTGACGCTGAAGGTCTCCCAGTTGCTTTATGTGGCACACCGTATTTCTTCAGATAGGCATTAGTAATTTCTCGTTTATATTCAAGTTGTGATAATTTTCTCCCAGATTTGTTGTATAGTATCCAACTGTTTTGCAAAGCTAAATCTAAAAGCCAGGTAAGCATAGACCAGTATCACTTTCTTTCACGTATTCCAATACGCGAACAACTGACAGTTTGATCCATTTGATCTGTCCCTCCCATAAATGAGTTGTATTTTGTAATGAGTTTGCGTCTTGAAACCATGACAGGACGTTTGAATTTTTGTGAAAACCGTTCTGTCTGGGTATTCTCTTGTGTGCCATGTGAAGAAAAAATCATAGGAAAAGCGGCATTATCAAACCAATGTACATAAAAATTACCATCATTTGCTTCTATGGCTGATTCGCAATCACCACGCTTTTTTATAGAATCTTTTTTAATTGTTAGGGGACATAATTTTCTGTTTTGGCGGATTGTGCCAATTGCTGAATAGCCACGAAATTTCATATATGAAAATAATGCAGAGCAATGCAATGTCCATTGCCTCTGCTAAGGTCAACTCGCCCCTAGAAAGAAAGAAAACCTTTCGAGCTACTACAAACGCCTAGCGTTGCCATAAGGCAACACCCAAGTTTGAACAGCTATATCATATGTAATAAAAGCCATATATTTTTTTTAATTGTTAAAACAACAAAGTTCCAAGTCTATAAAATACCATCATAAACAAAAAAATATTTTAGAAGCACTGTATAGAAAAATATAATACTTACATAAAACGTACATCCATATTTTCGGCCATTTTTAATTCACCACAAAATTGTAAACAAATGCTTAAATTATTGTCAACCGCAGATTAATTTGCGGAACATGTGTCAAGTTAGGCATGTCGTGACACATAAAATAACATATTCCCCCACTCTTATCGGCACGTATAACATACAGGGGTGATATGAAAATGAAATGTGTTTACTGTTGCCATATGGCAACGCACGGCGTTAATGGGTTATAATTCACCCATATTGGAAATTTGTAAAGGTATTTACCCAGCCTTCCATATTTGGTACCTATTATTTAATACTGAATTTTTGTTATCGAATGACCACTCTGTATATTTTTTTGACAAAAGGCAACAGGTTATCTTTGTAATAACACCTTCCGATTGTTATTCTCATAATATGTGGTTTCGTAATAAGTCTTTAGGGCGCCCGATGCGTTAGGTCGCAAGGTGATAGGTAGCGAAATTTCGTTGGGTTAGGTCGCGAAAATCGCGAAATTACGTGAGGTTAGGTCTCAAACTCGCGAAATTTCGTTGGGTTAGATCGTTAAATTGGCGAAATTTCGTTGTGTTAGGTTGCGAAATTACATGAGGTTAGATCGCAAAACCGCGAAATTTCCTTGGGTTAGATGGCAAAATCGCGAAATTTCAACCAAGCTAACCTAACGAAAGAAGATCGAAAATATCTCGAAAACGGTTCATTTCATAAAAAAATGACAAATAGAAAAAAGTTTATATATTAAATTTCCTACATAATCTCTACGTTCTCGAGACATGATGTCTGAAGTTTGACGGAAGGTGATTTTTCAATTATTGCACCTGACGAAAATACTTTAAGAAGACAGATTTTTCGTTCAATTTTACAATCTCGACGTTTCATAACATTCTATTTCAAGAAAAAAAAATAATAATAATTTTTTTTATGATTACTATACTTCCAATGCGCTACGTGGATATGGAAGTAATATTATAATTCACCCATGTTGGAAATTTGTAAAGGTATTTACCCAGTCTTCCATATTTGGCACCTATTATTTAATACTGAATTTTTGTTATCGAATGACCGTATATTTTTTTGACAAAAGGCATCAGGTTATCTTTGTAATAACACCTTCCGATTGTTATTCTCATAATATGTGGTTTCGTAATAATTCGTTAGGTCGCAAGGTGTTAGGTAGCGAAATTTCGTTGGGTTAGATCGCAAAATTGGCGAAATTTCGTTGTTAGGTCGCGAAATTACATGAGGTTAGATCGCAAAACCGCGAAATTTCAACCAAGCTAACCCAACGAAAGAAGATCGAAAATATCTCGAAAACGGTTCATTTCATAAAAAAATGACAAATAGTAAAAAGTTTCCATATTAAATTTCCTACACAATCCCTACGTTTTCGAGATATGATGTCTGATGTTTGACGGAAGGTGATTTTTCAATTATTGCACCTGACGAAAATACTTTAAGAACAAAATTATGTTTAATACACAACAAGAAGTCGGTAACGGATCATCTAAAAGACGGGAAGAAAGTTCGTTCCATAGAGAAATGTACGGAAAATCGAATAGCATTGAGAGCAACTTCCTATATTTCACCGTTTCAGAGATAATTTGAGAAAAATAATTTAAAACTCAACCCACGATGAAACCTGTACCATAACTAAACTACGTAGAAATATAAAATGATAAAATAAATCAATGACAATTAAAAACCCGCCCGATGATGACCACTTTCACACCAAAACTGGAATCCTACGAAATACAACTACACAGGAGAATCGAGTATTTATTGCTCGCTATTTACCTCTAGTTACTCCCCCCCCCACACACACACACACTCCACCAACGCAATCAACTCAAAATATAATATAGTTTCAGATGTCGGTATAATACATACGGGTACCAAGTTTCAAGTGAATATCTCAATTTTATTTTATCAGCCACTTTAATATTGAAAAATATAAAAACATTTGAGGCGTGGATTGTAGTACATACATCAAATTTCAAGTTTCTGCACTCTTACCAGCTTGCTATACATATTTCCTCCTATTTACCCCCAACCCTTCAACGGATATCTTCAAAAAACCATCCAGTTACAGATCTCGTTATAATATATACGTGTTCAAAATTTCTAGTCAATATCTTAAACCGTTCCGGAGAAAACGTGCGGACAAAAAATAAAGTTACAAACAGATTTTTCGTTCAAATTTAAAATCTCGACTTTTCATGACATTCTATTTCTAGAAAAAAAAAAATAAAATTTTTTATGATTACTATACTTCCAATCCGCTACGTGGATATGGAAGTGATATTATAATTCACCCATATTGGAAATTTGTAAAGGTATTTACCCAGCCTTCCATATTTGGCACCTATTATTTAATACTGAATTTTTGTTATCGAATGACCACTCTGTATATTTTTTTGACAAAAAGCATCAGGTTATCTTTGTAATAACACCTTCCGATTGTTATTCTCATAATATGTGGTTTCGTAATAATTCTTTAGGTCGCCCGATGCGTTAGGTCGCAAGGTGTTAGGTAGCGAAATTTCGTTGGGTTAGGTCGCGAGAATCGCGAAATTACGTGAGGTTAGGTCGCAAACTCGCGAAATTTCGTTGGGTTAGATCGCAAAATTGGCGAAATTTCGTTGTGTTAGGTCGTGAAATTACATGAGGTTAGATCGCAAAACCGCGAAATTTCCTTGGGTTAGATCGCAAAATTGCGAAATTTCCACCAAGCTAACCTAACGAAAGAAAATCAAAAATATCTCGAAAACGGTTCATTTCATAAAAAAATGACAAATAGAAAAAAGTTTCCATATTAAATTTCCTACACAATCCCTACGTTTTCGAGACATGATGTCTGAAGTTTGACGGAAGGTGATTTTTCAATTATTGCACCTGACGAAAATACTTTAAGAACAAATATAAAAACATTTGAGGCGTGGATTGTAGTACTTTCATTAAATTTCAAGTTTCTGCACTCTTACCAGCTTGCTATACATATTTCCTCCTATTTACCCCCAACCCTTCACCGGATATCTTCAAAAAACCATCCAGTTACAGATCTCGTTATAATATATACGTGTACAAAATTTCTAGTCAATATCTTAAACCGTTCCGGAGAAAACGTGCGGACAAAAAATAAACTTACAAACAGATTTTTCGTTCAAATTTAAAATCTCGACTTTTCATGACATTCTATTTCTAGAAAAAAAAAAAAAAAATTTATGATTACTATACTTCCAATCCGCTACGTGGATATGGAAGTGATATTATAATTCACCCATATTGGAAATTTGTAAAGGTATTTATCCAGCCTCCCATATTTGGCACCTATTATTTAATACTGAATTTTTGTTATCGAATGACCACTCTGTATATTTTTTTGACAAAAGGCAACAGGTTATCTTTGTAATAACACCTTCCGATTGTTATTCTGATAATATGTGGTTTTGTAATAAGTCTTTAGGGCGCCCGATGCGTTAGGTCGCAAGGTGATAGGTAGCGAAATTTCGTTGGGTTAGGTCGCGAAAATCGCGAAATTACGTGAGGTTAGGTCCCAAACTCGCGAAATTTCGTTGGGTTAGATCGTTAAATTGGCGAAATTTCGTTGTGTTAGGTTGCGAAATTACATGAGGTTAGATCGCAAAACCGCGAAATTTCCTTGGGTTAGATCGCAAAATCGCGAAATTTCAACCAAGCTAACCTAACGAAAGAAGATCGAAAATATCTCGAAAACGGTTCATTTCATAAAAAAATGACAAATAGAAAAAAGTTTCCATATTAAATTTCCTACATAATCCCTACGTTCTCGAGACATGATGTCTGAAGTTTGACGGAAGGTGATTTTTCAATTATTGCACCTGACGAAAATACTTTAAGAAGACAGATTTTTCGTTCAATTTTACAATCTCGACGTTTCATAACATTCTATTTCAAGAAAAAAAAATAATAAATTTTTTTATGATTACTATACTTCCAATGCGCTACGTGGATATGGAAGTAATATTATAATTCACCCATGTTGGAAATTTGTAAAGGTATTTACCCAGTCTTCCATATTTGGCACCTATTATTTAATATTGAATTTTTGTTATCGAATGACCGTATATTTTTTTGACAAAAGGCATCAGGTTATCTTTGTAATAACACCTTCCGATTGTTATTCTCATAATATGTGGTTTCGTAATAATTCTTTAGGTCGCCCGATGCGTTAGGTCGCAAGGTGTTAGGTAGCGAAATTTCGTTGGGTTAGGTCGCGAGAAAGGCGAAATTACGTGAGGTTAGGTCGCAAACTCGCGAAATTTCGTTGGGTTAGATCGCAAAATTGGCGAAATTTCGTTGTTAGGTCGCGAAATTACATGAGGTTAGATCGCAAAACCGAGAAATTTCCACCAAGCTAACCTAACGAAAGAAAATAGAAAATATCTCGAAAACGGTTCATTTCATAAAAAAATGACAAATAGAAAAGTTTCCATATTAAATTTCCTACACAATCCCTACGTTTTCGAGATATGATGTCTGCAGTTTGACGGAAAGTGATTTTTCAATTATTGCACCTGACGAAAATACTTTAAGAACAAATATAAAAACATTTGAGGCGTGGATTGTAGTACATACATCAAATTTCAAGTTTCTGCACTGTTACCAGCTTGCTATACATATTTCCCCCTATTAACCCCCAACCCTTCACCGGATATCTTCAAAAAACCATCCAGTTACAGATCTCGTTATAATATATACGTGTACAAAATTTCTAGTCATTATCTTAAACCGTTCCGGAGAAAACGTGCGGACAAAAAATAAAGTTACAAACAGATTTTTCGTTCAAATTTAAAATCTCGACTTTTCATGACATTCTATTTCAAGAAAAAAAAATAAAAAATTTATGATTACTATACTTCCAATCCGCTACGTGGATATGGAAGTGATATTATAATTCACCCATATTGGAAATTTATAAAGGTATTTACCCAGCCTTCCATATTTGGCACCTATTATTTAATACTGAATTTTTGTTATCGAATGACCACTCTGTATATTTTTTTGACAAAAAGCATCAGGTTATCTTTGTAATAACACCTTCCGATTGTTATTCTCATAATATGTGGTTTCGTAATAATTCTTTAGGTCGCCCGATGCGTTAGGTCGCAAGGTGTTAGGTAGCGAAATTTCGTTGGGTTAGGTCGCGAGAATCGCGAAATTACGTGAGGTTAGGTCGCAAACTCGCGAAATTTCGTTGGGTTAGATCGCAAAATTGGCGAAATTTCGTTGTGTTAGGTCGCGAAATTACATGAGGTTAGATCGCAAAACCGCAAAATTTCCTTGGGTTAGATCGCAAAATTGCGAAATTTCCACCAAGCTAACCTAACGAAAGAAAATCAAAAATATCTCGAAAACGGTTCATTTCATAAAAAAATGACAAATAGAAAAAAGTTTCCATATTAAATTTCCTACACAATCCCTACGTTTTCGAGACATGATGTCTGAAGTTTGACGGAAGGTGATTTTTCAATTATTGCACCTGACGAAAATACTTTAAGAACAAATGAAGACATGAGTGGATGAAGGGTCTATGTGACATTTTCTAAAAAATATATATTTTTGCATGGATGAAGGTTTTAAGCACATAAAATTCATTTGGGATGGGTTCCATGCTTCAATTTGTCCAAATAAGGAAATTATCAGGTGTTGAATGATTTATGTACACCTAATTTATAAGACTATTGATGAATAAAGGGTTTATGTACGAATAAATTATGAACATGAATCCTTCATTCACTCACCACTGTCGATAGATCCTTCATCAAGTCATTCACCCATCCTTTAGTAGACGGTACTACTCCAGCAATTGACCACCTGATCTTATGGTCTGATTCTTGTAGTAGCCAGAATAAAAATTTCCATGTGATTGCCCTATATCAGTACCTGATTTTGAAAGGTGTTTTTAAGACAATTGACCACAAATTTCCTGTAGTGGGGCATTCTTTCTTACAGCCTGATCGACGACTTTGGAAGGATCCAGAAAACGTTACGAAAAACAGAAACTGTTTACCTTCCAGGTCAGTATCGAGATATAATAAAATCTTCAAGTGCGAAAGGCTCTATTGTTATGGATATGAAAGACCACTTTCAAAATTTAGAGGAAGTTGCTGTTCATTTAAATTTAATCAATAGAACAAAAAATACGTTGGATGACAAGGTTCATTTTAGAGATAACGTATCATGGATTCGTGTTGAAGAATGTGGTAGTTATCTTTATAAAACACGTCTAGATGAGAATACACCATTTATGAAGATAGATATCTTCAAGTCAGGTCACTGAAAAATCCAGCCTAATGACTATAATATGAACCATATTGCAAACAAGACAAACCAATTAACGAATGAGAAAATCTCAAATTTAGAAGAGAAGATAATATTTGTGAAGGACCCATACAAAGTTTTTTAACACAACATTATAGATCAATTCAAAATTCAAAAACCCCAAGAACCACGAAAGAAAAGTAGGAAATGCAATTAAGAAGTAAAAGAGACGGGGGCTTTATCAATCCCATTTTACTAGTTATTATTTTTTTTAGTGGATGAATGATCTATGTACAATATTTTTCTTATTTTCTGAGTATTACTTTAAGTTTCGTTGTGTACACTGTACCACCAACTTCTGCCCCCAGCAGGTGAGGAAGTTGAGGTTGCCCGGTTCTCGTTTAGATAGTGGAGACTGGGTCGTGGTTCGGAAATTATTCAAGAAAAACTTTTATTTTTTTTGTTAGGCGCCAGTAGTCATATTAAAAAAAGCATCTATAACGTACTTGTCTAATTGTACGACTGTGACTACTCAGAGATAATTAATGTTATAGATACTCATGAAATTATCAACACTAAGTTAAAAATATCTGGTTTATTGACTCTATTATAAAACTTGAAATGGTTAATTTTGACTAATTGAAATGTTACACCTTATGGTTGGATGTAGCTACTTCCTTACAGAAAGTTATATATTTAATTAATAAGTTTGACTAGGTTGAAGACCAAAAAATTTACAAAATATGACAAATTATTGCTAAGCGGTGATTAAGTAATTAAATGAAAGAAAATTAATAATTAGCTGAAGGCAATATATAACATAAAACAATTTAGAAATGTATAAAAGTTGTCGAATGTTGAATAATGTCGTTGAAAGTTGAACGTTGAAAAGAAATGTTGAAAAGCAAATTCAGTTGATACATTTACCACCGGCTGGGTTCTGCAGTAACCAACCCTGGTCCTCGTCTTACTGAATCCTCGTGTTGCCACCACTCGATTATTGACTCCGTAGAGATCCCAAGAATTTAGACGCCGGAACTGTTACCAAACCAAACAACTTGGTGCTCTCATCCAGCGAGGACTATTTCATACCAGGCCACTCCAACCTTGGATTACAAAACTCCTTGGCAAATAGTCTGGTTCTCCTGGATTATAGCAGCTACCCAATTTTCCCTGGCACACCGTTAAGCCAAATGTATGGTAAAATTCCCAATTTAAGGATTAACTTCAAATTTGAAGGGTCAACTTAACATCAAAACTGAAGGGTCAGCTTAAACACCTCATTCCTACAAGAGTTATCATCTGTTACTACACTTGAAATTACTTGTTTATTAGTGGGCACTCTTAGTGCGTTTGATAAAATCCCCACGTTAATGCATTACTGGTATATCTCTAAATAAATTACATTAACATGCCCTTCTCGCCCCTACTAATATCGAGTTAAATTCTTTTGAATTTTAATTATTCGACAAGGTTACGAAAACGTAATTTAATAAATTCGAACTGTCTTTAAACCCTTATTAAACCTCAATTACTCATTAATAAAATTTACTTCTAAATATATCTTAATACTGAGTTAAACACATGTCTCGAAATACCCCGTTCATACATTAACATGACCGCGTCCCTTTCAAGCCACGCGCCGCGAATGAAGGTAATTTGTGATCAACAAACATCGCGTTCAATTATGATAAATTCAACAATTAAATTGCAAATACATGTACAACAAATGCTACAGAAGGTAATTATATTTATATTATCAACTATCTATCAACATACCACACTAGATGAGGTGTTAATGGGACAGCCCGTCCGTATAGCTCGAAGTCAGAAGGAAAATGGCTATCACGAACTGTTCGGATACCGTGTTTGATTTCTAACAAACTAGTTACACTTCTATACGCGAGATGTCGCTGGTAGTGGGAACATAAATCATTCTTTAAATATAATACAAATCTACACAATTACTGTACTGTATCATTCTTATGCATTCATGAGTTCCAATTTAATCAGAATTATCGATTTATAATTTTGTTTATTGATTTTTGGGATTTATTCACTTATACAGATTTCTTCTTTTAAATATTTGTTGTACCAGATGACTTGTAGGTGTTTATCAAGAGAAGTAACAGATGGCGCTTGTATGCTAATTTATAATTTAAAGTTGGATTGACGAACACAATTCCAGATTCCAGATTCAGTAAGACTAGGGCTTTGGGATTGGACTGAAAAATTATATAATAAGTTTACTGAATTGTGGTTTAAGACTACAAAAATTCATTGCTATTAGAATAAAAATTAACAAGTGGCATTCAGGTAATTTTGAATGTCACACTGTCTACCACCCTGTCAAAAAAATATGTGTACATAGTTACATGTATTTTTTTTATTTATAAATTGAGACTTCAATTTCCAAAGTTAAACAGATATTACTAAAACCTATTGCTAAACTAAATTACAAACTAAATTAAGCAAAAAGAAGGTAATTCTGGTACCCACTCTCTAACTTTTTAATAACTATTCTATAGGTAAATATCAGTATTTACTACTATACACTGCTAAAAGGAAAGATTTAATACTCAATAGTAGCTTCGCGTACTACACGCCTAATAATTAGGGACAAAATCGGTAAGAACACTATCGGGAAAGTCAAAATCGGTAAGTCATCGGAGTACTAATCCAACCCAAATAGCATATAAACTAAACATACTTAACCTAACTTAACCTACGGAAGAAGCAAGAGAACTATAACCTAACTGTTCATACAAGAACCCACATGAAAATCATTTTATCACTGGACAGCACTCGGAAACTCCTGGAAACTCCACTCAGAAAGGATAATGCTTCCTCCAGTGTAAAATAGAAATAAAAGAGTGATAGAAAAGAAAAGATGAAATGTTTTAGGAGAGGACCTCGAAGAATCAGTCTCCACAGACACTGTGGTGGAATGCCTGAGCAGCGCTGTAGTGGTTGCCAGTACTAAAATTGGTATTAGGCATAAGCACACCTAAACCATGATACAGAAGGATAACCAACTGCCTATCCTTAACAGTGGGAACAAGTATCCAGACTGTTAATAAATCAAAAAATTGCTTGGATATAGCTCCAAGGGCTGAAATTAGACGTACGTATCAACTAAAAATTCTTTGGATATAGCTCCAAGGGGCTGAACTAGAAGTACGTGACGACTAAACAACAAAAAGGACCATTGTTCTGGAAAGCTCTTGCTTCAGGTGCGATGAACAGTGTTTCGATCGAGCGATAGGCCAAGGGCTGAGGTGAAGCGGGGAGGAAGATATGTCTCTCGAAGAACGTCAGACGACCTAGGTCACTCCTGACTGACAAGCTCCCTTACCTATGTTTACGCTCGACCCTCCTTGACCACCTGTCATTCAAGACAGCCGACCGAAACTAGTCCATCCCCATCCCGGAACAAGTTCCTTTAATGGCCGTTAAATATCCTACGAACTAGGATAATGATAAAATGTTTACTTCCATAAGTAACCATTAAGAAAAGACAATACTAAAAGTAACTAATTATACAATAACACAAGTACGAACGATATTCGGTACTGTGACTACTAAACGGTAACTAAAGTTTTCAAAAAGAACTACAACTAGCTCTGATAGCCTAGATCAGTTAGTTAGAACACTCAAACAAAATTAAGATACTAGAGGATTACAAGTAGGATGTTATCCAGAAACGACAGAAATACAAAAGAATTATAGAAGCAAAGCATAATGTTTCTGAGTCAGGTTTGGTAGAGACAAAACCTCCGAACAAACGAAAGGAAGACTAACTCACTGTTTATCAAAGGACAAATTGACCATCCAAAAAAAAAACATTCCCTCCAAACAATTTTCCCTGCGTCGCTTGGACTTTTAAGCCACAACTAAACAATTATATTTATTTACCAGACCACGAGAATGCCTTAGCAAGACTGGCAAATAGAATACAATAAATATAATAAAAACTAACAGGTGGAAAGTTTCCATAACGAAAATTCAAAGTCTGCCCTAACCCTTCCTCAAACATAAACCTAAGTAGAGTAACACAAAAGAATTATTGAAGTGAAAAATAGAAAGTATAGATGAAAATAAGGACAACACAAAGAAGAATGACGATGTTCTGTCATTTATTGATATTTTCCAAGCGCATGAAAATCACCAAAATGTCGTATTATCACAAAAGACTTAACCGTTACTACATCGGATTCCATATCCCCGAGACAAATCTTGCTGAGTTTCACTTGCTTGGTTCACATCAACTGCGTGGCGTGCAGACGTTGAAGACGCTACACCCACTAAATGTGGCCCACCCTTCAACCCTTGGATAAAAGATATCCAGCCGGAACAATATTTCTGAAGTTTACTGTAAACATACCACACTACTAGAAAACTACAACAAATGCAAGACATGAACCCTCCAGGTATCTTAACTAAAATTTGTGCTCCCATCTAAACTTATGGAGTTATTAAAATTGCTTACCCGACTGAAACGTCGGAGTTTGATCCATAATAAGTTTTTAAATCTGAAACGTGCCAATGGCCTGCGTCGGACCCATCTGCATAATCTAACGCGTAAACCAATTTTGAAATTTTCTGGCGAACTGTGCAAAGTATAAATTTGGGTGCTAACTTGGCTGAAAAATGTTTTGCAGCATCTGATAAAACCTTATTTTTCTTCCAAACTTTATCGCCTACAGCATACTCAACTTCTCGTCTACGCAAGTTGTAGGTTTTCTGGTTTTTCTTGTATGCATCATTTAACCGCTGTACTACATCTTTATATGTATCCGAAAGATTAGATATATCATCACAATATTTATTCCTATCACCAGGTGCTAGTTGAATTCCCGAAGTTGACTGTACTTGCCCGTAAAAGTCTCCTGAAATGGGAACTTTACGACCAAAATTTAAAAACGTAGGAGGAAAACCTGTTACCTCGTGAGTAGCCGTTCTGATTGCATGAGCAACTCTGAAAATTTCTACATCCCAATCCTGATGATTATCCTGAATATAACTGCGTATAGCTCTACCTACAGTAGCGTTTGATCGTTCTACTGGGTTAACTTGTGGGTGATATAATGCATTAAACCAAATTTTTTGTACTTTGTACCGTTCGGCCAGTTTTTTAAAAGCTGTAGAAGCAAACTGCTTCCCATTGTCTACCATAATGAACTGTGGCACACCGTAAATCAAAAATACTTCATTCTCCATAAATTTAGTGATAGTCTGTGCAGTGGCATTTCGCATGGGGTGTACGAGTACATACTTAGTGAACCAATCCAAAACTACCAATAGAAATGAAAAGCCCCTTTTACTCCGTGTTACCGGACCAAAAATGTCTACGCTCGCTACCTGCCATGGAAATTCTACTTTCTTTTTCTTCCCCATTAAACCGTAACGTGAAAATGAAACTTTTTGAGAACCGCAAATCTCGCATGACTTGACATACTTCAATACATCTCTTCGCAACTTAGGCCAATAATAGTCTTCGCAAATTCTCTTTAGTGTTTTAAAATACCCAAAGTGAGCTGACGTACTCTCATCGTGACATTGTTTTAGAATTTCATTTCTTTGTGCAATTGGTACCAAAAGTTTCCATTCAGTTAAATTAGTTCTTACTGGTAATTTATTAGCAGCATGTTTAAAAATTAAATTATTCTCCACCCTAAATAATGGATATAAATTTGGATTTGCTAAAATTTTTCTACGTAAGTTAATATACCATTCATCTAAACTTTCTTGATTAATTGACAACAAATCAACTGAGAAATTTTGCTCGTCATGATGCACTACTCTAGATAAAGCGTCAGGAACTACATTTAAATTACCCTTCCGGTGTACTAAGTTAAAGTCATATTGCTGTAACTTAACCATCCAGCGAGCCAATCTGCCCGTTGGTGATTTCAACTTATGCAACCAACTAACCGCTAAATTATCCGTAATAACTGTAAACTTTTGTCCTTCAACGAATGGACGAAATCTCTCCAAACTGAATAATAAAGCCATTATCTCTTGCTCGTAAACACTGTAATTTCTTTCTGCCTTATTTAGAGAGCGACTGGCAAAAGCAATCACCTTCTCTTCTCCTCCCTGAAGTTGTGTCAAACAACAACCTAGTCCTGTACTACTCGCATCACACTGTATAACAAAATTATTCAGTTTAAAATCAGGGCTAGTTAAGATTGGAGTAGAGACAAGTGCTTGTTTAAGTGCCAGAAATGCTTGCTCTGCCTTTTCGTTCCAATTAATCGGTTGTCTTTTACCACGTCTCCCTTTAAGCAAATCATTTAGCGGAGCAACTAAAGTAGAAAAATGAGCTAAAAATCTTCGGTACCAAGAACACATGCCAATAAATCTTTTAATTTGAGTTGTATTTGTTGGACGAGGATAATTGATCATCGCTTCTACCTTTTCTGGGTTTGTACGTAATCCCCCTTCAGTATCGATTACATAACCTAAATATTTTAGAGACTTTCTAAAAAATTGACATTTTTCGAAATTTACTGTAAGGTGAGCATCTTTCAACCTATCAAACACTTCTCTTAAAATGTTTACATGTTCCTCAAAACTAGAAGCGGTGACAATTATATCGTCTAGATAAACAAAAACTTTGTTTTCTAGCCTTGGGGTTATAACAATGTCCATTAAACGTTGCATAGCCTGTGCGGCGTTTGCAAGACCAAACGGTAGTACTTTAAAACAAAATAAGCCTCTCCCCGGTACTGCGAATGCGGTTTTGGGTTTAGAAGTTTCCGAAAGTGGAATTTGCCAAAAAGCACTTTTCAAATCTATTGAACTGATATACTTTGCATCTCGTAACATACTCAAAATACCATCTACAAAAGGTAAAGGATAGGAATCCTTAACAGTTACTGAATTTAAAGACCTACCATCAAAACAAAATCTATAATCTCCATTATCCTTCTTAACCAGCAAGACCGGTGACCTCCATTCACTAAAAGTAGGCTCAACTACATCGTCTTCTAACATTTTGTCTAGCTCTTTATTTAATATAGTCATCATGTGTGGTGATAAAAGATATTGGCGTTGCCTGATAGGCTGTGCACTACCAGTATCTATATTATACGTCATCTTATCGGTAAGACCTAACCTCCCACTACTTAAACCTTTAAATAACTGCTTGACTCCTTCAACTTGCTGAAGTTGACCTTCAGTTAAGTCAGCCAAACCTCCATCATTGGTGTCAGTTGTGTTCACATGACAGAGAGCAGAAACCTTAATGCTACCAACTTTATTTACCCACTTATTTGATTCAAAATCTAAATGAATGCCAAATAATCTGCAAAAATCTATTCCAAAAATAAAAGAAATAGGCAAAGATGGAACTAAATAGACCTTAAGTATTTGAACAATGTTGTTGATCTTGAGCGGTAGGTGAGCTATACCTATTACAGTCTGAGGAGTACCGTCTGCTGTAGTTACATATCTTAACTCTGAAGTTACAATTTTACATTTAAATCGTTCTAAAATTTTCATACCATCCCTTCCAACTACTGAACGATTACAACCAGTATCTACTAAAGCTAATATTTTTTTATCGTATAAAAAGACTGAAATGTATGGTCTATCGTCACCATTTTTAGACAAAAATAGAGGTGTTACTTCGTACCTTATCACTAACTCTACGATAAGTTTTGTAAAAATTCCCTACTTTACTTAACCAAAGATTCCAATCCGATTTGTTAGTCTTAACATTTCTAAACTTACTAGAACTACAAGGGGATGAACGACGACTAACATTACGTGTTCCCCTGGTTAGTTTTTTGAACATTTTTTACAATCGTTAAATGTGACATTCGATTCACCACATTTAAAACAAAACTTATTTCTTTTAGCCCTACATTGCCTAAAAACATGATTTTCTCCCTTACAGTTGAAACAAATTACTGGTGCTTTGGTCGTTTTTATTTCACTAACATTAGACTGTGTTGGTTTATCTTTACGAGTAGGCTTAAAATATGATTTTGAAGTTACTGGTTTATCTGACTTTTCATGCGACTCATTTATATTAACTGAAGAAACTCCTACATACAAAAGATCTTTTTCTACCAAATTACTCCTCATTGGAGGTGGAACATATTTTTTAGTACTCTCTTCGGCATATTCTACTTTTTTACAATAAGAAATTAATTCAGAAACTGAATTTATAGTAAGCAAAGCTAAAGGTTTAGCAAAATATGGCAACAAATTTTTCCTAATCTGCTTAATACGATCCTCTAAATTTGGTTTCGATTTAATTCTATTATATAAGGCTTCCATAATCCTAATATAAATGTGCACTGGTTCATCCATGTGCTGGGTTCGTTTTTCTATGTAATCCAACATACTCTTGTTGAAATCTTCATGCAAAAAATCATTTTTTGAAAAGTGCGTGACTCCTCAGGATCTCGTTCTGGGATAGGCATTCTATTTACTCTTACCATAATATGGACCAACTGTGATTTTAATTGTTTAACCGGTAAATCATTCTCAGATGGATGGTTCAAATTATTAATTATATTTCTAAGCGAGTCTAAAGTATTGTTAACTTGAAGTTTTTCAGTATTAAAATTAAAAAGTGGATCAGTAAGCGTTAGATCATTGCATGGTCTAATCTTTAAAGCTCTAGCCAGTACTCTGCACCGTGACTCTACTTCTCTAACTGTAACACAACCTCTTATACGTAGTTCGTAATCTACTTGGTCTGCCTGCAATAACTGTGGTATGAAAATTTCAGACATCTTGTATATCTTTTCTTAATACTATTATCCTAAACTGTTCAAAATGCAAGGTAACACAAAAAATTAACCAAATGGTTCAGCAAATACTCTACTCTTATGCACTCTGACTAAAATTTCCGTATTTTTCGAAGGTATTCTAAAATCCTACGATAAGTCGTTTTTTCCTAACGATTACCCTAATCGAACAATACAGACTCTCAAAACTTTCCTTTCTGTCTACCGCTATGATTTAACCCTTCTTTTAACCCTTCTCTCACGACTAATTCTTATCAAAGCTTGAGGTCTCAATTATAAACACAATACATAGATATCAATAATGCACACAAAATTATAAAACAGCATAAAATTCAACAAAGGAAGAATATTATATGTTTCAAATAGCAACACAGCTCAAATATTTTCAAAAAAATGAATATTACTCAACTTTCGTTTTCTATCTTGTACAAATTACAAGGATAGAGCCCCACGTTTTACAGCGACACTTGTGTACCACCAACTTCTGCCCCCAGCAGGTTAGGTAGTTGAGGTTGCCCGGTTCTCGTTTAGATAGTGGAGACTGGGTCGTGGTTCGGAAATTATTCAAGAAAAACTTTTATTTTTTTTGTTAGGCGCCAGTAGTCATATTAAAAAAAGCATCTATAACGTACTTGTCTAATTGTACGAATGTGACTACTCAGAGATAATTAATGTTATAGATACTCATGAAATTATCAACACTAAGTTAAAAATATCTGGTTTATTGACTCTATTATAAAACTTGAAATGGTTAATTTTGACTAATTGAAATGTTACACCTTATGGTTGGATGTAGCTACTTCCTTACAGAAAGTTATATATTTAATTAATAAGTTTGACTAGGTTGAAGACCAAAAAATTTACAAAATATGACAAATTATTGCTAAGCGGTGATTAAGTAATTAAATGAAAGAAAATTAATAATTAGCTGAAGGCAATATATAACATAAAACAATTTAGAAATGTATAAAAGTTGTCGAATGTTGAATAATGTCGTTGAAAGTTGAACGTTGAAAAGAAATGTTGAAAAGCAAATTCAGTTGATACATTTACCACCGGCTGGGTTCTGCAGTAACCAACCCTGGTCCTCGTCTTACTGAATCCTCGTGTTGCCACCACTCGATTATTGACTCCGTAGAGATCCCAAGAATTTAGACGCCGGAACTGTTACCAAACCAAACAACTTGGTGCTCTCATCCAGCGAGGACTATTTCATACCAGGCCACTCCAACCTTGGATTACAAAACTCCTTGGCAAATAGTCTGGTTCTCCTGGATTATAGCAGCTACCCAATTTTCCCTGGCACACCGTTAAGCCAAATGTATGGTAAAATTCCCAATTTAAGGATTAACTTCAAATTTGAAGGGTCAACTTAACATCAAAACTGAAGGGTCAGCTTAAACACCTCATTCCTACAAGAGTTATCATCTGTTACTACACTTGAAATTACTTGTTTATTAGTGGGCACTCTTAGTGCGTTTGATAAAATCCCCACGTTAATGCATTACTGGTATATCTCTAAATAAATTACATTAACATGCCCTTCTCGCCCCTACTAATATCGAGTTAAATTCTTTTGAATTTTAATTATTCGACAAGGTTACGAAAACGTAATTTAATAAATTCGAACTGTCTTTAAACCCTTATTAAACCTCAATTACTCATTAATAAAATTTACTTCTAAATATATCTTAATACTGAGTTAAACACATGTCTCGAAATACCCCGTTCATACATTAACATGACCGCGTCCCTTTCAAGCCACGCGCCGCGAATGAAGGTAATTTGTGATCAACAAACATCGCGTTCAATTATGATAAATTCAACAATTAAATTGCAAATACATGTACAACAAATGCTACAGAAGGTAATTATATTTATATTATCAACTATCTATCAACATACCACACTAGATGAGGTGTTAATCGGACAGCCCGTCCGTATAGCTCGAAGTCAGAAGGAAAATGGCTATCACGAACTGTTCGGATACCGTGTTTGATTTCTAACAAACTAGTTACACTTCTATACGCGAGATGTCGCTGGTAGTGGGAACATAAATCATTCTTTAAATATAATACAAATCTACACAATTACTGTACTGTATCATTCTTATGCATTCATGAGTTCCAATTTAATCAGAATTATCGATTTATAATTTTGTTTATTGATTTTTGGGATTTATTCACTTATACAGATTTCTTCTTTTAAATATTTGTTGTACCAGATGACTTGTAGGTGTTTATCAAGAGAAGTAACAGATGGCGCTTGTATGCTAATTTATAATTTAAAGTTGGATTGACGAACACAATTCCAGATTACAGATTCAGTAAGACTAGGGCTTTGGGATTGGACTGAAAAATTAAATAATAAGTTTACTGAATTGTGGTTTAAGACTACAAAAATTCATTGCTATTAGAATAAAAATTAACAAGTGGCATTCAGGTAATTTTGAATGTCACAACACATCATCATTTGAATTTTACTAATAAAGTCATTTGAAATATGAAAAATGACATTGATTAGTCCCATACAAAAAAAGTACCAGTCAATCAACTTTTAACTCATTTTTCTCCAAATAATCTTTCTGTTACATGAACCCTTTATCCACTTGTGTCTTCAAATATAAAAACATTTGAGGCGTGGATTGTAGTACTTACATCAAATTTCAAGTTTCTGCACTCTTACCAGCTTGCTATACATATTTCCTCCTATTTACCCCCAACCCTTCACCGGATATCTTCAAAAAACCATCCAGTTACAGATCTCGTTATAATATATACATGTACAAAATTTCTAGTCAATATCTTAAACCGTTCCGGAGAAAACGTGCGGACAAAAAATAAACTTACAAACAGATTTTTCGTTCAAATTTAAAATCTCGACTTTTCATGACATTCTATTTCTAGAAAAAAAAAAAAAAAATTTATGATTACTATACTTCCAATCCGCTACGTGGATATGGAAGTGATATTATAATTCACCCATATTGGAAATTTGTAAAGGTATTTACCCAGCCTTCCATATTTGGCACCTATTATTTAATACTGAATTTTTGTTATCGAATGACCACTCTGTATATTTTTTTGACAAAAGGCAACAGGTTATCTTTGTAATAACACCTTCCGATTGTTATTCTCATAATATGTGGTTTCGTAATAAGTCTTTAGGGCGCCCGATGCGTTAGGTCGCAAGGTGATAGGTAGCAAAATTTCGTTGGGTTAGGTCGCGAAAATCGCGAAATTACGTGAGGTTAGGTCTCAAACTCGCGAAATTTCGTTGGGTTAGATCGCTAAATTGGCGAAATTTCGTTGTGTTAGGTCGCGAAATTACATGAGGTTAGATCGCAAAACCGCGAAATTTCCTTGGGTTAGATCGCAAAATCGCGAAATTTCAACCAAGCTAACCTAACGAAAGAAGATCGAAAATATCTCGAAAACGGTTCATTTCATAAAAAAATGACAAATAGAAAAAAGTTTCCATATTAAATTTCCTACATAATCCCTACGTTCTCGAGACATGATGTCTGAAGTTTGACGGAAGGTGATTTTTCAATTATTGCACCTGACGAAAATACTTTAAGAAGACAGATTTTTCGTTCAATTTTACAATCTCGACGTTTCATAACATTCTATTTCAAGAAAAAAAAATAATAATAAATTTTTTTATGATTACTATACTTCCAATGCGCTACGTGGATATGGAAGTAATATTATAATTCACCCATGTTGGAAATTTGTAAAGGTATTTACCCAGTCTTCCATATTTGGCACCTATTATTTAATACTGAATTTTTGTTATCGAATGACCGTATATTTTTTTGACAAAAGGCATCAGGTTATCTTTGTAATAACACCTTCCGATTGTTATTCTCATAATATGTGGTTTCGTAATAATTCTTTAGGTCGCCCGATGCGTTAGGTCGCAAGGTGTTAGGTAGCGAAATTTCGTTGGGTTAGGTCGCGAGAAAGGCGAAATTACGTGAGGTTAGGTCGCAAACTCGCGAAATTTCGTTGGGTTAGATCGCAAAATTGGCGAAATTTCGTTGTTAGGTCGCGAAATTACATGAGGTTAGATCGCAAAACCGCGAAATTTCCACCAAGCTAACCTAACGAAAGAAAATCGAAAATATCTCGAAAACGGTTCATTTAATAAAAAAATGACAAATAGAAAGGTTTCCATATTAAATTTCCTACACAATCCCTACGTTTTCGAGATATGATGTCTGAAGTTTGACGGAAAGTGATTTTTCAATTATTGCACCTGACGAAAATACTTTAAGAACAAATATAAAAACATTTGAGGCGTGGATTGTAGTACATACATCAAATTTCAAGTTTCTGCACTGTTACCAGCTTGCTATACATATTTCCCCCTATTAACCCCCAACCCTTCACCGGATATCTTCAAAAAACCATCCAGTTACAGATCTCGTTATAATATATACGTGTACAAAATTTCTAGTCATTATCTTAAACCGTTCCGGAGAAAACGTGCGGACAAAAAATAAAGTTACAAACAGATTTTTCGTTCAAATTTAAAATCTCGACTTTTCATGACATTCTATTTCAAGAAAAAAAAATAAAAAATTTATGATTACTATACTTCCAATCCGCTACGTGGATATGGAAGTGATATTATAATTCACCCATATTGGAAATTTTAAAGGTATTTACCCAGCCTTCCATATTTGGCACCTATTATTTAATACTGAATTTTTGTTATCGAATGACCACTCTGTATATTTTTTTGACAAAAAGCATCAGGTTATCTTTGTAATAACACCTTCCGATTGTTATTCTCATAATATGTGGTTTCGTAATAATTCTTTAGGTCGCCCGATGCGTTAGGTCGCAAGGTGTTAGGTAGCGAAATTTCGTTGGGTTAGGTCGCGAGAATCGCGAAATTACGTGAGGTTAGGTCGCAAACTCGCGAAATTTCATTGGGTTAGATCGCAAAATTGGCGAAATTTCGTTGTGTTAGGTCGCGAAATTACATGAGGTTAGATCGCAAAACCGCGAAATTTCCTTGGGTTAGATCGCAAAATTGCGAAATTTCCACCAAGCTAACCTAACGAAAGAAAATCAAAAATATCTCGTAAACAGTTCATTTCATAAAAAAATGACAAATAGAAAAAAGTTTCCATATTAAATTTCCTACACAATCCCTACGTTCTCGAGATATGATGTCTGAAGTTTGACGGAAGGTGATTTTTCAATTATTGCACCTGACGAAAATACTTTAAGAAGACAGATTTTTCGTTCAACTTTACAATCTCGACTTTTCATGACATTCTATTTCTAGAAAAAAAAAATACAAATTTTTATGATTACTATACTTCCAATCCGCTACGTGGATATGGAAGTGATATTATAATTCACCCATATTGGAAATTTGTAAAGGTATTTACCCAGCCTTCCATATTTGGCACCTATTATTTAATACTGAATTTTTGTTATCGAATGACCACTCTGTATATTTATTTGACAAAAGTCAACAGGTTATCTTTGTAATAACACCTTCCGATTGTTATTCTCATAATATGTGGTTTCGTAATAAGTCTTTAGGGCGCCCGATGCGTTAGGTCGCAAGGTGATAGGTAGCAAAATTTCGTTGGGTTAGGTCGCGAAAATCGCGAAATTACGTGAGGTTAGGTCTCAAACTCGCGAAATTTCGTTGGGTTAGATCGCTAAATTGGCGAAATTTCGTTGTGTTAGGTCGCGAAATTACATGAGGTTAGATCGCAAAACCGCGAAATTTCCTTGGGTTAGATCGCAAAATCGCGAAATTTCAACCAAGCTAACCCAACGAAAGAAGATCGAAAATATCTCGAAAACGGTTCATTTCATAAAAAAATGACAAATAGAAAAAAGTTTCCATATTAAATTTCCTACACAATCCCTACGTTTTCGAGACATGATGTCTGAAGTTTGACGGAAGGTGATTTTTCAATTATTGCACCTGACGAAAATACTTTAAGAACAAAATTATGTTTAATAAACATCAAGAAGTCGGTAAGGGATCATCTAAAAGACGCGAAGAAAGTTCGTTCCATAGAGAAATGTACGGACAATCGAATAGCATTGAGAGCAACTTCCTATATCGCACCGTTTCAGAGATAAATTGAGAAAAATAATTTAAAACTCAACCCACGATGAAACCTGTACCATAACTAAACTACGTAGAAATGTAAAATGATAAAATAAATCAATGACAATTAAAAACCCACCCGATGATGACCACTTTCACACCAAAACTGAAATCCTACGAAATACAACTACACAGGAGAATCGAGTATTTATTTTTCGCTATTTACCTCTAGTTACCCCCCCCCCCCCCCCCACACATACTACACACTCCACCAACGCAATCAACTCAAAATATAATATAGTTCCAGATGTCGCTATAATACATACGGGTACCAAATTTCAAGTGAATATTTCAATTTTATTTTATCAACCACTTTAATATTGAAGTGGGGGTGGAGGGGTGGGGGGATGAAAAATATAAAAACATTTGAGGCGTGGATGGTAGTACATACATCAAATTTCAAGTTTCTGCACTCTTACCAGCTTGCTATACATATTTCCCCCTATTTACCCCCAACCCTTCACCGGATATCTTCAAAAAACCATCCAGTTACAGATCTCGTTATAATATATACGTGTACAAAATTTCTAGTCAATATCTTAAACCGTTCCGGAGAAAACGCGCGGACAAAAAATAAAGTTACAAACAGATTTTTCGTTCAAATTTAAAATCTCGACTTTTCATGACATTCTATTTTAAGCAAAAAAAAAAAATTAAAATTTTTTATGATTACTATACTTCCAATCCGCTACGTGGATATGGAAGTGATATTATAATTCACCCATGTTGGAAATTTGTAAAGGTATTTACCCAGCCTTCCATATTTGGCACCTATTATTTAATACTCAATTTTTGTTATCGAATGACCACTCTGTATATTTTTTTGACAAAAGGCATCAGGTTATCTTTGTAATAACACCTTCCGATTGTTATTCTCATAATATGTGGTTTCGTAATAATTCTTTAGGTCGCCCGATGCGTTAGGTCGCAAGGTGTTAGGTAGCGAAATTTCGTTGGGTTAGGTCGCGAAAATCGCGAAATTACGTGAGGTTAGGTCGCAAACTCGTGAAATTTCGTTGGGTAGATCGCAAAATTGGCGAAATTTCGTTGTGTTAGGTCGCGAAATTACATGAGGTTAGATCGCAAAACCGCGAAATTTCCACCAAGCTAACCTAACGAAAGAAAATCAAAAATATCTCGAAAACGGATCATTTCATAAAAAAATGACATATAGAAAAAAGTTTCCATATTAAATTTCTTACACAATCCCTACGTTTTCGAGACATGTCTGAAGTTTGACGGAAGGTGATTTTTCAATTATTGCACCTGACGAAAATACTTTAAGAACAAATATAAAAACATTTGAGGCGTGGATTGTAGTACTTACATCAAATTTCAAGTTTCTGCATATGTATAGCAAGCTGGTAAGATTACCAGCTTGCTATACATATTTCCTCCTATTTACCCCCAACCCTTCACCGGATATCTTCAAAAAACCATCCAGTTACAGATCTCGTTATAATATATACGTGTACAAAATTTCTAGTCAATATCTTAAACCGTTCCGGAGAAAACGTGCGGACAAAAAATAAACTTACAAACAGATTTTTCGTTCAAATTTAAAATCTCGACTTTTCATGACATTCTATTTCTAGAAAAAAAAAAAAAAAAAATTATGATTACTATACTTCCAATCCGCTACGTGGATATGGAAGTGATATTATCCCATTAACGCCGGAATTATTTTTTTTTAGTTTTTAATATTTTTTTTGTACTAGGTGTGTTACACTGGACAAAAGGAACAAAAAAAAATCGGTAAAGGTATTTACACAGAACTTCCCTCGTTATTTGCGCATGAGGTCGCTCTAAAATTTTTTAAATTACGAAATGACATTGGGAATAATAATCGGAATATAGTTATTGCTATTGTTACAAAGAAAACCTGATAACTTTTGGTCAAGAAAATATACAGAGTGCTCATCCAACAGCAAAAGTTCAATACTAAATAGCAGGTGCCACATATGGCAGGCTTGCGCAAATACCTTTACACATGTCCACCATGACTGAATTATTTCTTGGGATGACCACCCTGTACATTTTTCAATAAAAGTATAATAGGTGCATATGCCAGATATTATTGCCATCTGTCACATTTTCAATCCAACATTCACATAATGGAGTGGAAGTATAGTGTGTGGTTAAGAAATTTCATTTTTTTTTAAATTTTGGTAAATAATTTTCAAATTTTTTTCTTCTGAAATAGGTTTAAAATGTCAAACGTAGAAATTTTAAATTTGAGCAAAAAGGAAAGTTTCCTTCTATTCTATAGTAGTGCTAAAAAAAGTTTAAAAATTAAAAATTATATATTTTTTAAAATTGGTTTAGAATGCTATGAAACGTGAAAATTTTAAATTTGAGCAAATAAAAAAAATTCGATCTATTTTAGTGGTAAAAACTTTTTGAAAAATGTTGGTGAAAAAAATTTTCAAAAATTTTTTTTCTGAAATACCTAGGTTCAGAATGTTATTTAAATGTGAGCATTCTAGTGTTAAATTTTTTTCCAAACTGGTAAAATGTTGCAATTTTTTTTTTCCGAAATTGGTTTGGAATATCATGAAACGTGGAAATTTTAAATTTGAGCAAAAAAATTTTTTTCGTCTGTTCTATAGTAGTAATACATAAATGGATTTAAAATGTTTTCAAATTTTTTACAAAATTCTTCAAAAACATTTTTAAATTTGTTTGAATAGTTTTAGAATGTCATGGAAACGTGGATAGTTAAAATCTGAACAAAGAAAAAAAATTGTATCTTAGTGGTAAATTTTTTTAAAAATAGTAAGAAAAATTTCTAATTTTTCTTTTAAATAGATTTAGAACACTATGAAACGTGGAAATTTGAAGAAATAAAAAAAATCCATCTATTTTAGTGGTAAACAAATTTTCGAAAATGGTAAAAAAAAATTCAATTTTTTTTTTTGAATCAGGCTTAGAATGCCATGAAACGTGGAAATTTTAAATTTGAAGAAAAAAAAAATTTCATTTTAGTAGTAAAAATTTTTTCAAAAATATTGGTGAAAAAAATTTTCAAATTTTTTTTTCCTGAAATAGGTTAAGCGTGTCAGAAACGTAGAAATTTTAAATTTGAGCAAAAAAAATTTTTTTTCATCTTGGTAAAAATTTTTTCAAAAATGTTTGAAACAAATTTTCAAAAAATTTTTTTTTCTAAAATAGGTTAAGCGCGTCATGAAACGTGGAAATTTTAAATTTGAGCAAAAAAAAAATTTTTTCACTATTTATTCCGTTTCGATGGTCCACCCTGTATATTTTCCAGTGAAATTTCTACCATGTCTTCGCTGACAGTAGCGTCAACTACCTACCAAGTTTGACTGTTCTCCGTCAAGTAGTTTTTTAGTAAATGCACCGACAGACAGACAGACAGACAGACAGACTGACGGAATTGAAAAACCTATATTTTCGTAATCTACGTGTTCTGAAACGTCAGAATCCGAAAAAATCTCGGAGGGTGATTTTTTCTCGAATACAATACTTCCCTTCGGTATGCGAGGGAAGTAATTATGGAAACTTTTTTTTGACAGATTGACAGGTAATGAGATATTGGCCGTTGCCATATGGCAACGCTAGGCGTCTGGGCTACCGTAACTTAAGAAAACCCCAATGTTGTATATTGTTCTAGATAATTATTAAAAAATTTAATTTACATGACTTTATTATTAAAAAACTATTTTATTACAAAATTTAGGATACACAAAAATATTAAAACATATTTATTGTGAATAAAATGGGACAAAAGTCTATGCAAAGACCAATTTGCACACAAACAATTTTCTTTTTTTCAATGGTGTGACGAATAAAATAATTGATGCCATTCAATTTGACAGTATCCAGATATTCGACTGTCTGATGCTGCAGGTGACGCTGAAGGTCTCCCAGTTGCTTTATGTGGCACACCGTATTTCTTCAGATAGGCATTAGTAATTTCTCGTTTATATTCAAGTTGTGATAATTTTCTCCCAGATTTGTTGTATAGTATCCAACTGTTTTGCAAAGCTAAATCTAAAAGCCAGGTAAGCATAGACCAGTATCACTTTCTTTCACGTATTCCAATACGCGAACAACTGACAGTTTGATCCATTTGATCTGTCCCTCCCATAAATGAGTTGTATTTTGTAATGAGTTTGCGTCTTGAAACCATGACAGGACGTTTGAATTTTTGTGAAAACCGTTCTGTCTGGGTATTCTCTTGTGTGCCATGTGAAGAAAAAATCATAGGAAAAGCGGCATTATCAAACCAATGTACATAAAAATTACCATCATTTGCTTCTATGGCTGATTCGCAATCACCACGCTTTTTTATAGAATCTTTTTTAATTGTTAGGGGACATAATTTTCTGTTTTGGCGGATTGTGCCAATTGCTAAATAGCCACGAAATTTCATATATGAAAATAATGCAGAGCAATGCAATGTCCATTGCCTCTGCTAAGGTCAACTCGCCCCTAGAAAGAAAGAAAACCTTTCGAGCTACTACAAACGCCTAGCGTTGCCATAAGGCAACACCCAAGTTTGAACAGCTATATCATATGTAATAAAAGTCATATATTTTTTTTAATTGTTAAAACAACAAAGTTCCAAGTCTATAAAATACCATCATAAACAAAAAAATATTTTAGAAGCACTGTATAGAAAAATATAATACTTACATAAAACGTACATCCATATTTTCGGCCATTAATTTGCGGAACATGTGTCAAGTTAGGCATGTCGTGACACATAAAATAACATATTCCCCCACTCTTATCGGCACGTATAACATACAGGGGTGATATGAAAATGAAATGTGTTTACTGTTGCCATATGGCAACGCACGGCGTTAATGGGTTATAATTCACCCATATTGGAAATTTGTAAAGGTATTTACCCAGCCTTCCATATTTGGCACCTATTATTTAATACTGAATTTTTGTTATCGAATGACCACTCTGTATATTTTTTTGACAAAAGGCAACAGGTTATCTTTGTAATAACACCTTCCGATTGTTATTCTCATAATATGTGGTTTCGTAATAAGTCTTTAGGGCGCCCGATGCGTTAGGTCGCAAGGTGATAGGTAGCGAAATTTCGTTGGGTTAGGTCGCGAAAATCGCGAAATTACGTGAGGTTAGGTCTCAAACTCGCGAAATTTCGTTGGGTTAGATCGTTAAATTGGCGAAATTTCGTTGTGTTAGGTTGCGAAATTACATGAGGTTAGATCGCAAAACCGCGAAATTTCCTTGGGTTAGATCGCAAAATCGCGAAATTTCAACCAAGCTAACCTAACGAAAGAAGATCGAAAATATCTCGAAAACGGTTCATTTCATAAAAAAATGACAAATAGAAAAAAGTTTATATTTTAAATTTCCTACATAATCCCTACGTTCTCGAGACATGATGTCTGAAGTTTGACGGAAGGTGATTTTTCAATTATTGCACCTGACGAAAATACTTTAAGAAGACAGATTTTTCGTTCAATTTTACAATCTCGACGTTTCATAACATTCTATTTCAAGAAAAAAAAAAAAATAATAATTTTTTTTATGATTACTATACTTCCAATGCGCTACGTGGATATGGAAGTAATATTATAATTCACCCATGTTGGAAATTTGTAAAGGTATTTACCCAGTCTTCCATATTTGGCACCTATTATTTAATACTGAATTTTTGTTATCGAATGACCGTATATTTTTTTGACAAAAGGCATCAGGTTATCTTTGTAATAACACCTTCCGATTGTTATTCTCATAATATGTGGTTTCGTAATAATTCGTTAGGTCGCAAGGTGTTAGGTAGCGAAATTTCGTTGGGTTAGATCGCAAAATTGGCGAAATTTCGTTGTTAGGTCGCGAAATTACATGAGGTTAGATCGCAAAACCGCGAAATTTCAACCAAGCTAACCCAACGAAAGAAGATCGAAAATATCTCGAAAACGGTTCATTTCATAAAAAAATTACAAATAGAAAAAAGTTTCCATATTAAATTTCCTACACAATCCCTACGTTTTCGAGATATGATGTCTGATGTTTGACGGAAGGTGATTTTTCAATTATTGCACCTGACGAAAATACTTTAAGAACAAAATTATGTTTAATACACAACAAGAAGTCGGTAACGGATCATCTAAAAGACGGGAAGAAAGTTCGTTCCATAGAGAAATGTACGGAAAATCGAATAGCATTGAGAGCAACTTCCTATATTTCACCGTTTCAGAGATAATTTGAGAAAAATAATTTAAAACTCAACCCACGATGAAACCTGTACCATAACTAAACTACGTAGAAATATAAAATGATAAAATAAATCAATGACAATTAAAAACCCGCCCGATGATGACCACTTTCACACCAAAACTGGAATCCTACGAAATACAACTACACAGGAGAATCGAGTATTTATTGCTCGCTATTTACCTCTAGTTACCCCCCCCCCCCCCCTCCCCCCACACACACACTCCACCAACGCAATCAACTCAAAATATAATATAGTTTCAGATGTCGGTATAATACATACGGGTACCAAGTTTCAAGTGAATATCTCAATTTTATTTTATCAGCCACTTTAATATTGAAAAATATAAAAACATTTGAGGCGTGGATTGTAGTACATACATCAAATTTCAGGTTTCTGCACTCTTACCAGCTTGCTATACATATTTCCTCCTATTTACCCCCAACCCTTCAACGGATATCTTCAAAAAACCATCCAGTTACAGATCTCGTTATAATATATACGTGTTCAAAATTTCTAGTCAATATCTTAAACCGTTCCGGAGAAAACGTGCGGACAAAAAATAAAGTTACAAACAGATTTTTCGTTCAAATTTAAAATCTCGACTTTTCATGACATTCTATTTCTAGAAAAAAAAAAAAAAAAATTTTTATGATTACTATACTTCCAATCCGCTACGTGGATATGGAAGTGATATTATAATTCACCCATATTGGAAATTTGTAAAGGTATTTACCCAGCCTTCCATATTTGGCACCTATTATTTAATACTGAATTTTTGAAATCGAATGACCACTCTGCATATTTTTTTGACAAAAGGCAACAGGTTATCTTTGTAATAATACCTTCCGATTGTTATTCTCATAATATGTGGTTTCGTAATAAGTCTTTAGGGCGCCCGATGCGTTAGGTCGCAAGGTGATAGGTAGCGAAATTTCGTTGGGTTAGGTCGCGAAAATCGCGAAATTACGTGAGGTTAGGTCTCAAACTCGCGAAATTTCGTTGGGTTAGATCGCTAAATTGGCGAAATTTCGTTGTGTTAGGTTGCGAAATTACATGAGGTTAGATCGCAAAACCGCGAAATTTCCTTGGGTTAGATCGCAAAATCGCGAAATTTCAACCAAGCTAACCCAACGAAAGAATATCGAAAATATCTCGAAAACGGTTCATAAAAAAATGACAAATAGAAAAAAGTTTCCATATTAAATTTCCTACACAATCCCTACGTTCTCGAGATATGATGTCTGAAGTTTGACGGAAGGTGATTTTTCAATTATTGCACCTGACGAAAATACTTTAAGAACAAAATTATGTTTAATAAACATCAAGAAGTCGGTAAGGGATCATCTAAAAGACGCGAAGAAAGTTCGTTCCATAGAGAAATGTACGGAAAATCGAATAGCATTGAGAGCAACTTCCTATATCGCACCGTTTCAGAGATAAATTGAGAAAAATAATTTAAAACTCAACCCACGATGAAACCTGTACCATAACTAAACTACGTAGAAATGTAAAATGATAAAATAAATCAATGACAATTAAAAACCCACCCGATGATGACCACTTTCACACCAAAACTGAAATCCTACGAAATACAACTACACAGGAGAATCGAGTATTTATTTTTCGCTATTTACCTCTAGTTACCCCCCCCCCCCCCACACATACACACTCCACCAACGCAATCAACTCAAAATATAATATAGTTCCAGATGTCGCTATAATACATACGGGTACCAAATTTCAAGTGAATATCTCAATTTTATTTTATCAACCACTTTAATATTGAAGTGGGGGTGGAGGGGTGGGGGGATGAAAAATATAAAAACATTTGAGGCGTGGATGGTAGTACATACATCAAATTTCAAGTTTCTGCACTCTTACCAGCTTGCTATACATATTTCCCCCTATCTACCCCCAACCCTTCACCGGATATCTTCAAAAAACCATCCAGTTACAGATCTCGTTATAATATATACGTGTACAAAATTTCTAGTCAATATCTTAAACCGTTCCGGAGAAAACGCGCGGACAAAAAATAAAGTTACAAACAGATTTTTCGTTCAAATTTAAAATCTCGACTTTTCATGACATTCTATTTTAAGCAAAAAAAAAAAATTAAAATTTTTTATGATTACTATACTTAAAATCCGCTACGTGGATATGGAAGTGATATTATAATTCACCCATGTTGGAAATTTGTAAAGGTATTTACCCAGCCTTCCATATTTGGCACCTATTATTTAATACTCAATTTTTGTTATCGAATGACCACTCTGTATATTTTTTTGACAAAAGGCATCAGGTTATCTTTGTAATAACACCTTCCGATTGTTATTCTCATAATATGTGGTTTCGTAATAATTCTTTAGGTCGCCCGATGCGTTAGGTCGCAAGGTGTTAGGTAGCGAAATTTCGTTGGGTTAGGTCGCGAAAATCGCGAAATTACGTGAGGTTAGGTCGCAAACTCGCGAAATTTCGTTGGGTTAGATCGCAAAATTGGCGAAATTTCGTTGTGTTAGGTCGCGAAATTACATGAGGTTAGATCGCAAAACCGCGAAATTTCCACCAAGCTAACCTAACGAAAGAAAATCAAAAATAACTCGAAAACGGTTCATTTCATAAAAAAATGTCATAGAAAAAAGTTTCCATATTAAATTTCCTACACAATCCCTACGTTTTCGAAACATGTCTGAAGTTTGACGGAAGGTGATTTTTCAATAATTGCACCTGACGAAAATACTTTAAGAACAAATATAAAAACATTTGAGGCGTGGATTGTAGTACTTACATCAAATTTCAAGTTTCTGCACTCTTACCAGCTTGCTATACATATTTCCTCCTATTTACCCCCAACCCTTCACCGGATATCTTCAAAAAACCATCCAGTTACAGATCTCGTTATAATATATACGTGTACAAAATTTCTAGTCAATATCTTAAACCGTTCCGGAGAAAACGTGCGGACAAAAAATAAACTTACAAACAGATTTTTCGTTCAAATTTAAAATCTCGACTTTTCATGACATTCTATTTCTAGAAAAAAAAAAAAAAAAAATTCTTATGATTACTATACTTCCAATCCGCTACGTGGATATGGAAGTGATATTATAATTCACCCATATTGGAAATTTGTAAAGGTATTTACCCAGCCTTCCATATTTGGCACCTATTATTTAAAACTGAATTTTTGTTATCGAATGACCACTCTGTATATTTTTTTGACAAAAGGCAACAGGTTATCTTTGTAATAACACCTTCCGATTGTTATTCTCATAATATGTGGTTTCGTAATAAGTCTTTAGGGCGCCCGATGCGTTAGGTCGCAAGGTGATAGATAGCGAAATTTCGTTGGGTTAGGTCGCGAAAATCGCGAAATTACGTGAGGTTAGGTAGCAAACTCGCGAAATTTCGTTGGGTTAGATCGCTAAATTGGCGAAATTTCGTTGTGTTAGGTCGCGAAATTACATGAGGTTAGGTCACAAAAACCGCGAAATTTCCTTGGGTTAGATCGCAAAATCGCGAAATTTCAACCAAGCTAACCCAACGAAAGAAGATCGAAAATATCTCGAAAACGGTTCATTTCATAAAAAAATGACAAATAGAAAAAAGTTTCCATATTAAATTTCCAATACAATCCCTACGTTCTCGAGATATGATGTCTGAAGTTTGACGGAAGGTGATTTTTCAATTATTACACCTGACGAAAATACTTTAAGAAGACAGATTTTTCGTTCAACTTTACAATCTCGATTTTTCATGACATTCCATTTCTAGAAAAAAAAAATTAAATTTTTTATGATTACTATACTTCCAATCCGCTACGTGGATATGGAAGTGATATTATAATTCAGCCATATTGGAAATTTGTAAAGGTATTTACCCAGCCTTCCATATTTGGCACCTATTATTTAATACTGAATTTTTGTTATCGAATGACCACTCTGTATATTTTTTTGACAAAAGGCAACAGGTTATCTTTGTAATAACACCTTCCGATTGTTATTCTCATAATATGTGGTTTCGTAATAAGTCTTTAGGGCGCCCGATGCGTTAGGTCGCAAGGTGATAGGTAGCAAAATTTCGTTGGGTTAGGTCGCGAAAATCGCGAAATTACGTGAGGTTAGGTCTCAAACTCGCGAAATTTCGTTGGGTTAGATCGCTAAATTGGCGAAATTTCGTTGTGTTAGGTCGCGAAATTACATGAGGTTAGATCGCAAAACTGCGAAATTTCAACCAAGCTAACCCAACGAAAGAAGATCGAAAATATCTCGAAAACGGTTCATTTCATAAAAAAATGACAAATAGAAAAAAGTTTCCATATTAAATTTCCTACACAATCCCTACGTTTTCGAGATATGATGTCTGATGTTTGACGGAAGGTGATTTTTCAATTATTGCACCTGACGAAAATACTTTAAGAACAAAATTATGTTTAATACACAACAAGAAGTCGGTAACGGATCATCTAAAAGACGGGAAGAAAGTTCGTTCCATAGAGAAATGTACGGAAAATCGAATAGCATTGAGAGCAACTTCCTATATTTCACCGTTTCAGAGATAATTTGAGAAAAATAATTTAAAACTCAACCCACGATGAAACCTGTACCATAACTAAACTACGTAGAAATATAAAATGATAAAATAAATCAATGACAATTAAAAACCCGCCCGATGATGACCACTTTCACACCAAAACTGGAATCCCACGAAATACAACTACACAGAAGAATCGAGTATTTATTGCTCGCTATTTACCTCTAGTTACCCCCCCCCCCCCCCCCACACACACACACTCCACCAACGCAATCAACTCAAAATATAATATAGTTTCAGATGTCGGTATAATACATACGGGTACCAAGTTTCAAGTGAATATCTCAATTTTATTTTATCAGCCACTTTAATATTGAAAAATATAAAAACATTTGAGGCGTGGATTGTAGTACATACATCAAATTTCAAGTTTCTGCACTCTTACCAGCTTGCTATACATATTTCCTCCTATTTACCCCCAACCCTTCAACGGATATCTTCAAAAAACCATCCAGTTACAGATCTCGTTATAATATATACGTGTTCAAAATTTCTAGTCAATATCTTAAACCGTTCCGGAGAAAACGTGCGGACAAAAAATAAAGTTACAAACAGATTTTTCGTTCAAATTTAAAATATCGACTTTTCATGACATTCTATTTCTAGAAAAAAAAAATAAATTTTTTTATGATTACTATACTTCCAATCCGCTACGTGGATATGGAAGTGATATTATAATTCACCCATATTGGAAATTTGTAAAGGTATTTACCCAGCCTTCCATATTTGGCACCTATTATTTAATACTGAATTTTTGTAATCGAATGACCACTCTGCATATTTTTTTGACAAAAGGCAACAGGTTATCTTTGTAATAACACCTTCCGATTGTTATTCTCATAATATGTGGTTTCGTAATAAGTCTTTAGGGTGCCCGATGCGTTAGGTCGCAAGGTGATAGGTAGCGAAATTTCGTTGGGTTAGGTCGCGAAAATCGCGAAATTACGTGAGGTTAGGTCTCAAACTCGCGAAATTTCGTTGGGTTAGATCGCTAAATTGGCGAAATTTCGTTGTGTTAGGTCGCGAAATTACATGAGGTTAGATCGCAAAACCGCGAAATTTCCTTGGGTTAGATCGCAAAATCGCGAAATTTTAACCAAGCTAACCCAACGAAAGAAGATCGAAAATATCTCGAAAACGGTTCATTTCATAAAAAAATGACAAATAGAAAAAAGTTTCCATATTAAATTTCCTACACAATCCCTACGTTTTCGAGGCATGATGTCTGAAGTAGGACGGAAGGTGATTTTTCAATTATTGCACCTGACGAAAATACTTTAAGAACAAAATTATGTTTAATAAACATCAAGAAGTCGGTAAGGGATCATCTAAAAGACGCGAAGAAAGTTCGTTCCATAGAGAAATGTACGGAAAATCGAATAGCATTGAGAGCAACTTCCTATATCGCACCGTTTCAGAGATAAATTGAGAAAAATAATTTAAAACTCAACCCACGATGAAACCTGTACCATAACTAAACTACGTAGAAATGTAAAATGATAAAATAAATCAATGACAATTAAAAACCCACCCGATGATGACCACTTTCACACCAAAACTGAAATCCTACGAAATACAACTACACAGGAGAATCGAGTATTTATTTTTCGCTATTTACCTCTAGTTACCCCCCCCCCCACACATACACACTCCACCAACGCAATCAACTCAAAATATAATATAGTTCCAGATGTCGCTATAATACATACGGGTACCAAATTTCAAGTGAATATTTCAATTTTATTTTATCAACCACTTTAATATTGAAGTGGGGGTGGAGGGGTGGGGGGATGAAAAATATAAAAACATTTGAGGCGTGGATTGTAGTACATACATCAAATTTCAAGTTTCTGCACTCTTACCAGCTTGCTATACATATTTCCCCCTATTTACCCCCAACCCTTCACCGGATATCTTCAAAAAACCATCCAGTTACAGATCCCGTTATAATATATACGTGTACAAAATTTCTAGTCAATATCTTAAACCGTTCCGGAGAAAGCGCGCGGACAAAAAATAAAGTTACAAACAGATTATTCGTTCAAATTTAAAATCTCGACTTTTCATGACATTCTATTTCAAGAAAAAAAAAAAATTAAAATTTTTTATGATTACTATACTTCCAATCCGCTACGTGGATATGGAAGTGATATTATAATTCACCCATGTTGGAAATTTGTAAAGGTATTTACCCAGCCTTCCATATTTGGCACTTATTATTTAATACTCAATTTTTGTTATTGAATGACCACTCTGTATATTTTTTTGACAAAAGGCATCAGGTTATCTTTGTAATAACACCTTCCGATTGTTATTCTCATAATATGTGGATTCGTAATAATTCTTTAGGTCGCCCGATGCGTTAGGTCGCAAGGTGTTAGGTAGCGAAATTTCGTTGGGTTAGGTCGCGAGTATCGCGAAATTACGTGAGGTTAGGTCGCAAACGCGCGAAATTTCGTTGGGTTAGATCGCAAAATTGGCGAAATTTCGTTGTGTTAGGTCGCGAAATTACATGAGGTTAGATCGCAAAACCGCGAAATTTCCTTGGGTTAGATCGCAAAATCGCGAAATTTCCACAAAGCTAACCTAACGAAAGAAAATCAAAAATATCTCGAAAACGGTTCATTTCATAAAAAAATGACAAATAGAAAAAAGTTTCCATATTAAATTTCCTACACAATCCCTACGTTTTCGAGACATGATGTCTGAAGTTTGACGGAAGGTGATTTTTCAATTATTGCACCTGACGAAAATATTTTAAGAACAAATATAAAAACATTTGAGGCGTGGATTGTAGTACTTACATCAAATTTCAAGTTTCTGCACTCTTACCAGCTTGCTATACATATTTCCTCCTATTTACCCCCAACCCTTCACCGGATATCTTAAAAAAACCATCCAGTTCCAGATCTCGTTATAATATATACGTGTACAAAATTTCTAGTCAATATCTTAAACCGTTCCGGAGAAAACGTGCGGACAAAAAAATAAACTTACAAACAGATTTTTCGTTCAAATTTAAAATCTCGACTTTTCATGACATTCTATTTCTAGAAAAAAAAAAAAAAAAATGTTTATGATTACTATACTTCCAATCCGCTACGTGGATATGGAAGTGATATTATAATTCACCCATATTGGAAATTTGTAAAGGTATTTACCCAGCCTTCCATATTTGGAACCTATTATTTAATACTGAATTTTTGTTATCGAATGACCACTCTGTATATTTTTTTCACAAAAGGCATCAGGTTATCTTTGTAATAACACCTTCCGATTGTTATTCTCATAATATGTGGATTCGTAATAATTCTTTAGGTCGCCCGATGCGTTAGGTCGCAAGGTGTTAGGTAGCGAAATTTCGTTGGGTTAGGTCGCGAGTATCGCGAAATTACGTGAGGTTAGGTCGCAAACGCGCGAAATTTCGTTGGGTTAGATCGCAAAATTGGCGAAATTTCGTTGTGTTAGGTCGCGAAATTACATGAGGTTAGATCGCAAAACCGCGAAATTTCCTTGTGTTAGATCGCAAAATCGCGAAATTTCCACAAAGCTAACCTAACGAAAGAAAATCAAAAATATCTCGAAAACGGTTCATTTCATAAAAAAATGACAAATAGAAAAAAGTTTCCATATTAAATTTCCTACACAATCCCTACGTTTTCGAGACATGATGTCTGAAGTTTGACGGAAGGTGATTTTTCAATTATTGCACCTGACGAAAATATTTTAAGAACAAATATAAAAACATTTGAGGCGTGGATTGTAGTACTTACATCAAATTTCAAGTTTCTGCACTCTTACCAGCTTGCTATACATATTTCCTCCTATTTACCCCCAACCCTTCACCGGATATCTTAAAAAAACCATCCAGTTCCAGATCTCGTTATAATATATACGTGTACAAAATTTCTAGTCAATATCTTAAACCGTTCCGGAGAAAACGTGCGGACAAAAAATAAACTTACAAACAGATTTTTCGTTCAAATTTAAAATCTCGACTTTTCATGACATTCTATTTCTAGAAAAAAAAAAAAAAATTTTTATGATTACTATACTTCCAATCCGCTACGTGGATATGGAAGTGATATTATAATTCACCCATATTGGAAATTTGTAAAGGTATTTACCCAGCCTTCCATATTTGGCACCTATTATTTAATACTGAATTTTTGTTATCGAATGACCACTCTGTATATTTTTTTGACAAAAGGCAACAGGTTATCTGTGTAATAACACCTTCCGATTGTTATTCTCATAATATGTGGTTTCGTAATAAGTCTTTAGGGCGCCCGATGCGTTAGGTCGCAAGGTGATAGGTAGCGAAATTTCGTTGGGTTAGGTCGCGAAAATCGCGAAATTACGTGAGGTTAGGTCTCAAACTCGCGAAATTTCGTTGGGTTAGATCGCTAAATTGGCGAAATTTCGTTGTGTTAGGTCGCGAAATTACATGAGGTTAGATCGCAAAACCGCGAAATTTCAACCAAGCTAACCCAACGAAAGAAGATCGAAAATATCTCGAAAACGGTTCATTTCATAAAAAAATGACAAATAGAAAAAAGTTTCCATATTAAATTTCCTACACAATCCCTACGTTCTCGAGATATGATGTCTGAAGTTTGACGGAAGGTGATTTTTCAATTATTGCACCTGACGAAAATACTTTAAGAAGATAGATTTTTCGTTCAACTTTACAATCTCGACTTTTCATGACATTCTATTTCTAGAAAAAAAATAAATAAAAATTTTTATGATTACTATACTTCCAATCCGCTACGTGGATATGGAAGTGATATTATAGTTCATCCATGTTGGAAATTTGTGTAAAGGTATATTTACCCAGCCTTCCATATTTGGCACCTATTATTTAACACTGAATTTTTTTTTATCGAATGACCACTCTGTATATTTTTTTGACAAAAGGCATCAATCAGGTTATTTTTGTAATAACACTTTCCGATTGTTATTCTTATAATTTGTGGTTTCGTAATCATTCTTTAGGTCGCCCGATGCGTTAGGTCGCAAGGTGTTAGGTAGCGAAATTTCGTTGGGTTAGGTCGCGAAAATCGCGAAATTACGTGAGGTTAGGTCGCAAAATCGTGAAATTTCCTTGGGTTAGATCGCAAAATCGCGAAATTTTAACCAAGCTAACCCAACGAAAGAAAATCGAAAATATCTCGAAAACGGTTCATGTCATAAAAAAATGACAAATAGAAAAAAGTTTCCATATTAAATTTCCTACACAATCCCTACGTTTTCGAGATATGATGTCTGAAGTTTGATGGAAGGTGATTTTTCAATTATTGCACCTGACGAAAATACTTTAAGAACAAAATTATGTTTAATAAACATCAAGAAGTCGGTAACGGATCATCTAAAAGACGCGAAGAAAGTTCGTTCCATAGAGAAATGTACGGAAAATCGAATAGCATTGAGCGCAACTTCCTATATCGCACCGTTTCAGAGATAATTTGAGAAAAATAATTTAAAACTCAACCCACGATGAAACCTGTACCATAACTAAACTACGTAGAAATGTAAAATGATAAAATAAATAAATGACAATTAAAAACCCACCCGATGATGACCACTTTCACACCAAAACTGAAATCCCGCAAAGTTTCCATATCAAATTTCCTAGAAAATCCCTACGTTTTCGAGATATGATGTGTGAAGTTTGACGGAAGGCGATTTTTCAATTATTGCACCTAACGAAAATACTTTAAGAACAAAATTATGTTTAATAAACATCAAGAAGTCGGTAACGGATCATCTAAAAGACGCGAAGAAAGTTCGTTCCATAGAGAAATGTACGGAAAATCGAATAGCATTGAGCGCAACTTCCTATATCGCACCGTTTCAGAGATAATTTGAGAAAAATAAGATTAAACTCAACCCACAATGAAACCTGTACCATATATAAACTACGTAGAAATGCAAAATGATAAAATAAAACAATGACAAAAACTCACCCGATGATGACCACTTTCACACCAAAACTGAAATCCCACGAAATACCCTACACAGGAGAATCTAGTAATCCTCACTTAATCATAAATGTAAAAATGTTTACATGTTTGATCGCCCACCCCCGCTTTAAACTACGAGATTGCGCTGGTAGACAGGACGGATTGGGCTCGGCTACATTAAAGGATCCTTTTCCGATAGGAATCAAATTGTATAGCTGATGCTACGCACGGTTTGCTGTTTTTATGTAGCCACCTCTCCGTCTATAAATATAAATACAAAAATATCCAAATGTGTGTAGTGTCAGAGCATTCAAATACTCAAGTGAAGATTAGCACCATATAATCTAACAAATTCATCAATCTAGCAACAGCGCTTTACAATAAAATTTTTTGTTATATTAAGTGCAGCCTTGTTTAGTCAGTATTTAGACATACTGATAGTCATATGCATATTTGTCGAGATCAGGGATGCATTATTCACTTTGTTTGAGGGGCATTGAATACACAGAACTTGCCTCCTATCCTTACTTATACAGGGATCTCACTATAGAAAATAATTAATTACGAAACGACGCATGAGAATAGTAGTCGGAATGTAGTTAACACTATTATTACAAAGAAAACCTGATAACTTTTGCTACAAGAAATATACAGAATGGTCATTCAACAACAAAAATTCTATATTAAATAAAAAACTCACCCTATGAAGATCCCCTTTCCCATCGAAACCAAAATTCGACGAAACGTGAGGTTAGGTCGCAAAAAATTGCGAAATTACGTGAGGTTAGGTCGCAAAATCGCGAAATTTCGTTGGGTTAGGTCGCGAAATTACATGACGTTAGACCGCAAAACCACGAAATTTCCTTGGGTTAGATCGCAAAAATCGCGAAATTTCAACCAAGCTAACCCAACGAAAGAAAATCGAACATATCTCGAAAACGGTTCATTTCATAAAAAAATGACAAATAGAAAAAAGTTTCCATATTAAATTTCCTACAAAATCCCTACGTTTTCGAGATATGATGTCTGAAGTTTGACGGGAGTTAATTTTTCAATTATTGCACCTAACGAAAATACTTTAAGAACAAATTACCAAAAGACGTATGAGAATAGTGGTCGGAATGTAGTTATCACTATTATTACAAATAAAATCTGATAACTTCTGCTACAAGAAATATACAGAGTGGTCATTTAACAACAAAAATTCAATACTAAATAAAATAACTCACCCTATGAAGATCCCTTCCCCATCGAAACCAAAATTCGACGAAACGTGAGGTTAGGTCGCAAAAAATTGCGCAATTACGTGAGGTTAGATAGCGAAATTTCAACCAAGCTAACCTAATAAAAGAAAATCGAAAATATCTCGGAAACGGTTCACTTCATCAAAAAATGACAAATAGAAAAAAGTTTTCTTATTAAATTTCCTACGTAATCTCTACGTTTTTGAGATATGACGTCTGAAGTTTGACGGAAGGTAATTTTTCAATTACTGCTAACGAAAATACCTTAAGAACAAAATTATGTTTAATAAACATCAAGAAGTCGGTAACGGATCATCTAAAAGACGCGAAGAAAGTTCGTTCCATAGAGAAATGTACGGAAAATCGAATAGCATTGAGCGCAACTTCCTATATCGCACCATTTCAGAGATAATTTGAGAAAAATAATTTAAAACTCAACCCACGATGAAACCTGTACCATAAATAAACTACGTAGAAATGTAAAATGATAAAATGAATCAATGACAATTAAAAACCCACCCGATGATGACCACCTTCACACCAAAACTGAAATCCCACGAAATACACCTACACAGGAGAATCGAGTATTTATTTTTCGCTATTTACCTCTAGTTACCCTCCCCCCCCCACACACACACACTCCACCAACGCAATCAACTCAAAATATAACATAGTTCCAGACGTCGCTATAATACATACGGGTACCAAATTTCAAGTGAATATCTCAATTTTATTTTATCAACCACTTTAATATTAAAGTGGGGGTGGGCGGGTGGTGGGTGGGGGGATGAAAAATATAAAAACATTTGAGGCGTGGCTTGTAGTACATACATCAAATTTCAAGTTTCTGCACTCTTACCAGCTTGCTATACATATTTCCCCCTATTTACCCCCAACCCTTCACCGGATATCTTCAAAAAACAATCCAGTTCCAGATCTCGTTATAATATACGTGTACAAAATTTCTAGTCAATATCTTAAACCGTTCCGGAGAAAACGCGCGGACAAAAAATAAAGTTACAGACAGATTCTTCGTTCAATTTTAAAATCTCGACGTTTCATGACATTCTATTTCAAGAAAAAAAATAAATAAATAAAATATTTTATGATTACTATACTTCCAATCCGCTACGTGGATATGGAAGTGATATTATAATTCACCCATGTTGGAAATTTGTAAAGGTATTTACCCAGCCTTCCATATTTGGCACCAATTATTTAATACTGAATTTTTGTTCTCGAATGACCACTCTGTATATTTTTTTGACAAAAGGCATCAGGTTATCTTCGTAATAACACCTTCCGATTGTTATTCTCATAATATGTGGTTTCGTAATAATTCTCTAGGTCGCCCGATGCGTTAGGTCGTAAGGTGTTAGGTAGCCAAATTTCGTTGGGTTAGGTCGCGAAAATCGCGAAATTACGTGAGGTTAGGTCGCAAACTCGCGAAATTTCGTTGGGTTAGATCGCTAAATTGGCGAAATTTCGTTGTGTTAGGTCGCGAAATTACATGAGGTAGATCGCAAAACCGCGAAATTTCCTTGGGTTAGATCGCAAAATCGCGAAATTTCAACCAAGCTAACCCAACGAAAGAAAATCGAAAATATCTCGAAAACGGTTCACTTCATAAAAAAATGACAAATAGAAAAAAGTTTCCATATTAAATTTCCTACACAATCCCTACGTTTTCGAGATATGATGTCTGAAGTTTGACGAAAGGTGATTTTTCAATTATTGCACCTGACGAAAACACTTTAAGAAGACATATTTTTCGTTCGATTTTAAAATCTCGACGTTTCATGACATTCTATTTCAAGAAAAAAAAAATTAAAATTTTTTATGATTACTATACTTCCAATCCGCTACGTGGATATGGAAGTGATATTATAATTCACCCATGTTGGAAATTTGTAAAGGTATTTACTCAGCCTTCCATATTTGGGACCTATTATTTAATACTGAATTTTTGTTATCGAATGACCACTCTGTATATTTTTTTGACAAAAGGCATCAGGTTATCTTTGTAATAACACCTTCCGATTGTTATTCTCATAATATGTGGTTTCGTAATAATTCTTTAGGTCGCAAGGTGTTAGGTAGCGAAATTTCGTTGGGTTAGGTCGCGAAAATCGCGAAATTACGTGAGGTTAGGTCGCAAACTCGCGAAATTTCGTTGGGTTAGATCGCTAAATTGGCGAAATTTCGTTGTGTTAGGTCGCGAAATTACATGAGGTTAAATCGCAAAACCGCGAAATTTCAACCAAGTTAACCTAACGAAAGAAAATCGAAAATATCTCGAAAACGGTTCATTTCATAAAAAAATGACAAATAGAAAAAAGTTTCTATATTAAATTTCCTACACAATCCCTACGTTTTCGAGATGTGATGTCTGAAGTTTGACGAAAGGTGATTTTTCAATTATTGCACCTGACGAAAACACTTTAAGAAGACATATTTTTCGTTCGATTTTAAAATCTCGACGTTTCATGACATTCTATTTCAAGAAAAAAAAAATTAAATTTTTTTATGATTACTATACTTCCAATCCGCTACGTGGATATGGAAGTGATATTATAATTCACCCATGTTGGAAATTTGTAAAGGTATTTACTCAGCCTTCCATATTTGGGACCTATTATTTAATACTGAATTTTTGTTATCGAATGACCACTCTGTATATTTTTTTGACAAAAGGCATCAGGTTATCTTTGTAATAACACCTTCCGATTGTTATTCTCATAATATGTGGTTTCGTAATAATTCTTTACGTCGCCCGATGCGTTAGGTTGCAAGGTGTTAGGTAGCGAAATTTCGTTGGGTTAGGTCGCGAAAATCGCGAAATTACGTGAGGTTAGGTCGCAAACTCGCGAAATTTCGTTGTGTTAGGTCGCGAAATTACATGAGGTTAGATCGCAAAACCGCGAAATTTCCTTGGGTTAGATCGCAAAATCGCGAAATTTCAACCAAGCTAACCTAACGAAAGAAAATCGAAAATATCTCGAAAACGGTTCATTTCATAAAAAAATGACAAATAGAAAAAAGTTTCCATATTAAATTTCCTACACAATCCCTACGTTTTCGAGATATGATGTCTGAAGTTTGACGGAAGGTGATTTTTCAATTATTGCACCTGACGAAAATACTTTAAGAACAAAATTATGAAACATATATTCTTTATAGGATTTTGCAAACAGTGGAAAGAAAAGCTATCTATGAGAACTAAAGGAAAAACTATATATATAAATATTAATGAAATCTTTGCATTCTTTCGATAACCTGACTTCTGGTTATGCTACCAAGTGAAAATTCTTATCAGCCATTCTCATTTTAACACTAGCATCCAACCTACGGCTAAGCAGGCTAAACTAGTATCCACATGATCCCCTACGATATGTAAATTCAGTTAAAAATGAGAACAAAGGCCTGAAATTAATTTATTTATCAGTCAATGAACAAAATTATGTTTAATAAACATCAAGAAGGCGGTAACGGATCATCTAAAAGACGCGAAGAAAGTTCGTCCCATAGAGAAATGTACGCAAAATCGAATAGCATTGAGCGCAACTTCCTATATCGCACCGTTTCAGAGATAATTTGAGAAAAATAATTTAAAACTCAACCCACGATGAAACCTGTACCATAACTAAACTACGTAGAAATGTAAAATGATAAAATGAATCAATGACAATTAAAAACCCACCCGATGATGACCACCTTCACACCAAAACTGAAATCCCACGAAATACACCTACACAGGAGAATCGAGTATTTATTTTTCGCTATTTACCTCTAGTTAGCCCCCCCCCCCCCCACACACACACACACACACACACACACTCCACCAACGCAATCAACTCAAAATATAACATAGTTCCAGATGTCGCTATAATACATACGGGTACCAAATTTCAAGTGAATATCTCAATTTTATTTTATCAACCACTTTAATATTAAAGTGGGGGTGGGGTGGGGGATGAAAAATATAAAAACATTTGAGGCGTGGCTTGTAGTACATACATCAAATTTCAAGTTTCTGCACTCTTACCAGCTTGCTCTATACATATTTCCCCCTATTTACCCCCAACCCTTCACCGGATATCTTCAAAAAATAATCCAGTTCCAGATCTCATTATAATATACGTGTACAAAATTTCTAGTCAATATCTTAAATCGTTCCGGAGAAAACGTGCGGACAAAAAATAAAGTTACAGACAGATTTTTCGTTAAATTTTAAAATCTCGACGTTTCATGACATTCTATTTCAAGAAAAAAAAATTAAAATTTTTTATGATTACTATACTTCCAATCCGCTACGTGGATATGGAAGTGATATTATAATTCACCCATGTTGGAAACTTGTAAAGGTATTTACCCAGCCTTCCATATTTGGCACCTATTATTTAATACTGAATTTTTGCTATCGAATGACCACTCTGTATATTTTTTTGACAAAAGGCATCAGGTTATCTTTGTAATAACACCTTCCGATTGTTATTCTCATAATATGTGGTTTCGTAATAATTCTTTAGGTCGCCCGATGCGTTAGGTCGCAAGGTGTTAGGTAGCGAAATTTCGTTGGGTTAGGTCGCGAAATTACGTGAGGTTAGGTAGCAAACTCGCGAAATTTCGTTGGGTTAGATCGTAAAATTGGCGAAATTTCGTTGTGTTAGGTCGCGAAATTACATGAGGTTAGATCGCGAAACCGCGAAATTTCCTTGGGTTAGATCGCAAAATCGCGAAATTTCAACAAAGCTAACCCAACGAAAGAAAATCGAAAATATCTCTAAAACGGTTCATTTCATAAGAAAATGACAAATAGAAAAAAGTTTCCATATTAAATTTCCTACACTATCCCTACGTTTCCGAGATATGATGTCTGAAGTTTGACGGAAGGTGATTTTTCAATTATTGCACCTGACGAAAATACTTTAAGAACAAAATTATGTTTAATAAACATCAAGAAGTCGGTAACTGATCATCTAAAAGACGCGAAGAAAGTTCGTTCCATAGAGAAATGTACGGAAAATCGAATAGCATTGACCGCAACTTCCTATATCGCACCGTTTCAGAGATAATTTGAGAAAAATAATTTAAAACTCAACCCACGATGAAACCTGTACCATAACTAAACTACGTAGAAATGTAAAATGATAAAATAAATCAATGACAATTAAAAACCCACCCGATGATGACCACTTTCACACCAAAACTAAAATCCCACGAAATACACCTACACAGGAGAATCGAGTATTTATTTTTCGATATTTTACGCTCCCCCTCCCCCACTCCACCATCGCAATCAACTCAAAATATAATATAGTTCCAGATGTCGCTATAATACACACGTGTATCAAATTTCCAGTGAATATCTCAATTTTATTTTATTAACCACTTTAATATTGAAGTGGGGGGGGGGATGAAAAATATTAAAAATTTCGAGGCGTGGCTTGTAGTACATATATCAAATTTCAAGTTTCTGTACTCTTACCAGCTTGCTATACATATTTCCCCCTATTTACCCCCAACCCTTCACCGGATATCTTCAAAGAACAATCCAGTTCCAGATCTCGTTATAATATATACGTGTACAAAATTTCTAGTCAATATCTTAAACCGTTCCGAAGAAAACGTGCGGACAAAAAATAAAGTTAGACAGATTTTTCGTTCAAATTTAAAATCTCGACGTTTCATGACATTCTATTTCAAGCAAAAAAAAAAATAATATTTTTTATGATTACTATACTTCCAATCCGCTACGTGGATATGGAAGTGATATTATAGTTCATCCATGTTGGAAATTTGTGTAAAGGTATATTTACCCAGCCTTCCATATTTGGCACCTATTATTTAACACTGAATTTTTTTTTATCGAATGACCACTCTATATTTTTTTGACAAAAGGCATCAATCAGGTTATTTTTGTAATAACACCTTCCGATTGTTATTCTCATAATATGTGGTTTCGTAATCATTCTTTAGGTCGCCCGATGCGTTAGGTCGCAAGGTGTTAGGTAGCGAAATTTCGTTGGGTTAGGTCGCGAAAATCGCGAAATTACGTGAGGTTAGGTCGCAAAATCGTGAAATTTCGTTGGGTTAGATCGCAAAATTGGCGAAATTTCGTTGTGTTAGGTCGCGAAATTACATGATGTTAGATCGTAAAACCGCGAAATTTCCTTGGGTTAGATCGCAAAATCGCGAAATTTTAACCAAGCTAACCCAACGAAAGAAAATCGAAAATATTTCGAAAACGGTTCATTTCATAAAAAAATGACAAATAGAAAAAAGTTTCCATATTAAATTTCCTACACAATCCCTACGTTTTCGAGATATGATGTCTGAAGTTTGATGGAAGGTGATTTTTCAATTATTGCACCTGACGAAAATACTTTAAGAACAAAATTATGTTTAATAAAGAAGTCGGTAACGGATCATCTAAAAGACGCGAAGAAAGTTCGCTCCATAGAGAAATGTACGGAAAATCGAATAGCATTGAGCGCAACTTCCTATATCGCACCGTTTTAGAGATAATTTGAGAAAAATAATTTAAAACTCAACCCACGATGAAACCTGTACCATAACTAAACTACGTAGAAGTGTAAAATGATAAAATAAATAAATGACAATTAAAAACCCACCCGATGATGACCACTTTCACACCAAAATTGAAATCCCGCGAAATAGGTGTATTTCACAGGAGAATCGAGTAATCCTCACTTAATCATAAATGTTAAAATGTTTACATGTTTGATCGCCCATCTCCGCTTTAAACCACGAGATCGCGCTGGTAGACAGGACGGATTGGGCTCGGCTACCTTAAAGGATCCATTTCCGATAGGAATCAAATTGTATAGCTGATGCTACGAACGGCTGCTGTTTTTATATAGCCACCTCTCCGTCTATAAATATAAATACAAAAATATTCAAATTAGTAGCGTCAGAGCATTCAATTACTCGAGTGAAGATTAGCACCATATACTTAATCCAACAAATTCATCAATCTAGTAACAGCGCTTTACAATAAAAATTTTTGTTATATTAAGTGCAGCCTTGTTTAGCTAGTATTTAGACAAACTGATAGTCATATGCATATTTGTCGAGATCAGGGATGCATTATCCATTTTGTTTGAGGGGCATTGAATACACAGAACTTGCCTCCTATCCTTACTTATACAGAGATCTCACTAGAGAAAATAATTAATTACAAAACGACGCATGAGAATAGGAGTCGGAATGTAGTTTTCACTATTATTATAAAGAAAACCTGATAACTTTTGCTACAAGAAATATACACAGTGGTCATTCGACAACAAAAATTCAATATCAAATAAAAAACTCACCCTATGAAGATCCCTTTCCCATCGAAACCAAAATTCGACGAAACGTGAGGTTAGGTCGCAAAAAATTGCGAAATTACGTGAGGTTAGGTCGCAAAATCGAGAAATTTCGTTGGGTTAGATCGCAAAATGGCGAAATTTCGTTCTGTTAGGTCGCAAAACCGCGAAATTTCCTTAGGTTAGATCGCAAAAATCGCGAAATTTCAACCAAGCTATCCCAACGAAAGAAAATCGAACATATCTCGAAAACGGTTCATTTCATAAAAAAATGACAAATAGAAAAAAGTTCCCATATTAAATTTCCTACAAAATCTCTACGTTTTCAAGATATGATGTGTGAAGTTTGACGGAAGGTGATTATTGTCATCGGCGTCGGCATCGAGAACAAGTTATGACTCATGTTTTAGTCTTCTGCCGAAACAAAAGTCATTTGAGCGCGAAGAATAGTCTTCTGCCGAAGCAGAAGTCGTTTGAGCACAAAAAAAGTCTATATAAGAAGACACTTTTTCTCAGCGAGCAAGTAGTGATCGATCCTTCAAGTAGTAATGTTCCAGCCTTCAGCAACTAATAGTCTTCTGCCGAAACAGAAGTCATTTGAGCACAGACGCCAACGCCAATGCTGATGAGGTTATCCCTTCCTCTTGTGTTGTAACCAGACAGTGTGTTTTAATTGAGTTTTATTGTGTTGAGTGTCAAGTGGCAATGCATACCCGGAGTGGCAAGGCAGTAGGCACTGGGGTCGAGAGCGACGTCTCCACGTCGGCCCCCCCTCACTGCACGACGCCCCTCACAGCATCTGACCACGAAGTGCTCCGCCAACACGACGCCCTGACAAGGGGTACGGGGGTCACGCCCGACGTCTCCACGACGGTGGCCCCACACTGCACAGCAAGCAACACAGCAACCCGGCTCGGCGAGGTAAGCATGTCCTCTGATTTCTCCACAGGCACAAGTGCTACGCATGGCGTCGCGACGACGGCGCCCCACTACTGTGCGTCGCCGGGCTCCGCGCCTAGGCATAGCGAGGCAGGACTCGCCACCAACATAGGACACGACACTGGGGTCACGCATGACGTCATCACGACGGTGCCCCCTCGCTGCATGGCACGCAGCGCAGCCACCTGGCACGAAGCCCAGGCAACAAATATTGAATGGAGTAGCAACGATTCTCAGGCGATGCCCCCCCACTGCATGGAGCGCAACGCAGCATCGTGGCATGGAAACTCGGCGATGGAACAGAGATTGGGCGGTGATGATGATATGGTGATGCCCCCTCGCTGTATGGTGGACCCAACAGCATCCCGGGCCAACGACGATTCCTCGACGCTGGGAGATCGCCGCTTCGCTGGATTCGCTTCCACACATGGGGAAGCCTCCCACTCTGGCTCAGGGCTGCCCAGCGGTCAGTACACCATTGCTGCCACACCCGACTGGCCCCAACTCTTCAGCGACGCCTCGCTGACACCGCGCCGCCAGCTGGCCACCCCTCACTGCATGGTACCACCAACAGCAACCAGCCCAAGTCCAAGCACGCCGCCCAACGCACAGTACTTCGTCACGCCTACCTCGTCGGCCGGCGCCTACCACGTCACCCCGCCGTACCAGACGGCAAGACCTAGTGCTACGCCCCAAAGACAAATAGTGCTCCAAAACCAAACGACTGGAACGATCCCAGTCCCCTCTGCCGCCATAACGGACCAACCCCAACCGAGCTTGGGACTACCCAGCTATGAACAGTTAGCGCAACTCCTGGCTCTGACCACTTCAAACCTAGCCTCCATTACCCGGCAGCAAGAAAATTGCCGGCCACCCATTACTGCACGTAACGAATCACAGCCGTACGCCACGGAAAAGGCTAACTTACGTGGACATTATTCAATTATTGCACCTAACGAAAATACTTTAAGAACAAAATACCAAACAACGTATGAGAATAGTAAGTCGGAATGTAGTATCACTATTATTACAAATAAAACCTGATAATTTTTGCTTCAAGAAATATACAGAGTGGTCATTCAACAACAAAAATTCAATATTAATTAAAAAAATTCACCCTATGAAGATCCCTTTCCCATCGAAACGTGGGGTTAGGTCGCAAAAAGTTGCGAAATTACGTGAGATAGGTCGCAAAATCACGAAATTTCGTTGGGTTAGATCGCAAAATCGCGAAATTTCGTTCTGTTAGGTCACAAAATTCGCGAAATTTCGTTGGGTTAGATCGCCAAATTGGCGAAATTTCGTTGTGTTAGGTCGCGAAATTACATGAGGTTAGATCGCAAAACCGCGAAATTTCAACCAAGCTAACCTAACGAATGAAAATCGAAAATATCTCGAAAACGGTTCATTTCATAAAAAAATGACAAATAGAAAAAAGTTTCCATATTAAATTTCCTACAAAATCCCTACGTTTTCGAGATATGATGTGTGAAGTTTGACGGAAGGTGATTTTTCAATTATTGCACCTAACGAAAATACTTTAAGAACAAAATTATGTTTAATAAACATCAAGAAGTCGGTAACGGATCATCTAAAAGACGCGAAGAAAGTTCGTTCCATAGAGAAATGTACGGAAAATCGAATAGCATTGAGCGCAACTTCCTATATCGCACCGTTTCAGAGATAATTTGAGAAAAATAAGATAAAACTCAACCCACGATGAAACCTGTACCATAACTAAACTACGTAGAAATGCAAAATGATAAAATAAAACAATGACAAAAACTCACCCGATGATGACCACTTTCACACCAAAACTGAAATCCCACGAAATACCCTACACAGGAGAATCTAGTAATCCTCACTTAATCATAAATGTAAAAATGTTTACATGTTTGATCGCCCATCTCCGCTTTAAATTACGAGATCGCGCTGGTAGACAGGACGGATTGGGCTCGGCTACATTAAACGATCCTTTTCCGATAGGAATCAAATTGTATAGCTGATGCTACGCACGGTTTGCTGTTTTTATGTAGCCACCTCTCCGTCTATAAATATAAATATAAAAATATTCAAATATGTACAGTCAGAGCATTCAAATACTAGGGTGAAGATTAGCACCATATAATCTAACAAATTCATCAATCTAGTAACAGCGCTTTACAATAAGAATTTTTGTTATATTAAGTGCATCCTTGTTTAGGCAGTATTCAGACAAACTGATAGTCATATGCATATTTGTCGAGATCGGGGATGCATTATCCACTTTGTTTGAGGGGCATTGAATACACAGGCACACAAAACAAATATCTGTAAAGGTATTTATACAGAACTTGCCTCTCATCCCTACTTATACAGGGATCTCACTATAGAAAATAATTATTTACGAAACGACATAATATATGAGAATAGTAGTCGGAATGTAGTTATCACTATTATTACAAAGAAAACCTGATAACTTTTGCTACAAGAAATATACTGAGTGGTCATTCAACAACAAAAATTCAATATTAAATAAAAAAAACTCGCCCTATGAAGATCCCTTTCCCATCGAAACCAAAATTCGACGAAACGTGAGGTTAGGTCGCAAAAAATTGCGAAATTACGTGAGGTTAGGTCGCAAAATCGCGAAATTTCGTTGGGTTAGGTCGCTAAAATGGCGAAATTTCGTTGTGTAGGTAGGGAGTAACTTGGGACTGGGAAAATGTTGAAGACCGTGGGAACTTTTGTCGGCATATCTCAAAGGCGGCAGCTCTTTTGCCGGCTTACATCAAAGGATTTACCGCCGGCGCTTGCGGGTCATTGACCTTCGCCGTCATTAACCTTCGCTCAATCTAGACAACAGTGCGTGAGGACTTGTGGAATTAATGAATGCTAATATATAATTTAACGAATGAGGATCGAGATAGTGGGAAGCGGTGTCTATATATTAATTATAGCCCTCTATACTTTACTTAATAAGAAAAATAATTTAATTTTATTTTTAAAGCGAAAATAGTATTTCGTTTATCTAATCGGATGGTCGACAATTGGGATGCTAATGCTGATATATCTGACACTTTGTAGTGACAGCTTCTTTTGTAGGGAAGTCTAATAGACACTAGGGTCGATACTGGTCCCATGTAGAGACGCGTCGCACAAGCCGTATTGTCAACCTTTTACGCCATCTCAGCGAGATGACAACCAATTAATGACAAACATACTTATAGTAGTGTTGTAGCTTGAGCTGTAGACAGAGCCTACTCTTGAATTCGGTTTAGGTCGCAAAACTCGCGAAATTTCAAACAAGCTAACCCAACGAAAGAAAATCGAAAATATCTCGAAAACGGTTCATTTCATAAAAAAATGACAAATAGAAAAAAGTTTTCATATTAAATTTCCTACAAAATCCATACGAGAGATATGATGTCTGAAGTTTGACGGAAGGTGATTTTTCAATTATTGCACCTAACGAAAATACTTTAAGAACAAAATTATAGTTTTTCTTTTAGTTCTCATAGATAGTTTTTCTTTCCGCTGTTTGCAAAATCCTATAAAGAATGTGTTTCATTCTTAACAAAATTATGTTTAATAAACACCAGGAAGTCCGTAACGGATCATCTAAAAGACGCGAAGAAAGTTCGTTCCATAGAGAAATGTACGGAAAATCGAATAGCATTGACCGCAACTTCCTATATCGCACCGTTTCAGAGATAATTTGAGAAAAATAATTCAGAACTCAACCCACGATGAAACATGTAACATAACTATACTACGTAAAAATGTAAAATGATAAAATAAAATAATGACAATTAAAAACCCACCCGATGATGACCACTTTCACACCAAAACTGAAAACCCACGAAATACACCTACACAGGAGAATCGAGTAATCCTCATTTAATCATAAATGTTGAAATGATCGCCCACCACCGCTTTAAATTACGAGATCGCACTGGTAGAGAGGACGGATTGGGCTTGGCTACATTAAAGGATCCTTTTCCGATAGAAATCAAATTGTATAGCTGATGTTACGCAGAGTTTGCTGATTTTATGTAGCCACCTCTAGTTATCACTATTATTACCAAAGAGTTTAACAAATAGAGGAGACAAGCTCCATAAGCGTAATGTATAAGCAGCGGGAGGCTGTAGGCTTCTCATCCCTCTCACACGGATCGTTCTCTCTTTGTCGCATAGTACATGAGGGGTGGTGACGATTGAGGACAATTGACGTTATTTGTTGGAAATCAAAGAGCGCTGGGTAAGGCTGTGTTGCTTTGTAAAACAGCGGAGAGAGAGGGTACGAGGTGTGCCGGGTGTGCGACAAGCCTACCGTCTCCAAGGCAACCAAACCGCGACTCCCGGCAAATCGCCAGCCTGTCTTCTCTATTTATTAAACTCTTTGATTATTACGAAGGCATTTCACATTTTTTCCAAAGCCTACCAATAAGTCAAATACGACTGAAGATATGCATATATTTTTAAGGAAATTGTTAGAATTTTCATTTGTTTCCATGACATACTTGAAAAACCAAGCAATCTCGGCAAGATAAGGTATTTCTTGACTTTTATTGAATAGCCCGATTGTGGGGAGAAGTTAGGTACAGGGAATGCCTACGCCCACATGGTACAAGTGGGACCACCGATGGAATAGTATAGTATAGTTTAGTATAGTTTATTTCGTGTAAGACAATTACAGTTGTATACACTCGTCAATAAAACATTGTTAATTACATGAAAAGGAAACAAAAAAAATACAAATTTATAATTACTTTGCAGATTACAATTAATGTAAAACAGAAAATATACAAAATAATGCTCTATTCCCTAAAAGAGTATTACAGGAAACGTCAGATTATAATTTAGAGTAATGTCAAATAATTAAATAATTATAAAATGAGATAACAGTAACGAAATAACGATACTACTTACTGTATTTCATCACAAAAAAAAACACAAAACATGTATATCCATGTAAACAACAAACAAAATTAAAGACAAACCAATATTGATACGAACTTCTATTCTCAATGTTCTAAAAACTCATTAATAGAGTAGAACACTTCTGTGGTCAGTAGTTGTTTCACCCTGCTGGAGAACACATTAAAGTTTTTATTTCTTATTTCGAGCGGGATTTTATTATATAATTTTGACCCCCAGTAGTCCACTCCCTGCTGTGATATATTCAATCGATGATGTGGAATTTGTAATTGTTCTCTATTTCTGGTGTTATACTGATGATTCTCAAAATTATGCGTAAATTTCTCTTTATGTGAATGCACATATTTAAGGCAATTGAGTATGTACAGTCCTGGAATAGTAAGTATACCATGTTCTTTGAAGGCATCTCTGCAGCTCTCTCTGTAGGTCATGCCACATAAAGTTCTAATTGCCTTCTTTTGTAGGATGAAGATTTTATGGGCATCAGGTGCTGTTCCCCATAGGAGTATTCCATATGTTGCGATGCTGTGGAAATTTGAATAATAGGCCACTTTTGCCGTTTGATAGGTGGATACATTTTTTAATATTCTAATACTGTAAATAGCTGAAGCTAGTTTTTTGCAGAGCTCATCAATATGGCCTTTCCAATTCAGTTTACTGTCCAAAGTTAAACCCAAGAAATTTAAAGATGTTTTCTCAGCTTGTCTTTTTGTGGATAAGATGATGTTTTGGGTTTTTCCTCTATTTAATGTTAGATAGTTCGCGGTGAACCACGTATTTGCTTCATGTAGTACATTTTGAGATTGTGTTGTTAACTCAATTTTATTTTTTCCTTTAGATATAAAAGTTGTATCGTCTGCGTATAAACAAGCCCCATAGCTATTGACATTAAATAGTAGGTCGTTGATATATATTATAAATAATACCGGCCCTAACACCGAGCCTTGTGGGACACCTTTGGTTATTAAAAATGGTTCTGATTTTTTATTATTCCACCATATTGTCTGATGTCGATTGGTCAGATATGACGTGAACAGTTTATGTGGAATTCCTCTCACACCATAATAGTATAATTTGTCAAGTAAAACTTTATGGTCAACTGTGTCGAAAGCTTTACTCAAATCACAACAGATTATTTCTGTTTCTTCCTGTCTGTCAAGAGCCTCCGTTATTTTTTCTACTGCTTCTATTAAAGCTGTAGTGGTTGATTTTCCCTTGCGGTACCCGTGTTGAGCGCTATGTAATATTTTGTATTTTTCAAAAAATGTTATCAACCGGTTCTTCAAAATAATTTCAAATATTTTTGAAATTACTGGGAGAATTGAGATGGGTCTGTAATTATTGATATCGTTTATATCTCCTTTCTTATATATGGGAATAATTTTTGCCTGTTTTAGATCATCAGGAAATATACCCTCTTGAATACATTTGTTTATTATTACAGTGATCGGCACCACCAGAGCATCTCCAATTTTCTTTAGGATATAGGTTGACATCCCATATGTACCCTCCGTTTTTTTACTCTTTATGTTCCTTATAACATCCTTTATCTCATTTTCATCTACTTTTCCTAGATATATGGACCTAGAGTTGTCTATTATGCTGTTTCTCAGTAATTCATCAGGTTGTTCAGATGGTTGTGGCTGGGCAGCAACATTTAATCCTATATTTGCGAAGAAGGTACTTATTTCTTCAGCTGTTAAAGTCGATTGCACCTGATTGTTATCACAGTTTTGATTTTTCCTAGTTTCTGACTTGATTACTGTCCAAATTGTCCTCGATTTGTTCTCAGAATCAGCTATATAATTGTCATTTGCTGTCTTTTTTGTTCACTGAGTCTTTTTATGTATGCCCCTTTGAAGTTTTTATATGCTATCAAGGAGTTTTGATCTTTTCTTACATTATATATTGTATATAAGGCATCTAATTGATTTTTCATTTGTTTCAACTCTTCTGTGTACCATTTGTTACTCTTTTTGGTTTTTTCTATGACTACTTTGTTCCATTCAGGCATAATCATTTCAAAGAATTTTATGAAGATGTTATGGTAATATTGGTATGCTTGAGAAGCATTCTTATCTTCTAATAGTGTTTTCCAATCTATGGCAGCCATTTTGGATTTTAATGTGTATATATTGCAGTCATTTATTTCTCTATATCTAATGTGTTTCCGTTTTTTAAGATTACCGACTTCATGTGAAATTTCGGCGAGCTGTCCCAAGTGGTCTGATACATGAAAATTTATAGTATTTGCTTTATAGTGTTTGATATCTCTGTTGGTGAAAATGTTATCAATACAACTTTGTGAAGTATTTGTGATCCTTGACGGCTCTGTAAAAATCTTGTAGAGGTTGAACGATGATAATAAATTTTCAAGATCTTCTCTTGCATTTGATTCTACCATGAAATTGACATTATAATCTCCAGACAGGAATATTTGTTCTCCCTTATATCTTTTCATAATATAGCTTAGCGCACAGTTTAGTTTGTCACAGAAAATTTTTAAATCACCCAGAGGTGACCTGTATACTGATAATATAATGCCATATTTTGTCCTTAATCCAACAATTTCGATATGCTTTTCGACTGATAGAGCTTTTATTTCAATAATTTCAGTGGATTTGATGCAGTTTTTTAAGAGGATCATAACGCCTCCATGTATATACAGTTTTCTAGAAAACGAAGTTCCAACATAGAAATTTGGTATATTAATCTTATCTATTTGAAAATCTCTGAGCCAATGTTCGGTTATAGATACTATATTTATATTGTCATTGTTTATTAAACATGTGTTGAGAAGATTGGTTTTGTTTGCCAATGACTGAATATTAATATTTAATAATGCTATTTTGTTTATATTATTGTTGGATTCTTGGCCTTTTAAATTAAGTGAAACTGACTGAATGTTCTGACGATAGGATGTAATAGGGTGTTTCCCTTTGGCTTTGAGAAGATTTTTATCATTACTAATGTTTATATTATTGGTTACACTATGCTTACATTGTGGACTGTCCTTATTTCTAAAAAATGCCGTTCAGTTTCCCGAATTTCCTCTGCCGTAGACTTTTCTCCTACGATGACCTCTAATTCTACATTTTCTTGGTCTGGAATATCCACACCAATAGTTTTATCACAGTCTGCCATGTCCACTATTTTATCAGCACTCACGAATATAAGTGTTTTGTTATTATTATTTGGCTTCCTAATCAAATACGCTAACTTATTTACTATTTTCTTTTTATTTAATGAGGCACCAAATTTACTATTAATTATCCACTAGGCTTATGTTCCCTTGGGCACATTTATTTAATCTAAACAAGTATTCGTTTAATTTGTTATTAAATTTATCAACATATCTGTTCTTTTTCCTATCGGGACTAAATGGTACAGTTGTAAAAATTAGGTTTGTCTGCGTGCAGTTTTTTATTTTGCTATGTATATTTCTAAATAAGGGATATCTATCATTTGCAAAATCATTAGTTCCCGCCACTATGATAATGTAATCAGCTACTGAATAACTTCTTGCCAGAGCCTCAATATTTTCTATAACACCGTCAAAGCTAGCACCAGGCTTTTTAATTGTCTCAATTTTAAATAGATCTTTATTTAACATCCGGTTTAATAACACATTCAAGTTACTACCATATTCGTCACATAATATCAATATTTTGTTAGATCCAATATTATTGTCAATATTCTTAGATTCAGGATTGTTTCCAGGATTTCCAGCACTTTTATCACTTGATGAACTCCTATCTGCTCTGTCCTCACCATACTTTTCAATTAACTGCTTCATCAATTTGGTTTAATAATTTTGAGCAGTTTGTGACATATACATTTGTTCCTAAACTACTACAGTGGCAATTTAAAAAAAAATTGACATATCAAAATCAGATAAGTTAACTTAACTGTCAATACTTAAAATTGGAAGACCAATGGAACCACATAAAAAAATTTGATTTTCATTTAAAATATCAAAGTTGGTAGCGACTTTTGGCACACCCTGTATAGCTGGAGGGCTAAAAATATTTTAGGTGGAACGGACATGATCCATTATAGTTGCATACCAAATTTCAAATTAGTAATCCAACTGCAAGTTGAAAAACTTCCAACGAACGGCCTACATAAATCACCCTGGAACACTCCCTTTTTGCACGCTCTACCAAATTTAAAGATTGATTGATTGATTTGCCAGCGTAAGGTGGGCATTGCTGCCAATCCAGGTGCATGGAGATTTGTTCCACCACGCATCCCGTTTGCCCATCGATCATCCCACCGTGTGCCGGAACAAACCCCCGGTGCTTTTTTATACCGCCGGACCAGCTGCATACGCTGGATTGGACATTGGACATGCTTGTTGTCAGCAGCGAGAGCCGCATGACGCACGGGGTAGGAGTATAGGATGGAGCGTGTAGGTGTTTGTGAGATGTTGTGACATGTGAACTGCCACCTTATGGGTTTAAACCATTAGTACATCTTTTAAAAGAATGACAACTTGTGCTCATCAAATAATTATGTTAAAATTTAACTACCGTTAAAGTATGCAACCGCTTATACAGAAAAAGATATATCGGATGGTAACATATGACCGGCACTTGTTATATAGCAACTTTTCAGACTCAGATACTTATGATCTCCACAGCAACACTATTTTCCTAATATGGAACTCCATATTATCGATAGCTGTAGGACGTATAATTTGTAGCAGACGTAACATAACATTTCTCTCATGTATAAAAAAGTATAAATTAATGATCCAGGCAATTTTTGATCTGATAAAATATCTCATCCAAAAATATCGCAATCATATAGAATCTATAGATGAAACCAATAATGAAAACCCATTGCCTACATCAAGAAATCTTGGAGCATGTCAGAGCCAAAATAACCTTAATAATCGATACCCAGCATCGTAGTTAGGGTAATGAGCGCCACTGGCAAGATTTGAATTTTGTGCCCCCCAGGACTTATTTTCTAGGAAGAGAAAAAACACAATACTTTTGAGAGTATGCAAAGTGCGCCCCCCCTGAGGGTTGCGACCCTAACTACGACAGTGTCGATACCTGTTAGAGGTCAAGTCAAAATATATGGAACCTCATCAGGCAACCACAATAATTGTTTTTTTCTACTGCCGCCTATATAAATGAACTTTGCAACCCTAGCGACATGCGTGATAACGAAAGTAGAACTTTCGAGGCCAAGACAGAAAAGTAAAAAAAAACAAACGAATATAATCGTTAATAAATTAAACACTGCTTTTAGATGAATCAATCAATATATTATAAATACTCTACATATGTTTCGGCTTACTAGGCCTTTATCAAGAGTATTACATAGTGAATTCACTATGTAATACTCTTGATAAAGGCCTAGTAAGCCGAAACATATGTAGAGTATTTATAATATATTGATTGATTCATCTAAAAGCAGTGTTTAATTTATTAACGATTATTTTCAAGATGTTTCACAAGGAACCTACCACAAGTTCAGTTCAGTGTATTAAAAACAAACGAAGTTTAACTTTTTGTTTCAACGCATTAATGCAACTAAACAATTTTGTATTAAGGTGACAGAAAGTAAAATTTAATAAAAACGTCAAATAATATCAAGAAATAATTAGTTTTAAATTACCAAATTCCATAATATCTTTCGGTAGTAGAAAAAATGTAATATATTACACGATGCAAAAGCCCTTTTAGATGTTCGGTGTTTTTTGAAAGGCCTCGGCTTTACCTCGGCTATTAAAAAATCAACAAACACCTAAAGGTAAACTTTCGCATCTAGTAATGTAAATAACTATTTATACATGACAAATGAAAAGTACAGAATATTTTATTGTGACAACCCTTATTCACAATTTAAGAAAACTACAAATAGATAAAGTATCAATTTTCACGAGTAAAATTAAAAATAAACCGCTACTAGAAAGTACTGCGCTAATACAAAACGTCATGCACATGGAAATCCAAATAAATTTCAAAATTACATTCAGAAGGCAGGCCTCATTCTAAATCAAGCTCATTGAAAAAATTACAATGTAACAAATTTGGAAATTTCAAAAATTGTAATTATAATTTGTGAAACTGACCTAGTATAAACAAACATTGCTGTGCTTAATATTATAAAACAATACATCGTTAAAGTAATACGCTGCCTAACAAAGACCATAATGTATAATAATGAACTAAGGAACGTGTCCTGAGTACATACTAGATAGTAGCATCAATAACAGATATAAAAAATCGTCAGCTGCTGGAAGCGGGTGGAACCTCCCCACCCGGTTGAAATTAGTGATGGGCTGCTAAACAGCAGTCTGCTACTTTTTAACTGTAATTTGATTCGTATCAGTAGCAAATGCTACGAGTTCTGATAGTCAATTCAAATCAGCCGTCATGACATGCCTTTAAATCAATTATATTATTGTAATATCACTCACCCATATTTATCTAATTTACGATGTCATATGTGTTCACCGCCAAAACAGCAATAGAATTATTTATATTTCATTTAAAACTAGTGACCAATCCACAAACTCTGAATAATTATAAACACCTAATATATGATGATATTTAATCATGTAACATTTCCCGCAATTATTATTAAGTTTATAGTGAAAAAAGAAAGAAAACAAAAACCGCACTGTGTTGGGATCGAACCGTCGATCTCTTGATTTGTAAGTCAACGCTTTAGCCCACTCGACCACTGAAAACTTACGACACAGTTTTACATATGTTGATAGTATAGAGACATTGAATTCTGTTTGTTCTCTATACAATAAGTTGTATAAAAAAATGTAGGTATATAAAAAAAGGTGCAAGTGTGAAATACCGTTGAAATCGGAATTTTAACTGCTTTCCAATGGTTAGATTACAAATTGTAAGTAATAATAAAATAAACAAGATGACTCAGTACATTTCGACATGTTTTATTTTCTTTTTTTTTGCATTGACTAAAGTAAAGACTAACTACATTTTGAAACGCAGAAAGGGCATCGGTTCTATTTTTATTTAGTAAATGAAAATAAGGAAATGAATGATGACATTTTAAATATAACATTACATTATTTGTTTGCACCTATATCGCACGGAGAATTTATCAATTTGTAATATTTTTTTAAATAATTCTATGGAATGCATTTCCGTTTATTTTAAATTGTTCGAAAAGGTTTTATTTCAGATTTTTTGTCCAAAAAGGTCCGTGCCTTATACTGATTATAGAGATTGATCTACAGAATAGTTAATTTTCGATTTTAATTAGGAAACTGCTCGGAATTTGTAAAATTTATAAAAAAAATCAAGTTTTCCAGGATTTGTAGATTCGCATTTGTTTTCTCAAATTTCTCATAAATGTCACCTAATAGAACTATTCGAGCTCTACAATTGCCATTTTTGAAAATCAAAATCGGACCTTCGGTTCGGGAGTTATTAATTTCTGTGAAAAATCATACTCGCAGTCAACGGATTCGGGCCGCCAGCAATAGGCTTCATTTGTGGCCAGGTACCTTTGATCCCACCAAGTCTCATCGAAATCGATCAATATTCTGGACAGTTATCGTGCTTCCTAGCCCGATTTCGAGAAAACCAGTTTTTTGCAAAAAAAAATCAATTTTCGTTTATTTTTCGACATAGTCTCTGGTATACTTATTTGTAGAGCTTTGCCAGCGGCACCATCTCTTTTTTGAAATATCTCGATCCGACTACCCGTTACCGAGTTATTCAATTTCTCCCGAAAAACTCGAAACGTCTATAATAATAATAATAACAATAATTTATTGCTGTTATTGCTGTCGCTTACACAAGTCAAAGTACAAAACAAAGGAAAAAAAGAATAATAACATGTATATAAATATGTATATAAGTTTACGTGTATATGTACTATGTATACCGGGTGAGTCACGAATTGCGCTCGCCCCGATATTTCCTAAAATATTTGGAATAGAAAATTGAAATTTGGAGGCCTTATTACACGACTAAAATGCCATCTTTTCAATAAAAAATCAAGTTTGGTTCACATCCGGTTTGACCGGAAATGCCCACAACTTTCGATATATATTTTTACATTTTTGGAATCTAGAGGAAATTTTGAATACAATACATCCATTTTGGTCACTTTTTGATAAACATTAAAAATTTTATTAAAAAATCTATTTCTGAATCCAGAGTGCTGTGGTGCCCAAAATATATTTTAGTTTGTGTGATACGTTACTATAAAAATACAAAGAGCAATATGATTGCATTACTTAATTCTCTAGAGGCGTTTAAAATTTTTAAATGTGATTTTTACCCACTAACTCGGTTTTTTTAAATGGGAATTTAATCGTTCACCAACATTTTTAAATACTTAGGTACCTCATTTTCATACGAATCTAATGATACCAAAATTTTGAAAATCCGCTCAGAAATATTTGAGATTTCAGCCAAAATACAATGCAACCAAGCTTTTAGAAACATGCGGCTAATAGATAATAGATTAGTGGGCTTTGGAAACTAAAATGGCACATTTCTGTGTAAATCTGGTAACCTAATAACATTGGAAAAATCATAGTAGCCATTGAATGTAATAAAACAATATCAGCTGTCAGACAGATACAAAATAAAGCTTCCGGCGTTAAGGTTTTCTAAAGACCTCCTATTAACCACCCTAGTTTCATCGAAATTCGAAAACGGATTAGGGGGACTGGACGTGACAGACAGACCGACGGACGGAATTTTCTAAATTCGCTCTCGAGTCGATAGATATGACTTTCATTTCGATCCGACGTTTTTTTCGGGTTTCGATGGTCCACCGGAAAAATGCAAAACCTATACTACATTATTTTCAAAATGTTGTGCTAAAATGGCACTAAACGTAATCCGATCTCAACCAAAATCTTTTCAGATCTTCTAGAGAACTAAAGAAACCCTCATGCAAAGTTTCATCCAAATCCGTCCAGTAGTTTCGCCGCTATCGTGCTAACACATATACACACACACACAGACATTTTTCAAAAAACACTTTTTTGGATTCCTGGGACCACAAAACGTAAAGATTTGATGTTATCTCAATTTTCGACTTTGGACCAATTTTAGTAACCTCCCACAATAGGGTGTGTGCACTATATAACAATTCACTTCAAATGATGCATTAATATCAAGTAATATATAAATATGAAAGCCTAAACGCATTCATATTAATCATATCATGAGATTAAAATAAATATTTAATAAACAAATCGACCTAAAATTCAAATATTTGAATGATTTCGAAAACATCATGTGACGTCATACATGTTATGTGTGAAGTTAGCAACGCTTTGCTGGCAACGCGTTGCTAACTTTACACACATTGATATATAAGATGACGTCACATGGCGTCAACGGGAGACAACGGAAATAAGTTTTGAGCCTTAGTTAAAAGCAATATGTCAGATATTAATGTCATTAATATAAGTCAGAAATATGAGTGGAGTAGCAAATAAGTGGTGTTTTGTGCCAACATGTAGAAATACTTCTGTAAATGCCCCAAATAATAACTTTATCACGAAGGATGAAATGATTTGAAGCAGAGAATCGCAATGTTCCCAAATTGAAATGGGCATTGAAGTGAAGAAATGAGAACAGTTAGTTGAGTAGGCTTTAATGCAGGACACGAATTCCATTATATTAGAAGATGTATCACCCGTTACAGAGTGTCATCAATCCAAAAGCACTGAGCAGGTCAGATTAAACGAACATGTGATGAAACATGTTTATCAACAAGATGATATTCAAATTGTGCTGGCTAAAAATATGGAAACGATATATAATGAACAGGAATATTTATCACCAGTTGTAAATTTTGATGAACCCAGTACGAGCACTGATCAGGTCAGATTAGATGCAGACAAACATGTGTTAGAACAATTTTATCAACAAGACATAGGTCAAATTATACAGACTAAAAGTATGGGGGTGCAGGCCAAATCATTCTTTCGTAGTAAATATGTGAAGTGTAAAATTAAAAGTGATGTGAGACACAGAGCTTCCTCAACAGGAAAATGGTTCGTATCCAATGATGTTGTTAACTTCACCAATAAATAATAAATAATATTAGTCCAAATAAAAAGTTTTTATTCAATCAAGTTCAGTTCAATGACATCATCAAACTCAAAACTTATTTCCATTGCCAAGTTAAATTGAACGGGTGAAGTTGGTAATGCGTTGCTGGCAACGTGTTGCTAACTTCACTTAAGTCGTAAAACGTGTCTTTGATAGATTGTAGATTGACATATATGATGAGTGATGTCACATATGTATAGGATATAGGTTTGCCCTTTTTGGTGGCGAATATTTAATTCAAAACTAAATTTCTTTTAAAATTACTTAAAAACTTTTTTTTTGCCGAAAAATTGTTTCAGCTATACTAAATACCATGAGTACTTTATAATTTTCGATTAAAAAAAATAGTTCACACATCCTATTTTATTGTGGGGAGGTTAAAACATTCTTATTCAAATTATAAAAACTTTTAACCTGCAAAATTATTTAGCAAAATAGACATTAACACATTACTTTTGTTACTAAAAAGCTAAATAGTACACACATCAAAGTGTACAGAACTTAATTTATGTAGTAGTAGTAGTGGAAAGTCATGTTGCAGATATAAATTATGGAAAATATAACACAAAAATGCATCATAATAAACGAAAGTAGTATAAAAGTTGCAAATACTCACTTGAACAGTAACCACATCATGAAACCACCCAAATGCTTCAATTATTATGGAGCTCACATACAGAAATGAATTGAAAGAAAACATAACCTCACTTCTTTCAACTTTAACTTTTTATAAACTATCCCTTTCCATGGTGTTGACAAAATATCCACACATTTGTTTTAGGATGTTCTATGCCATGAACAATTGAAATTAAGTATTACATCATGCCACTGAACAAGGTTCGGTATACCTAAAAATTGCAAGAGGCGTTATCGTATGACATAAATTGTTAGGATAAATGTATTACACATACAAATGTTCAGAATTTCTTAAATTTCAACATAGAATGTGTATTTATTTTATTTGTAAAATTTACTTTTAACACGTTCACTGCGGTACGAGTCATATTTGTCTCGTGTCGCACTGTAGTTCTATGCGAAGTGTATTTTTACGCAAAAGAAGTTCTGTGCTAATGCGATAATTTCGTTAATTTCCATCTGTTTAAATCGATACAACCAGCAATCCATTCTGCTAAACTTGATCCAGTCAAATATGCTATAAATATGCACGAGACATATTTATCTCGCACCGCCTGTAGTTACAATTTTTTATATTACTTGCGGCACGAGTCATATATAACTCGTGCAGCATAGCAACACATATGAAACATCCGTGTGTTTATAAACTTATTTGTATATGTATGGAGAATTGCATACCGAGCTGCCAATCAAAGAAGGAAATCTTATAACAAACTTCTTTGCAATTATAAAGGTTTGTAACCTAACACAGGGCTTCTTCAAAAGAGGGCGCAGAACAGTTTTATTAGAATGGACAAATATAGTTAGAGGGGATAATATTGATCGTGATTTTATGCACGTGTACTAAGTACTTACCAGTTTCATTTAAGCGTGTCTTGGTGTAGGAAGTTCAATTAGTTATTTTGTGCGTAGTTTTACCAGTGATCAGCGATGTATAGCAACAGAACAAGACTTATTGTTAGTACTGCTTGTGCCCAAAAAAATGCATCGGATTCTAGCGATTCGGATATAGATTTCGATTCAGACGACTCGGTTGCGGATAGAAATTATGTGCCATCATCAGATACTTCAGATATTTCCGGTGAAGAAAGTGACCATGAAAGCGCAGGCGTGGATGCAAATTTCGACAACACTAATGAAGACCTCGAAGGAGTAGAGAACTCCAACAATAATCAATCGTTCTGGACTGATGTTAGTCTCTCAGATACATTAATTTTTCCTGTATTTAGTGACGGAGAGGTACATAATATTCCCGAAAATGCATCTAGGCCTCTGGATTTTTTTAAACTTTTTATTACTGACGACATCATTGACATTATCGTGGATGAAACGAATACTTATGCAACCCAGATGATAGAAACTGGTAACCTTACCGCGTCATCCCGAATGAAGCACTGGAAGCCTACATGTGCTCGAGAAATACATTCTCTTTTTTCTGTGATTTTGGCTATGGGATTAACACACACCCCAGTCATAAATTCTTACTGGTCTAAAGACCCAGTCTATCATAATGAATTTATTTCCAATGTTATGCCCAGGGACCGATTTATTTTACTTTTATGCTGTTTGCATTTTACTAATAATACAGATCATGATGAAGGAGACAGACTGTACAAAATAAAAGCAATTATTGAACCTCTAATACGAAATTTTCAAGCTCATTTGATTCCTGGAGGGTCACTTGTCATTGACGAGAGCGTCATTCCATGGAGGGGTCGTCTAATTTTTAGACAATATATCAAAAACAAAACCCATCCATATGGAGTAAAACTTTATAAATTGTGTACTGTAGGAGGATACGTCCTCAATTTAAGAGTTTACACAGGAAAAGGTAGTGATCTGACCTCTGGAAAAGGTCACCCAGAAGCAGTGGTCAAGACCCTTCTTCAAGGATACACTGGTGTCGGACGCACATTATATTGTGATAATTATTATACCAGTATTTCATTAGCAGATGATTTGCTAAAAAATAAAACGAGAATATGTGGGACGCTAAGAGCCAACAGAAGGGGCCTGAAAGATTCGGTTACTAAAAAGAAACTTAAAAAAGGAGAAACTTTTGGTGTACAAAAAGCCAACGTAAAAGTCATAAAATGGGTGGACAAAAGACCAGTTATGATGCTCTCAACATGTGAAAAACACAATGCTTCATTAGTGGAAACTGGAAAAATTAGGCATGATGCTCCAGTCAGAAAACCACAGTGTATTATTGATTACAACTGTGCAAAAAAGGGTGTCGACTTCAGGTAAGACAGTGGTTCCTATAATCGTTTTTTAGAATAATTATAAAGCTATTTTTCAGTGACCAAATGACTGCCTATTATGACATATTAAGAAAAACGAAAAAGTGGTACAGAAAAGTCGCTTTGGCACTTATCTTGGACTGTTCAGTAACTAATGCATGGATACTATATAATGCTAAGTTTAGCGATAATAAAATGTCTATGTTGGATTTTCGAAACTCTTTATGCAAAAATTTATTTGTCGTCCCAGAACAACCTCCAAGACCAAGAACTCCAAAAAGAATCCATACATTAATGGAATATGGTCCTGAAAATAAAAAAAGGCGTAGATGTATCGGATGTTACAAAACTTTGAGACGGATAATGAGTAGTAAAGAGGCAGACAAAAAAACTAAACAAGTGACGACCTATTGCGAGGAATGTGAGGGAAAACCAACGTACTGCCTGAAATGTTTCAACGATGCACACGAAAAAATCTGAGTGGACTTAGAGCCTATTTTTGATTTATGTTTAAGTTCCTTTATATTTCATGCCTGATGTTTTATTTTTGATAAATATAATGATTTATTATGATTTTTTTTTATTGACTTTGGGTTCGTATTTTTTCCAAACTATTAAGTGGATCAACCAACTGTCGCAGACTTATTTTCAGTGACCATTGTTGATGGAGTTCACACTAAAACTATTGCCCTAATAGAGTCCCTGACGTCACATGATGTCATAAATCATGACAATGACAACGAGACAAATATGACTCGTTTCGCCAAATAGAAAAGTTCTTAACGAGACACATATGACTCGTTCCGCCAAATGCGAGAATCGATAAAAAACGGTACCGCAGTGAACGTGTTAACTTGCAATTTACAATATTTTCAAAGTACCTATCGGGCAATTTTTCTCAATTTTCACAAAAACCTTAAAATGCTAGGTAATTTGTTAATAGAAGTTAACTAGCCAAGACAAAAGTTAGACAACATAAATTTGAAACAAAATATAAATGGCATAGGATTTGGTTTAGAGACACAAATGTGTGAAAAACTAATAAGTTATTCTTTCATATGCAAATAGAGTCGGGTCTAGTTTAAAATGACCGATGTATGAATTAATATTGCGCATACGTTTTCACTATCTCTTGAACACAAACTTAGAGCAATAGCCTAAAGACATTGCCAAGGTATGTCTACCAAGATTCTTTCCCACTTCTTTTGAGACGGAAATAGGAAATGTACACTGAGGAGTGAGAAACAGTCATAAGCTCAGCTATTCTCAAACTGTGTGATTTGATGATGAATATTATTTATTTCCGTGAACTCATACCTGCCTGTGGTTCTTGCTGAACTGTAACAATATTAGTCTTTGATTTCTTTTCCTAATAACTCATTGTTATTGACTGAATTGGGGAATTCATTTTTTGTTATCAATTTCATTTGTGCCCGAGCCTATATCTACACTGTCCACCATAAAGTTGGCTACATATGGGAAAAATTCATATTATTGAGATTTCTAAAAAATACTATGTTGGGGGTTCGTTTCTTTTTTTTACATTTGTGAAATAGACAAGCATTTATGATTTTTCATATAGTAATTAATGGTAGGGGTAAATTTTTTTTTGTTTTCCTCGTATCTGCTTCAAAATATGTATGGGGTCCTTTCTAAGAGTACACAGGTAATTAAACGACGTTTTGTAAAGAAAGATATAATGTATTACTAAAGTAATTATGTTTTACAAAGCGAAATACAACTACAAGAAACATACACGCACGGCGTCATATTATGAATAACTAAAGAACTGTCAAAAGATTATATATAGTAGCGCCACCTAGTGAAAGCACTGTAGACTATACTAATGCAGAAATGCAACCCAACATTCAACACATCCCCTCTTTTCTGCAATACTACATCAATAATAAATAGAAGAAACAAATAAATGCTCTTAACATGCTAAATAACTATATTAAATACAAACATTGGTAACATTTAACTTATTTCTAAAATATTCAAATTTACAGAGTGGTAGAGCTTTTGTCATTATATCTGCCACTTGTTCATTTGTTGGCATATACAATATTTCAAATGTTCCCTCATTTACAACATCTTTCACAAAGTGATGTTTAACATCGATATGTTTAGTTCGTTTTGTAAGTATGAGCCATTTTTATATAACTCTGATTATCTTCGTATATATAAATTGGATACACAGATGTAAACATTTCATTCAACATATTACTCAGAAATAAGCATTCGGACATGCAGGCCGACAATGCCAAAAATTCAGATTCACTGCTTGATTGAGCAACGACCGATTGCTTTTTAGAGCTCCAATCTACTACCTTATTATTAATTAAAACAATAAAACCACTTACACTTTTCCTGTCATTAATCTCACTAGCATAATCTGAGTCAACATAAGCTTTTAAATCTGAGACTTAGAATCATTGGCAACATAACAAAGACCAACATTTTCTGTATATTTTAAATAACGTATAACATTTTTCAAATATGTCCAATGAGTTTCAGTAAAACAATTTTGAAATCTACCAAAGTATGAGACTGCGAAGCATAAGTCTGGCCTTGACCCTACCATTAAGTACATCAAACTTCCAACTAATTCCTTATATGGTAACTCAAAATTATTATTTACAGTACCTTTTTCGAGATTTAATTTAGGCTGATCTGGAATTTTAGATATTTTGCAATCATCCATTCCAAAATGATTAATTACTTTCTTTATCAGACCTTTTTGATTAATACAAATTTTATCATTTTGTTTTTCAATTTCAAGACCTAAAAATGTTATTTTATCACTTGTCAAATCCCTCATATCAAGAATTTTCATTAGCTCATTCTTAACACTATTTAAATCAGAAATATTACTAGACATTAAAATAAAATCATCTACCCAAATTATAATATAGGTAACATCATTAAAATATAAACATGGGTCAACACGAGATCTTTTAAATTTTAAATCTAACAAATATTTGTTAACACAATTATTCCAACACTTTGGACTTTGTCGTAAACCATATAACGCTTTCACTAATTTACACACAAGTCCAGGAGACGACACTTCTAAACCGTCCGGTGGTTTAAGGTACACTGGAACCTTGAGTTCACTTTTCAAAAATGCAGACTTCACGTCCAGCTGATGAATGTGCAGATACAATCCGCTGCAACTACTAGTAGGGTTCTCAACGTAGTCATTCTTGCTACGGGTGCGTAGAAATCTTCTTCCAGTGTCGACTGTTGATAGCCTCTCGCAACCAAACGTGCTTTCTTCTGAATTTTACCATTGACTACTTTTTCTGTAAAAACTCATCTTGAGTCAATAATCTTGGAATCTGACGGAGGAATTACCATTTTCCATGTGTTATTTTCTTTTAGCGAATTCAATTCACGATTTATCTCTTATTTCCAACCTATATCTTTTTCTATAGCTTGTTGATAAGTAGTTGGTATCTCTGATGGTAAATGTCCAGTAGATAGTGCCATCATAAGATCTACTTCATATTATTCTAGGTATTTGGGCATTTGTCTGTTCCGTGAACTTCTACGAAGACTCTCAATCTCTTCTTGAGGAGCATCTTTGTCTAGACAATAATTTTTAATCACTTCATCATTTTCAAGTTTTATTTCGGAAATTTTATCACCTTTTACATTGATTCTGTTGAGATTATCATTTTGTTCATCGAACACAACAGATCGTGAACTTATCACAGCATTTTTAGTAGAATCCAATAAGCGATAACCATTATCACAATAGCCTACTAAAAACATTTTCTTACTGTGTGACTCCAACTTTCCTACACGATTTTCTTTTGGTATGTGCGCATATGCAGTGCATCCAAATATACGTATCTTATTTAAATCGGGCTTGAAACCATACCATAATTCTGCAGGTGTGCGATTTTCAGATAATACTGAAGTTCTGTCTGTTGTACAAATAAACAGCTGTTTGGACAGCTTCACCCCAGAACTTCTTCTCAAGTCCTGCATCAAATATCAGACACCTTGCTTTGTCCAAATGTCCAAAATAGTACGTCCAAATCTTTCACTTACCCCATTTTGCTCTGGATTTCTTGCCACAGTAAATGATATATGAATTCCCTTTGACTCACAAAAGTTTTTAAAGTTTGTGGAAATATATTCGCCACCGTTGTCGCAACGAAGGTTTTCGATTTTCTGACCAAATTTACTTTCAACCATCGAAACATATTTTCGAAAATGAGCCTCTACTTCACTCTTCTTTTCAAGGAGATATACAACTGCAAAATGGCTATAATGGTCTATAAAAGATACAAAATAATTCTTCCCATCATGAGTAGGAGGACTAATTTTTCCACACACGTCACTCGATATGCACTGTAGAATTCTTTTGGCTTTCCGTTCTTCAGCAATAACTTTTAAAAAAGATGAGCGGGTTTGTTTCCCTTGGAGACAGATCTCGCACAAGGAACTTGCAGGGAATCGAGCAGAATGTCCCATACGACGATGCCATAGGTCAGGAGAATCTTTTGCAGTAACGGCTGCCTTATCAGTACAACAACTGAATTTTGCAAAATATAGATTTCCAATAAGCGTTCCCATTAATATTGTTCTATCATTTTTTATTACCTTAACAGAACTGTTCTCAAACACCACAGCCAGTCCCTTTTCTTCCATTCGCTTGACAGAGAGAAGATTGTAAGCTAGTCCTTCACAAACATAAACATTATTTAGTTTTATTGACAAACCACTGTCCGTTATCACAGGTAAACATTCTACCTGATTTGCGTTTATAACTTCACCGATTTTAGCTACATTTATTTTATGCGAAGAATGTTTTAAATCAGTCATACAGTTCATGAACTCCGATTTAACTAAGTGAGAAGTCGCGCCAATAACAAATGTTATTTCCTTATCTGAGACACTACAAACAATTTCTGATTTATTTGCACATATGGGCACTTTCCCGCTTTCAGTTGATTTTTCTGTAGCATCTGTCACAAAAACTATTTCTTCTTCTTCTTCTTGTCTATGTTGTTTTGCTACACTAGCCCTGTTTAAGGTGGGACATTGTGACTTTCTGTGTCCACGCGCCCGACATTCGTAGCATTTACCGCGAAATGTGTGCTTAACATTCGAATCTATGTCACGATCACCGTTTTGTCCTTTAGCATACGCCTGAAATTTTCCTCCCACATAGGTTTTATACTCCTGTTTCTTCCCTTTTCACCTAAAACTTGCAAAAGCAACACCTGGGTCAGCAGAATCTGGATTACCAGCATTTTTCAAGAGACGACTTTCTTCGGAGATCAATTTGTTTTTCACAAAGTCGAGTTTGACTTTATCTGGATTGGCACTGAACAAAACATCCATTGACGTCACTACCGCTTGGAAATCGTCGGGCATTGCAGAAAGTAGCTGAATTATAACCTCTTGTTCATCCATTTTCCCGCCAGCATTCTTTAAGTCACGGTAGGTTTTTTCGAAATCGATCAGGAAATCACCAAGTGAGGTTTTACCACTGAAATGCATATTTCTCAATTTTTTCTGCAACTGAACTTGATTAGACATTCCAGATTTAACATAGATAGACCTAACAGATTCAATCATTTCTTTAGCAGTAACTTTGTCCATAATAGTTTCCAACACATTGTCCGCCACTCACTGAACTATTATATCACGAGCGATAGCATCATTCTTACAGAAGGAATCATAACTTTTATCCGTTTCTGGAGGAAAAACTGTTTCTATAGCTTCTAGCACTGAATTTCTCTGTACTGCTCGCTTCACACGAAATTCCCAATTGGCAAAGTTTCCGGTACCATCGAAAGGCTTCACATTTATCGTAACCTGCTGAGCCGCCATGACACGCACAAAAACCGACAATTACTTTCACCGAATACAACCTTATAACTTTACTTATACTCTGGGCCCATAACCTCTAAGAGTACACAGGTAATTAAACGACGTTTTGTAAAGAAAGATATAATGTATTACTAAAGTAATTGTGTTGAATTGAATAAAAATATGAACTGAGAAAATTAACAAATTGTTCGAACTCGGTCGCACTTCCTACCTTTATTGGCCGATGTTCTGGGCCTGGTTATCTTCCCTCTGAGCTCTGGTAGGTTGATTCGGCGGGGGGGCAGCGGACTGTAGTTGGATCACCAAGTCGAACAACTGAACGTGATGTAATTCACACACTATTAGCGAGACGAGCGAAAATGAGCGTTTTGAGCGAAAAGAAAAATATGTATAGAGAATATCGAGACACAGTTAGTACACGTGCTCGTTAGCGGTCAGATTTAAAACTGTCTCACAGACCCACTGCTCCACCTTCTCGTAGCCGAAAAGTAGGGTTCTGCGCGACCGAGTATTTTTCGCGGGCAACTGTACAAAATTGAATTTTAGAATTTATTTTAGGGCAATAGATAATATTTTATGACAATCAACTTAGACACTAAATTAAAACTTAGAAACTAATACGGAAAATTCACTGAATATTGAACAAATTGTGTTTTACAAAGCGAAATACAACTACAAGAAACATACACGCACGGCATCATATTATGAACAACTAAAGAACTGTCAAAAGATTATATATAGTAGCGCCATCTAGTGAAAGCGCTGTAGACTATACTAATGCAGAAATGCAACCCAACATTCAACATCCTTGGTGTATGCTATGCACTTTTTCTTAATAAAATATTTCGATATCTTAACAATTTGACCCATTTTTCGTTATCACCAATAACAATTTTTTACAGTCCTGCCAAACCGGTGATCACATGACATGTGTCAAAATGTAATTTTTTGCTGTCGGACATGCATAAATGAACCCCCAATAAAGTTTTTTAGAAATGTCAATAATACATTTTTTTCCCATATGTAGCCAACTTTATGGCGGACATTGTATAATCAGAATTCCACTAAAATGACAAAGTTACTAAAATAATAATCTGAACATTTTCTGATAAAATCTTTCCTATTTCTTTATAATTATTTAGCGATATCATTGCTGTTACAGGGGAGAACTGTTTGAGAACTACTGGCATTTCTTACGCATCAAATAAAATCTTAGTTCAGACGTTTTAGCGGCCATGACACAAGTCAGCTTAAACTGTACCCGACTCTAGATGGTTATCTAAATCTATACATTGACACTACATGAAGAAAAATAACCATAAAAGTTTACTACTAATGATAGAGAAATGAAAAGCAAAAGTAATGAAATTTAAAAAAAATTGTCACATAATTTTAATAATGGGTAAACGATTATTTTCTGTAATAATTTAAACAACAGGATACCTCTGATATTTCATTTTTAATTGTATGGGAAGAAGAAATCCAGAAGACAACACAGTAATGATAAAGGACCCTTCCTTACATTGATAACAGTATTCTACTGAGAGTACATTTAGGTGATTTTTCTTTGACAAGAAATATGGATTTTTTTCTTCAAGATTCCTAAAATAATAGCTACAAAATTGAAAAAAGTTTAACATTTTTTTCCTTGCTTATGAACATAGATGTAGGTATTATATATAAATGAATCCTAGGTAGGTACGATAAGAATTCATCAATTGTTATTAATTATTAATGTCTATTAAAAAATATTGAACTTAGAACTTACTTGTAATTACTTTAATTTTCTTGTTTCATGTAAACCACTCTGGAGCACACAAAATACCGAGCACACCATGGAGCAGGCACAGCCCTTTTTAGCATTAATTCCTCCTTCTGTCGGTATCTAATATGGTAAGACATCCTTCTTGGCTATATTCTCAATCCTATAAGCACTCTTAGGTTATTCTTGCCAAACTTCTCCAAATCCTAAGACTGAGATGAAGTATAACCAAATATATAAGGATGAAGAGTACAGATAAGTCTATCGATGGAAAACATCCTACTTAGGTCACCATTAAAACGTCACCTACAACAAAGGGAATAATACTCTCCATGTGCTCCAAGTGCTACCCTGCCTAACAAAGACCACAACGTGTAATAATGTAGTCAAAAACATGACCTGGGTACATAACTAAATAGTTGCACAACAGTAGACCCAAAACGGACATAAAAACATTTTTAATAAAATGATAAAAACTTTAATGTTACAAAATTATGTAGCAAAATAGACATTAATACCCTACCTTTGTTACGAGAAAATAAAATAGTACACACAAAGTGTACAGAGATAAAATTATGTGAGTAGCGGAAAGGTGCAGATATGAATTATCAAAAATATAACACGAAACTGTATCGTAATAAACTAAAGTAGTATAAAAATTGTAAATACTCACTTGGACAGTAACCACATCGAAAAAGCACCCAAATGATCAACTATTATGGAACCCCCGTACAGAAATGTAATATGGGAAGGAATAACCTCACTTGTTTTGACAGTAATTTTTATATTTATGTATAAACATTTTTATGAGCCATTTCTTTCCACAGTGTTGGAGGACTATCCACACATTACTTTTAAAATGTTTTATACCACTAACAATTGGAATTAGGTAGGTAGTGCATCATACCACTGAACAAGTTTTAGTATATCTAAAAATTGCAAGGGAGGTTACTGTATGTTATAAATTGTTAGAATATAAGTATATTACACAGAAATGTTCATTGTGGTCTTTGTTAGGCAGCGTAACACTGTGACGATGCATTCTTTTATAATTTTAAATAAATAAATAAATAAATAGACTTTATTGTTCAACAGTATACACCAATTAATGAACAAAACAGTGCCCATGATAGTCATGGGCACTGTACCCACAAAATACATAAAACATCATATAACTAAGAACAAACAAAACAAAACTATAGCTGCCTCAGGAGATATTAAAATAGTAATTAGATTAATATGGAATTAAGCTCATTTTTGAATGTATCTCTTTTACAACAGAAGATATCAATTTCTTTATTACAAATGTTATTGTAAAGAATTATCATTTTAAATAAAGGAGAATTTAGTTGGACATTTGATCTAGGAGTAGGGCAGTAGAAAATATCACCCATTCTGCTATTAACAGATTTTGGGACTCTCAAAGCTAATCTGCTTAACATGAAGTCGTTATCAATATAACCATTTATCAGACCGTGTAAATGTTGTAAACAAATAATGTCTCTACGACTCTTCAAGGTTTTAACGTTGTAGTATGATATTAAAAAATCACGAGCATTTATTAAATAAGACCCAGTTTCTCTAAAAAATTTGCACTTTAAGTATCTACTCTGGATGGTTTCCAGACAATAAATATATTTCTCATATAATGGGGACCAGATAAGGGAGGCGTATTCAATTTTAGGACGCACAATTGATTGGTAAAGCATATCAAGAGATTTACATGACTTAAAAGATCTAGTATTTCGTATTATGAAGCCCAAGAGTTTCATAGCAGAATTAGAGACATTATAGATATGATCACTAAACATTAACTTCGAATCAAATGTGACACCTAAGTCTTTTACAGTGCTCTTACGACTTATGACGTTGTTATCTATGATATAATCATAGGTTAGAACATTCCCATTTTTTTAAAAGATACAACAAAACATTTATTGATATTAAGCTCTAATCCATTTATTACGCACCAATATACAGCCCTATGTAGATCATGTTGCAATTTTAGGCTATCTGTTTGAGATTTTATTGAGAGAAACATTTTCAGATCATCAGCATATAGCAAGCATTCAGATTCTGTTATAACAGTTGTAATATCGTTAAAAAAGATTAAAAACAACAACGGGCCTAGATTACTACCTTGTGGTACTCCTGAACTACTGTGATAGCAATGGGACCTATAGTTATTAACGATGACATATTGACTTCTACCACTTAAATAGTTTTTTATTAAGGTAATAAAATTTGATGAAAAACCATAACACTGGAGCTTAGTTATTAGACGTGTATGGCAGATTTTGTCAAATGCCTTTGCTATATCAGTATAAATTACGTCTATTTGGTTTCTATTGTCAATATTTTCAGTTAAGTATTGAGTTATGATGGAGAGATTTGTTACAGTCGACCTAGAGGGCATGAACCCATGCTGATTATTTGATAGACACTTTTTGACATTTGTAAAAATATAATTGTAAAGTATTTGTTCCAGTGCTTTTATAGGAGTGCATAATATGGAGATGGCTCTATAATTCCTAATGTCTGATTTATGGCCAGATTTGAGAATGGGACAAACTTTTGCTTCCTTCCATTTCATAGGAATGTTACCTGAACTCAAGCACATATTATACAATATTCTTAATGGCGGTGCCAGAAACTCAATACAGCCCCTCCACATATAGGCTGGTATACCATCGGGGCCAGCAGAATTGTTTTTTATAGACTTAACGGCATTCACAACATCAGAATCTGAAAGCTCCATAAGGGCTATTGTTGAATCATTAAAATGTGTGTTAGTATAATAATCATAAAATTCTTGCATAGGTACATGATCGTTACTATAGATCGACTCAAAATACTCGGCAAAAGCATTTGATATATCTTGTCCCTTATCAAGGATTCTATCATCTAAATTCATCACAGATGGTATACTAGAGGCACCCTTTTTTGACTTAAGAAAATACCAGAATTGTTTTGGGTCCTGTATTATATTATTTTCAGTATTTGCTAAAAATTCGTCATGCTACTTTTATATCATGTTTGATGGATTTTCTTAAGTCGTTGTATTTTTCTTTATGAGTTTGTTTGTTGAACTTTTTGTACATTTTCCTGTAGTGTTCCTTACTCTTTATATTTTTTATTATTTCTCTAGTATACCATACTGGATATTTATTACTGCAAACACTTTTAGGCACACAGACATCTAGAATTTGAGACAAAAGCTCATAAAACTTTAGTAGATATTCATCTGGGTCACTATATTGGGTTAGAACTGACCAATCGGTATCTCTAACCAGCTCATATAATAGATAAAAATTAGCCTTCTTAAAATTATAATACTCCTTTTTATTTAAGGGACACTTATTCTCCACTTTACTTTCACTGCTTATTAAGATTTGCAAGCACGGGTGATGATTGTCCTCAGCAATTAAGGGATATGTTTCTTTTAAAACACTGCATGTTTCAAAGTTACATAAGACTAGATCCAGAATTACATTGTTATGATTTCTTACAAAATTTTTTTGAGCTAAGTTAAAAAAAGCCAAATTGTTATTAAATTCTACCATATTTGGATTGACAGTGTTAAAATTTGGTAGGTTAAAATCACCCACTATAAGTACTTTTGATGTGAACATGAAGGATAAGTTGTCTAATATATCAAATAGTTCATTACATAAGTTATTACTTAACAGTGGTGGCACATAAAGTACCATAATATAAGTAACTTCCTGATTTTTATTGACTTTTACACAAACAATTTCAATGTTTCTGTTATGAATAGGTATTTCAACCTCAACTGATGAGATATCATTTGTTACAGCTATAAGCACTCCACCTCCAGACTTTTTTGCTGTATAAACACGATCACGATCACATCTAAAAACATTATATCTGTCACCAAACAGTTCACTGTTATGTACATCATCCGCTAGCCATGTCTCTGTCAGTAGCACTATATCGTAATCTGAATTAAGAATATTTAGATAGAAGTCTCTAATTTTTGAATTAAGGCCCCGACAATTCTGGTAGTATATTTGCCAACTGTTGTGCACTTTACCGCGAAATGCGGATTGCTATTTATTCTGCTTTACTTTTGTTACTTTTTTTAACTTATTTTTGTAAACCTCACAGTCAGAGGACCATGAGGCATGATTGATATTTAGGTTAAGCCCACAATTTGCATTTTGAATTTTACAATTAATACACTTATATTCATGTTCCGATATTGTACACTCCTTTACATAGTGGTCCTCGGCACATTTAGGACAGGCTTGTTTATTTCTACATTCCTGGGCAAAGTGACCATATCCAGAACACTTAAAGCAACGAATAAGATGATTCTTCACTTCAAAAACGGTGTAACGTTCAAAACCAATGTATACTCGTGACCTATCATATAATTTTGCACATGTTTCTTCTTGTGCTTCAATTAATAATGTATTAACCTCACCTTTATCAACTATTTTGAGTACCCTTAATTTATCATTTTTCCCAAACTGTTTATTTTGGGAAATTATTTTATTTATTAAAACATTTTCATCCACACATTCGTCTTTATCTACACCAGCTATTTTGAATACTTTCTTTTTTATTGTGGCCCTTATCTCATATGCACCACTTAATTTGTTTGTAGATTCTTGAATAATTTTTTTCATTGTTTCATTGTCATTACAACTTAGTAGAATTCCACCATTTGAGGTTCTATGCATTTTATTGACACCAGCAGACAATTTAGCAAGATCTATGGACTTCCTAAGGTCTGCCTCAGTTATTTTATTATCCTGCTGTTTCTTAGGCAACACTATGAGGTTTCTGTTAAGGTCTTTTTTTACAGCTTTAGCATAGCTCTTTCCCGGTGATGACTGACTTACAGGTTCATTTCCCAGACTGATTATATCACTCATTAACCGTCTCTGTACATGTTCATAATTCAGGGCAGAATCAGATGATGTATTTGAGTTTGTACAATTTGTTTTACCTCCTTGGATTAGGCTATATTTAGCATTACAATTGTTAGCTTTAGTTTCAGTTTCCTTAATTTTATTTTCAAGTACTTGAATCTTATCATACAGCAACTTAATTATTTCATCCTTATCTTTTACCATTAGTTCCTTCTGGTTATTTAATTCTTCCAACAAGTTCACCTGCTTTTCTAAGTATATGACTTCTACAGTCTTATAAGTATTGTCTTGTTTGCAGCAGATAATTCTGTTCTCACCAACTGACTTTATATTCTTTAACCTATCAACACAACTATGGTGGAAAACACCTCCACATCTTATACATATCACCACTGATGAGGGTTTATTCTTGCAGCATTTAAAATTTTTCCCATTGGTTTCAAGATCATCACTTATGTTCCCAGGCATGAATCGTAAAATCCGGCCCTGGTTATGGTCACAAAAAATTTCTGTTTTTCTAAGTTTTTATATGTTTTTTGTGTACTAAGTTTTTATCTTCATAACTGGATGTTAATTTTCTTTTAATAATTGTTTATTATAATATTTATAATGAACACAAGCTGTATTACTTTATTTAAATCACACAAATGTTGTCCATAAATTTGCACAATCAAATGGTGTAGAATATAATAAATATTGTTCACTTTTCTACTAAAAATTCCAGATTAACTTGGAACATATAAAACACTACCTCACTCATCAAGACTTAGACTCTAGACTTGATTATAACAATGTTCGTTTACACGAATTAAGTTTCACAATTATTTTAATTACAATATTAAAAATCCTTTATTTTGTTACAATATAGGTTTTAAAATGGGCTTCATTTAGAATCAAGTTTGCAATAAAGGGGATAATGCTTTCCATGATAACGTGAGGTATAGTAAATCAGCATACCATGAAATTATCGTTCCCTGGCCACCCTTGGTAAACATATTTGTAGATTCTGTATTTCGATAATCAATAATGACTATACGGTTCCAATAAATAATTGATGGCTGACAGTGAACTTGTAAGTTTAAGTGTGCTCTGTGGATTTTGTAAAAAACCAACAGTGAACAAGAAAGTTAAATGTGGAAACTGCTCAACAGTTTTCCACCCAAGCTGTTCTACCAAAAAAACAAAAAAGTGCTGTGATAAACAATCATATACAGAGGAAAATCAATGTGACAACTTGGAAGAGCAAGACTCTATAAATGATACTTTAATAGAAAACTCAATCATCTGGGAAAATAAAATACTGAAAGAAGTGAATAGAGACTTAAGGGACAATATCAAATTATTAAAAGAAAAAATTGAATACTTAGAAACACAAAATTCAAACCTGCAACAATCACAAATTAATAAAGAAAACACATCTAGTAGTTATAACACACATGACGAAATACTAGAACACATCGCCAAAGATATAAATGCAAGATTTCAAATTAACTTTAATTCCATAGAAGAAAGAATAAATAACTTAGACATGAAAATAAACAAATCGACTGGAAATAGGATTGATACAAAAAGCATTAAAGATAGTACATTCATACAAAAACCACAAACATATAAAAACAAGCAAAACAATAATCCAGTGACTCCCAAACAATCTCAAGTGACCAATAAAATAACTCCAAAACAATGTGACAATAACACTTTGAAAGATTTAGAAAAACATCAAATAAAAGTAATGAATGACATAATACACTTAGAATCAACGGATATGGACCAGCAAAATCAAGATATAATAAATTCGTCGGATCAAATAAATACTGATATCGAGAGATGGCAGCTAGTTCAAAGGAAAAGAAAACTATATGGAAGAAATATTGGACAAGCAGAAGAGAATAATGGGAAATTTAAGGGAGCAAAACCAAAAGTATGGATGTACCTCTCTAGAGTTACTGACAGAAGAAGACATAAGGGAATACCTAAGAAATAAAACCAAGGATAACGATGAAGTTTTTATAGTTAAAGACCTAAAAGAACCAGGCATTAAATTTAAAAGCTACATGGTAGCTGCAGATTTTAAATATAAGACAGAATTCTACAAGTCCTCCTTTTGGCCAAGTGGTGTTCGTTGTAGAAGATTTGACTTTAATCTCCACCAAGAAAAATATAAAACTAGAAATGTCGCTATTAATGGCATTGAGATGAGCGATATACCAAGTTCTTTTTTAGGAGCGCCAAAGACAATCTAGAAGCAATTACCGGCAATGTTTCTATGAAAAATCTTAAATACAGAAATATTATAAAAGATAACCAAATCAGTACCGACGTGAACTCATTACAGGCAGAAGTATCTAATCTAAATATTTTAAATCTAAACATACAATGCATCACGAATAAAATAAATACAATTGACCTTCTCATAAATGTAACAAACCCTACTTTTCTGTGCTTTAGTGAACACTGGGCATGCAAAACGCAAATAGAACAAATAAATATCATGGGGTATCAGCAAAACAGTTATTACTGTCGTCAAAGTCACACACATGGCGGCACAGTGATCTTTGCAAAACACAACATTGCAAGTAAGTGAAAAAACATTTAAAAAATCTGTAATTTATCAATTGATCTATCATTTGAATGCGCTGCTATATCATATTCAAAAAACACCTGCATAATCTGCCTTTACAGATCTCCCAACAGTGATATAAATATCTTTCTAATACAACTCTCAAACTTGTTAGCAAATGTTACAAACGAATATAAAAACATTTTCATATGCGGTGACTTTAACATCGACAGTATGAATAAGACACTAAATACGTTAATGCTGGAAGACATAATTCAATCATACAATCTAACCTCCCTCTTTGAGGGACCTATGAGGGTAGCAAGTCTGGGCAACTGTTTAACACAGAGCAGCATTGACTACATAATAACTAATATAAACAAAGAAAACTTAATATGCGACAACTTCGATCCTGGACTTTCCGATCATCATGCGCAGGTGGTAATCTGGAGAGATGATACTAAGAACAAAATTCATAACAACACTAAGGCTACCTCGCAATTTAGAAAAATTAGTGATCTCTCTATATCGGAATTCAAAAAACTTTTTACTAACGACAAACTATTCATAGAAAATTTCTACAACACAGCATACATTAACATTAACGAGGCCTATGGTTCCTTTTGGGAACACTTCCACTGGTGCTTTGAGGCTCCTTTTCCAAAAATCACAAAAAAGAACATAACATCTCAACAACATAAAATCATATTCACTCCTACCCTCACAACAAAACTGCAAGACCTAAAATATTTAAACTACCTAAGAAAGCAATGTCACTGTGAAGAAATAAACGACAAATATAAAAGAACTAAAAAAACTCTTGAACCTAACAACCAAAGTAAAACACTGTGGAATATTGTTAATAATCCAAATGCAAAAAAAAACCGCAAACCACATAACCATTAGCCATGATAATAAAATTATCACTGACGAAACTGAAGTAGCACAGACGTTTGGGAAATATTTCTCCTCCATCGTAGAGGACAAAATAAAAACTCACTTTAATGACACTGCACCAAAAAAATGTACAACATCCTCCAACGTTGAGTGGAACATGTTTCTCACTCCAGTTACCCCAAACGAGGTATTAAGGGTCATTGAATCACTACCAAATAAAAAAAGTACAGGATACGATGAAGTGTCTGCAAAAATTGTCAAAGAATGTAGTAGCATACTTGCAAAACCCATTGCACATTTGGCAAACCTATGCATCATGCATGGACAATTTCCAGATTTGCTCAAGCTTGCTACCCTTGTACCCATACTAAAGAAAGGAGATGAAACAAATATTGAAAATTACCGCCCCATTTCACTAATAAGTATTTTCTCCAAAATCATTGAAACTTTACTAGCTCAAAGGATAAATAATTACCTTGAAACATTTCATCTTCTCACAGACTGCCAACACGGTTTTAGGAAAAATTACTCCACAGAAACAGCAACACTCATTTACCCAACACATATATAATTTAATTGATGCCGGAGAAATTGTCGTTGGCATTTTCTTTGTAACCCAAGCCTTTGACACGCTTAACATCGAATTTGTGTCCGAAAAACTTCTAAGCCTAGGTTTACGAGGAAACATTAACCGACTTTTAATCTCTTATCTCACTAATAGATGCTTCTATGTAAAACAAGGCAATGTAAAATCAGACATGTACAAAACAAATACTGGAACTCCGCAAGGTAGCGTCCTTGGTCCGCTACTTTTTCTATTATATATCAATGACCTACCCAACAATATTACAAAGGGGGAAAGTATTTATATATGCAGACGACACTTCTATAATTTTATCCGGAACAACTTCTCAAAAATTATTTGAAAATGTCAACACTACCTTACACGAATTCAGTGAATGGTGTCTACAAAATCGTCTCATTATTAACATAGAAAAAACCATTTGTGTTGAATTTGGAATGAGCCTAAAAACTGCACATAACTTCAACTTTTGTTTTCACAGCGAACATCTAAGCACTGTCAACTCAACAAAATTCTTAGGCACAATGATTGATGCGCAGTTTTCGTGGCATGACCACCTCAATTACACAGCTAAGAGACTAAACAAAATACATTTTCTAATTAAATCTCTAAAAAATAAATTAGATACAAAATCGCTTGTATCAGTGTATTACGCTAAATTTCACTCTATAATGGCCTACAACATCATTGTCTGGGGACTATCTACAAAGGCAAACAGAATATTTATAAAACAAAAATCTATCCTTAGATTAATTTTCAATTTAAACTATCAAACATCCTGCAGAGATATTTTTCGTGAACACAAAATTTTAACACTAATTAGTACCTACCTTTTAAAAATTTTAACTTACATACATGACAACAAAGATCTCCTTCAAACTCATTCTCAAATACATCACTTTGATACCAGAGGCAAAAACAATTTTCAAACCATAAAATACTACCACTCAAAATACAAAAGATCACCAATATATTCAGGCACTAAATTATATAATTTACTTCCAACTTGTATGAAACAATTAACATCTCTTCATTTTAAAAAAAAACTGAAAAGATTTTTACTCGAAAATTGTTTCTATACCATTAATGAGTTCACAGAGGCACTGCACAACTTAGCAACTCTGTAATAATTTAACTATACATCCGGTTCTTACCTAGTTTTTAAATGTAATATTAGTATAATGTAGAAATGTAAATGTGTTTTAAAATATTTTTTATACTTAATTTTATCTATTTTGTATTTTGTTTAATACTTTTGTATTATTGACCTGTCTTATCCACTGTTTCCAGTGGCCCAAAAGATTAATAAATTTTGTATTGTATTGTATTGCCGTTACCTACCATGAAACAACTGAAAAAAAATCACAACTCAACAAAACGCAAATGACCATAGATAGTTACATGATAAAAACAAATTACGACAGTGACCAATGACTAGAGATGGGTAGTTATTTCTGTAAGGTTGTTTTGCCGCGGTATTTTTAGGTAACGTACCGTCACACTACGAAATGCCGAAATAACCGGTTACTCGCAACGAGCAACCAAGTAACGACCGCACGTTGTACAACTGACCTGCCTTGTCGCTGCAACGTGCTAAAGCAATCGGTTACTCTAACATCTAAAGGTTGGATTATATGCATTTTGGATAGCAGGATCGATATATACGAAAATATACCAAAATGACTTTAATTCCACACCCGCACAAAACACCGACAAGTATAAATTGATATTCACCACAACACTGCACTTTAAGACTGGTTGTGGATCATCATTTATTAATAAAAAGGTCATTTGTCCATTTTTTTTTAAATGCAAGCCACTCCCCCAAATCGATGTGATGCAATTTTTCATGGAGGTCATCAATACTGCAAAACGTGATCCTTTCATCATATTCTCGCTGAGCTTCAATACCCTATTCTGTATTACTTTATTTAGTAATTCTGATTCTATTCTTTGCTTCTTTTCGGCTGGAGCTTCACGATGGCTAACTGTAGATGTTGCCGATAAATATTTTGGACGTCCTGGGAGTATGCTGGGAACAGCTCCTTAAAGAGAAAAAAAAATTAAACTGTGTGCAATAATATTTCTCATGAGTAAATTACCTTCAACTAGCCGTGGATGTTTTAAAGGGGCACTGAGCAACTTTCCATCCGCCTCACGATATATCTCTGTTGTTCGTTGGACTTCACAAGGTGCGAAATGCTTTTCACATACCTGAAAGGAAATGGGGCAGGTAATATTTGTGAGCATTAAGTCAAAATAATAGATTTGCTTACCTTAGAATTATTTGTTGGGGAAAAAATTCTGCCTGCAAATGGGTTTTAACCATTTGCTTTTCAAGGTTTCATCTTTTGGAAATGAAAATGTAGAAACTTTTTCATTTGCATCATAATTGCCCCTACAATTAGGTACGCAACACTTAAACGGCATGTCTGATCTGAAATGAAAGAAAAACCACTGAAATTAAAGATAACTAAAAATATAACCTATAAATGAAATCACATTTGAAAACACTTCAAAATATCAAGAATTACTTGTTTACGCTGACTATTAATTACCTACCTTGCTAGTCTTTAAATCTCAGAAAATAGTTAAATAAACAAGACGTGATTGGAAACGAAAACTCCCAAAAACACAATTAAAATCACAAATTAACAACTGACAAACTGACAACTGACGCCACAGAGCATGAGCATAGTAGAGAATGTAGAGAATTAGAGATGGCCGAGATGGGTCGTTATTTGTGTAACGTTGTTTTGTCGCGGAATTTTTATGTAACGTACCGTCGCGCTACAAAATGCTAAAATAACCGGTTACCTGCAACGAGCACCATCACTCGCTTTGAGCAACGACTGCGCGTGCAACGGATCTGCCTCGTCGCTGCAACGCAACGGATCTTTTACAACTTTCAGTAGTTTCTATAATATCTACTTTTACAACTTTTGTTTTTCAGAAAAATAATTATAAATGGTACATGTTTTTAATGTTTTATTTGGAGCCCTATTTCATAATTTATAAGTACCTACAGTAGAAAATTAACAAAATAATTCTTCATATTTATATAAAACAAAAGTTAACACACCTTTATATCACACCGTATTTAAAGAAGTATGCGGTTTCATAAATTAATATAGGTATGTATGTTATTCTTATTGGTGTCTATTTATTGAAGAAATATAAGAACCTAATTAACCTATATATAACTAGAACTAGTAGAACTAACAAATTGCCAACGCGACTAAAGAACTGAATAGATTACGTTACATTACCCTCTGAAATACCTGAGATCGGACAGCGCTACGCGACAAACGCGATCGCTTTTACTCTCGTTCCGTTTGCAGAGCTAGTCGGATCATGTAGTTTCTGTCGCTCCAAAATAGCGCTTTTTTGTCGCGGTATTTTTCTGGAGCGGTCGCGCTTGCAACGCTACATAAGTGGAACCGCTTTTCACATCTCTAGAGCATAGATTAAATGAAACTATTTTGTGACTGTGTCGATTGCCTACTGTTGATGACACTTATTATCATGGGAGTGAAAGTAGAATTCACAGAATGTAAACAAGCATGGCGCCGATCCAGGCAGAAATGTCAAGTCGGCAAATCTGTCATCTGTGTTCTAATATGACGTAATTCATAACTTAACCTATGAATATAACAATGTAGACTGTCGCTATGATTCCCAGATAAACAATTTATCTGAGATGTAAATACTTTGTTCAGTTCATTAAAAAAAGTATAGTTGTTAATTGTTAATTGCTAGGTAGGTCCGTTTTTTGGTACTACATATTGATAAACTTCACCTGTAATAAGTAAGAAAGTCTGTGGTAATTACCTATCATTTTAATTTTGCATTGAATTTTGATTCCCTCTTCCAACCAGCTAAACAATTTTATATTTTTCAGGAGTGCATTCCCCTTATTTGGACATACTATAATTGTAATGGCCCTGTATTGGCATGCAATAATTTTTGTTTTAATGGTGACCAAAAAGACAAGTTGCAGCAATTTTGATCCAGCTAGAGTAACAAAAATTTTGATTTTGTGTAGGTATGTTCGCACAAAATTTTCATTTTATTAAAATTACCAGAGACTTTCATTTTCAGATATGGTGTGTGAAGGCAATGATGCGTACAGCTTACATAAACATAAGATCAATATCACGGCTTATAAGTAATGATCAACTGTGATATATTACTATACCTTTGTAAATGTAGTCCGTACTTTTGTGAGGTAACCTTGTTACTTACTATATTTTGAATTTGAGAAAACTCTATAATGAATCCACAAAAAAAATACTCCTGCAAATATCCTAGTTGCGAAAATAGTTATTATTGGACAAAAGGTGCAAAAAAAGTGGTAAATAAACGGTTTTATAGATTTCTTTTAAATCATGAACGTGCCCTTGTTTGGAAACAAGTATGCAAAATAGACTTGAATAAAGCCTGTAGAAACTTTTATGTTTGTGAAGAGCACTTTCGAAGCAATGACTTCGTCAATGTCTCAAAACGTTTGCTTCTTCCAAATGCCGCTCCACGTCCTATTAATGAACAGGAAAACCAAGTGCCTATTTCTAACGAGAATGTTATAATTGATGATAGTGCAAATAATAATAATACTGAGCAGTCAAATAGTGTTAATATGGTAATGTCGGTTTTTAATGATCATGATTATTTTATAAATAATTCAAACAACTTTTCTGATAAGCAGGCCAATTCACCCCCATTCACATACAAAAGTAGTCAGTAAGTACAATTTTATGTATTTCACTATAGTTTTATAATGTATTAATTTTAAGTTTCGTTTTGTGTGTCTTGTTGGCCAATTATAAGTTAACTGGCCACTGCCTAGGTAGTTTTTTTGTTAATTTTATTTTTATGTTATATTGTTGATTATTTAATTGTTAAATTTGTTACAAGTGTAATAATTGGAGCTGCATTTATGTAGACAAATATTTTTAAATATATATTTATATATTTTTGTTTTCAAATCATTGTATCATTTTTCCCTGTCTAAATATTTCGCAGGTACACACGCCATCTTTGACTATTTATTAATTAACAGGCCAGATAGAAAGAATTTCTTTGAGAGATTTATGTTAAATTCATGAATGAGCGGAAGGTAATATTTTACATAAAAAAAAGAAAATTTTCTTCACAAGGTCTGGTAACAACGAAAAGTTTAAGATGTCGAGTATCTGTAATGCGTAGATAAGATCGGGCACAAATTTCAAATTCAATATTCCCGCACAAATTTCTAATTCAATATTCCCGCATATTGCCTAGTTCTTCTAGGCGACTACCAGATGGCGAGCCAAACTTTGTTGTGGCTCTTAAAGCACTGGCTTGCGCTTCTCCTGAGTATATGTTCTGTGCTTATTATCATGTTCTGTGCTTATTATGCTTATTATTCATACAGCTGACGAAAGCTAGCGCTCAGGCCTTGTTTTTAGGTGGTGTTGAGCAGATACACATTTAGAAGTGTGTTGACAACATATAGTTCAGACAATACATTTTATAATCATCTCTTTCTTTATGGCCAAAATTACTATAGCCCCATCTTTGTTGCAGCCACCGTCATTTTGACACGACAAATAAATGTAAATATAACCTTAAACGCCCAATTTGTGAAGCGTTTTGATCTGTAATAAACTATTTTCAAGTGCTGAGGAACAAAATATGACTTAAAATTGCATCAAATAACGTTTATATGCTGTTTCTCTAATACGATGTCAGTTTAAAGACAAAATATGTTGAGCTGTATACCTACACATATCTATTTTCCTAATATTAACACTTATTTAGCGTCAAACTACAGCAATATAATTAATTTTAAGGGGCCATGGATTAGGAAAAAGATGTGTACTAGAGTCAAATTAAGTAGAGGTTGTTTCATTTAATAAGCCGATTCAGAAATTTGTTTGCATCCCTTATTACGAATCAGAAAAGAAGTACCTAACTAATTTACAGGAAATCATGCGGCAGTTCATTTCTTAGGATTTGAAGTAAATGGCCCCTTGCCCCTTGGTTCATTTATATTCTGACAAATTGACCTAGACTTTTTTTTTTAATTTAAAAAAAAAATAATATACCTCCTGTGACAAAAATAAAACTACTTACCAACTGTTCTTAATTCCTACAAGGCTACAAGTAGTGGATTGTGTAGTAAAATGGAATTCTACCAGGCCACAAATTGGACTGTGAATTTGAGCATCTGCAAGGAATGTTTTGGGGAAGGGAATAAAACAATCGTTTACAATAATACTTGCATATTTTTGTACAGAAATATTTGCACTAAACATGAAAATAATTTAAAGGTTAGTTGAGTCAAACATGAACAGCTGTTATTAAATAACTAGATTTATACACATATATAAATCATATGTGATTTAGACATAGGTATGTCTATGCTACACTCATATGCCACGGCCTTGGACAGGCCGCAACAGAGATAGCGTTAAGGGCAATGTTGTATTTTAGAAAGAAATGGCGAGAAAAAGGTATGTTGGACATGTTGGCAACAGTATCGTATGACTTTTACACTTTATATCTCTGCTTCTATTTATATAAATTCTTTGATGTAAACAAGATTGAAATAACGACAATATCCGAAGTAACCAACGAACGAACGAACATTTCCGAACTGAACTGGTACAATCTATGTTACAATCAGCTAGTGTTGCCGACTGGCGGATAATTATCCGATTTGCGCATAATTTAGGAAGGTGGAGGATAATTTTCTCACCCTGTTAAAAATCGGATAAAAAACGGATAATTTCAATCCAGTTATATAAATTCGGACTTTTTCCGGCTATTTTAATATTAAATGTGGAAATGAAGATTTGTTTCGTGTAATAGTGAATAATCGTCAAAAATTCCTCCCCCCCGCTCCTAAAAAAGTTACAGAATTTCGAGAGAGGGGAAAACATGTGCATCAGAGATATCGCTCCCCCCGCTCTCCAAAATTTCGACCGATGAGGGGGAAACATCTTGAACGAAAATCTACCTGCCAACCTGCCTTAATATCTATCGATATAGCCGGAAAGGCTGCGGCACCACCGGATCGGACATTCTTGGACATTTTCGGATATTTTCATGTCAGTCGGCGGATAATTACAGCTAATATCATCGGCAACACTGGTTACAATTTGAAATGTCAACATGGAAGTCCTACTGAACATGTAAAAATACATATATATTTTAACTAATAATGTGTGATCTTCATCCAAACCTAAATCGACTCGTAAGTCTTTTATTTCATTGTTATCAAGCTCAAGTGAAAAAAGAAACTATCTTAAACCAAACTAAATAAGTGCACCTGACCTGAGTCCAAATTCTCAATGAACTATTAGATTCATTACATTATTAGGTATTATGCGTGTAACACCCCATGACATTATTCTTTAATGCTTGAAATTGTTTCCTAAATATGTGAATTTTGTGCTATGACTATATTACAACATAACAACATACGACATAACCAACAAATTTGACATTTAGTTCGGTACGCCGCGCGCCGGTGTTCGCTACTCGATTTTAAAACTGGCGCCATTCCCCTCTGTGCGCGTGGTCTTGCGCACTCGGTCTTATCTGGTCTGGTCTAAAGCATAAAAAACGAAACCAAGTCCCATATTTTCTACATAGAGTAGATAGGGAGTGAGTCTACTGTATACCTACTTCTCTCAAAGAATTTATATAAATAGAAGCCGAGATAAAGTGTAAAAGTTATACGATACTGTTGCCATCATGTCCAACATACCTTTTTCTCACCATTTCGTTCTAAGATACAATATTGCCTATAACGCTATCTCTGTTGCAAGTACTCCAAGACCGTTGGTATGAGTGTAGCAGACATATGTGGAATTTAGTCATTTAAGAACTGTGTCTGTTTTAACTACTCTAACCTCAAAATTATTTTCGTGTTTTGTAAATTTAAACAATTATTCTCGTTGAATCGTAAAAATAGTGAAAAAATGTGTTGTTTGTGGTGTAGTTGAGGATAAGAATAGCCTGTTGTCTTACATTTATTTGTCATGTTAAAAACAGTAGTACTGCAACAAAGATGGGGCTATAGTAATTTTCATCATAAAGAAAGAGATAATTATAAAATGTAATGTCTGAACTTGAGTACGAGATGTTGACAACACACTTATAAATGTGTATCTGATTCTATTTATATAAATTCTTTGACTTCTCTATTGTCATAACTGCCGTTCCAAACCGCGTGACGTCATCTTTGCGCATATTTGAATTTAGGTATACATGTAAATGGCGTAAAATGCGAATTGTCATTTATTCATTTTTTTTAAGTTACTGTCCAAATTTCAATACAATCGAACGTTTCGTTCTTACAAGAAACGTGACGGACGGACAGACAGACGGACGGACGGACATTTTGAAAGTTGTTCAGAATTCGATCATCAACACAGTGGACAGTGGACATGGAGGCTGGAAGTCCTCAACTGCTCCGGATGGATATGTTGCTGATTCGTACAGCAATAAAGTAGAAATTTCCAAAAAAAAAATACTGCACGATATCCCTCACGCATATTTCGATTTCCTCTATTGAAGTAGCAGTAGAAAATCTTAATTTTTAACGTTGTTGAAACTAGTAGTGACCCTATTCAAAGCACCTACCTACGACAGTTAATTCAAGTGAAACCATGTGTTACATTTTCTAACTATTCAAATTGCACTTTAACTGTTAATATTAATAAATAGTTGTTTAAAAAATGATTTTCATTGTTTACTTTCGTTATTGCGCGTGTCGCTATATAGCATTACAGAGTTCATTTATATAGACGGTAGTAGAAAAAGGTGGTTTACAATTTTTCCTGAAAATTTATTTTCCAAGTTACCTTACAATTTGAATATTACGATTTTAGCTTTAAAAAATTGGTACCTTATTGAGTCTGTTTTTCAATGGTTTTCTTTAGCTCGAAATGTTGTATATGTATGTATGTATGTTCAAATCTCGTGATCGAATTTTTGACTACTTCCCGATATCCAATCATGCTGAAATTGTGCATGCAACTTTTGTTAAGAAGACAATACAATACAGAATATTCAATATTATATATGGTAGCACAAAATGGCGGATTACCTTTTTCTTGACAACCCTCTCGACATGCGGGTATCAAATGAAAGGGTATATAAAGTAGAATACAATAAGCTGTGCGACGTCATTATAAATCCAATATGGCGGCCGGCACAAAATGGCGGATCACTTATTTTTTTTACAAATTCCCCGACATACATGGGTATCAAATGAAAGGGTATGGCAAGTAGAGAAGACAATAAGCTGTGTGACGTTATTCTAAATCAAATATGGCGGCCGACACAAATTGGCGGATTATCTATTTCTTTACAAACCCCTTAATATCGGTATCAAATGAAAAAGTTTGACAAGAGTAAACGAAACGATGAAGTTAAAAAAAAATTACGCAGATGGGAAACTAAAAAGTAAAAAATACATAAATATATTTTTTTCTAAATAAGAATGGTTTTTAAAAGTGAATTATTTGGAATGGTTTTCTTTTAAAACTGAAATGCACTAAAAAATAGAAAATAATTTTTATTCAGTGATTAAATTACAAAATGATAATGAAAATGAAAACCATTGAGCGCTCATAAAGTATTGCGCTGTTGTTATATATTACAACATACTATTCATAACGTTTAATCACAACGCCAGGCCCGTCGGGTGAGGGGGGTCGGGGGTGTTTACCCCTGGGCCCGGCGGTTTTTGAAGGGGCTCGTTGGTTTTGAGAGGGCCCGGGTTTCACCCAAAGTTGAAGATTAGCATTTGCATTAGGTAAAACGAGGGAGGTATACTTTTAAATGATTAGTAATAATAACGAGTTCCGAATGACTCGTATTGTACCTATATAGTGAGATAAATGAGAAATTGCTAGGTAAAGGAATATTCCCTTTCCCGCTTTTTAAAATGTGTGTCTCGTGATAAATTACTTCCCTCCGCTCTTCGAAATTTATATTGAAAATTGTTGGGAGTCGTATGTTACTACCCCCCACCCGGGCCCCGATACTCTCTCGAGACGCCCCTGATTGTTGATAAAGGTAATATATTACACTTTATCCCTTCTTGTCAGTATAAAAAATATCGGATCTTTCTTCTTTACCGCGCCGACAAAGGCACCGACATTTTTTATACCCAGAATAAGTCTGAGATAAATAGTACATTTTATATTATAAAGCGCCCAATGGTTTTCTTTTTCATGATCATTTTGTAATTTAATCACTGAATAAAAATTATTTTCTAGTTTTTAGTGCAATTCAGTTTTAAAAAAATGTTTTATTTATTTATTCGTACATAACTCAAAAGTCTTACATTTGTGGAAAAAGTGGTAAGGCACAAAAAATAAGATTATGAAATTACAAATATTTTATTTTTTGTTTATTTCTGAACGATGAATAGTTCTAAAAATATGATAGTTTAAAAATGACGATCGAACGTTTATCACTCGAGATATAATGTTTAAATCTCAAATATGGCAGAAACAATCGGTATGATCTTTGATTTTAGTAGTATAAAATCAAAGGTATGATGTTAAAAATACATAAAATAGAAATTAAAGGGCTTGAATAGAAATTAAGGGGCTTCGATAGGATTTTTTTTCTATCCGTACAGCTTGAAAAATAACGATGTTACCTATGTGCAAATCAATGACTGCTTTGTAATTTCTTTTGAATAAAAAATTTCGGATTTTCTGTAATGTAAATTCAAAAAATACGCACCAGTTTTTATTAATACACAGCATTACTAACAGGCTCTATTTTCTTTACATTTTTACTATTTTGCTGAAAAAATTGCTTTTTTTGTAAATAACTCCAAAACAATTGCGTTGGGAAAATATGATAATATAGCAAAATAAAGCCTTAGAAACGATACAGTTGTCTTTTAAAAAATTTGTAGAATATAGTTTCAGAAATATGACAGTACAAATGTAAGCTGTAAACTTTTAGTGGCATACAAATACATTTAAATTAATGAAAAAGTTTTTATTTTAAAAAACTGTACTAAAGGGTAAATAATATTTTTTTAAAATACACCTAGAAACCAAAAGCTTTAGGGACGGTCATATACTATACCGGGTGCCACAAGTAAGTGGCTCACCCTTATATTTCCTTTATTTTTTAACTTATTCATTTGAAATTTGGGGTGTATAAACTACCTGTAAAAATGGATTTTTGGACATGAAAAATGGTATGAGACCATTTCCGGTTTACCCGGCAATGACCGCAACTTTCGAATTTTAAATGGAACACCCTGTATATTTTTACATATTTGGATTCCAGACAACATTCTAAATACACCATGAGAATTTCGCGAATTTTTGAGTCGATGTTCAGTTTTTTTAAGCATTTTAAGACATTCGTCTAGAGTGCTTTGGAATACCAAAATTTGTTCTACGGTATGTAAAGTCCAAGGGAAAAATACAATTTTTCATTTAATTTCATTAATAACCATTTACGAAGCCTCCAAATTTGAACATATCACTTTTTTATCGAAAACTTTTTTTTTTCAAATGGAAAGGTGGTGGCTCATTATGTTCAATAAATTACAGATTTTTTTCTGAATTTTTTGACATATGAAATAATTTAATACCACTTCCGATTTCGCAGGAAATAACCCTAACTTCTGATTTTCAAATGGAACACCCTGTATATTATTAAATTTTTGGATTCAGAATGAATTTTTGAACATGTGTAGTGATTTTTCTAAATTTATGGCAAGTTGTTGTTTTTTATAGCAATTATAAATTTTAATCTAGAATGCTATGAAATAAAAAAAATACGTACTTTGTCATTTTAGATAGTACAGAAAAAAATATTTTGTAGGCATTTTAGTGCAAGTAATTTAGTTTTTTTTAAATAACTCTTTTTTTCAAATGGGACGGTGGTGGCTCCTTATATCCATTAAATTGCCCTTTTCTACGAATCCATTGATATCATTATGCTTGGGTTTTTATTCACATTTATTTAAAAAACTGTAAAAACCCATTGTACTTGTAGTATTTTAAATCTGCAGTTATTATTATACGGCTATCAAGAAATTTCACATCAAGTTACCAGCATTTTAAAAGAGAAACAAAATAAACGAAATGACAGTTCTCTAACTGAAACTTTTAGTTAACTATTGCAATTTCGCATCAAGTTACCCTTGTATTTTGAAAGAGAAACAAAATAAATTAAATGACAGTTCTCTAATTGAAACTTTTAGTTAAGTATTGCAATAATGGTGTATACAAATAATGAAAAAGTTGGAAATTAATGTGCTAGCCATAGTAAACTATGATCAAATTGCTTCTACGAGACAAATCGCAGAGGAATTGGGTTCAAATAAGGAAACTGTAAGACGCATATCAAAAAAACACAATTATCATTCTTTTAAATACAACTTACACCAGCATCTTTATGAAGCTGATAATGATCGAAGGGTACAAATACTGTGAGTGATTACGTAATAAACGTGAACAAGATAACAGATTTTTAGAAAATGTGTTATTCTCAGATGAATCTAGATTCACAAAAAATGGAATGTTTAATCGACACAACACTAGATATTGGTCTCAAGAAAATCAACATTTAGTCAGAACCAATAATTTTCAAGAACGTTTTGGCATAAATGTATGGGCTGGAATTTATGGACGCCGCATAGTAGGGCCTATTTTGTTTCAAGGAACATTATCGGGTGAAAGATACCTCGAGTTTCTACAAAATGAGATATGGGATGAAGTTGCAGAGCTACCATTAGCTCAATTTAGGAACTTATACTTTCAACAAGATGGTGCTCCTCCGCACAATAGCAGAATTGTTTTAAATCATCTCACTGAGACGTATGGTGAACAAGTAATAGCAACTCATGGTCCGGTACTGTGGCCTGCCAGGTCTCCGGACTTAACCTGTTTGGATTTTTATTTATAGGGATGTCTCAAGGATAAAGTGTACGGGATACCAGTTTTGACATTAGAAAATCTAGAAAACAGAATAAGAGCTGCATTCAATACTATAACATCTGAAATATTAGAAAACGTCATTCGAGGGACAGAACATCGAGCGAGAGAGTGGTATAGCTCGTGGGGGAGGCCACTTTGAACAATACTTGTAATTTTTGTTAATTGTAAATATTTTAATTTTGATTCAGTTTTCTTACAATGTGTTATTATTTAAAAATTTTGATTTAGAATTTCGAATAATAATAAACATACGTTTTTTTTCTTTTTCTTGATGCGAAATTTTTTGATAGCCATATAATAATAACTATAGATTTAAAATACCACAAGTACAATCTGTTTTTACAGTTTTTTAAATAAATGTTAATAAAAACCCAAGCATAGTGATATCAATGGATTCGTAGAAAAGGGCAATTTAATGGATATAAGGACCCACCACCGTCCCATCTGAAAAAAAGAGTTATTTCAAAAAAACTGAATTACTTGCATTAAAATGCCTACAAAATGGTTAATAATAGTAACTATGTATAAAAAATTTTTTCTGTACAATCTAAAATGACAAAGTACTTATTTTTTTATTTCATAGCAGTCTAGATTAAAAGTTATAATTTCTATAAAAAATACCAACTTGCCACAAATTTATAAAAATCACCACACATGTTCAAAAATTCATTCTGAATCAAAAAATGTAATAATATACAGGGTGTTATATTCGAAAATCAGAAGTTAGGGTTATTTCCTGCGAAACCGGAAGTGGTATTAAATTACTTCATATGTCAAAAAATTCAGAAAAAAATTTATAATTTATTGAACATAATGAGCCACCACCTTTCCATTTGAAAAAAAAAGTCTTCGATAAAAAAGTGATATGTTCAACTTTGGAGGCTTCGTAAATGGTTATTAATGAAATCAAATGAAAAGTTATATTTTTCCCTTGGACTTTACATACCGTAGAACAAATTTTGGTATTTCAAAGCACTCTAGACGAATATCTTAAAATGCTTAAAAAAACTGAACATCGACTCAAAAATTCGCGAAATTCTCTTCTCATGGTGTATTTAGAATGTTGTCTTGAATCCAAATATGTAAAAATATATAGGGCGTTCCATTTAAAATTCGAAAGTTGCGGTCATTTCCGGGTAAACCGGAAATGGTCTCATACCATTTTTCATGTCCAAAAATCAATTTTTACAGGTAGTTTATGCACCCCAAATTTCAAATGAATAAGTTAAAAAATAAAGGAAATATAGGGGTGAGCCACTTACTTGTGGCACCCGGTATAGCACTATATTGCATAGTTACTTTGATCGATTGACTGCCCTCAAGGCTTTTGGTTTCCAGGTGTATGAATTTAAAACAAATATTTTTTACTTTTTAGTAGCTTTCTAAAATAAAAGCTTTTCTTAAAAATATTTTTTTTATATAATTATTTTTTCGACATAAATGTACTTTATTCTTGAACAATTTTCATATTTTTCCCTACCCTGTATACTATTTAACTTGAAGCCATTATAAGTGCACCTGAATGGTTATCGGACATGCAATAACTTTTGGCAGTATTTAAACTTTGGCTGTGCAACTAAAAAAAATGTTTCCATTTCTTGCACACTTAATCGACCACACACTGTATATCCTGGGTGTAGAATCAAGTCATGCCTATAATAAAAATGCATTTTCATCGAAACCGAATCAAGTTGTTAAATTTCAACTCCGAAGAATAAGAGGAAGTGGTTCAGTTCTAATTCAGCTTGCAAGATTTGACCTAAACAAACCAACGCACCAACATTGCAAGTTAAATAAAAGCTTTTAAAAACGTACACATTTTCTGAATTTTAAAATTTTTTCGTTTCATGACAGTCTAAACCTATTTCAAAAAATCGGTAAAGGTATTTACGCAAAACTTCCCTCTTTATTCATACAAGACGGTCACTCTAAAAAATTATTAATTAAGAGATGCAATGAGAAATATAATCGCCATGTAGTTAGCCCTATTATTACAACCTGATAACTTTTTTCCATCATCTACTGTATAGTGGTGGGAGAAAAATTTTTCATTTTTTTTTAAATTTACAAAACATTTTGTTGAATTGGGCTTAGAATATAATGAAATGTGGAAATTTAAAAATTGAAGAAAACAATTTTTTCCATCTATTGTAGTAATAAAAATATAATTTTTTTAAATTTTCAAAACAAATTTTTCTTTTGAAATATGTTTAAAATGTCATGAAACGTAGAGCAAAACATTTTTTTTCCATCATCCATTTTATAAAAAATTATCAAAATTCAAAATTTTTTTCTAAAATTTTCAAAAAAAAAAAAATTCTTTGAAATATGTTCAGAATGTCACGAAACGTGAAAATTTTAAATTTGAGTGAAAATAAATTTTTTCCATTATCTATCCCTTTAGACGGTTGGTGGCAGTGGCGTCAGCTACCTACCAAATTTGACTGTTCTCCGTCAAGTAGTTTTTTTAGTTAATGCACCAACAGACCGACAGATGGAATTTAAAAACCTATATTTTCGTAATCTACATAATCTGACACGCAAAAATCCGAAAAGATCTAGGAGGGTAATTTTGTCTCCAATATAAAATACTTCCCTTCGGTATGCGAGGAAAGTAAAAACAGATTTTTTGGAAATTTTTTATCACTATACCATAGATTAAAAAATTTTTTCATGCCATTCTAAACCTACTAAAAAAGAAAAATGAAATTTTATTTACCACTATTTACTAGTATGCTGCCACTCCGTGCAACAAAAAATGTGATAGATGACATGTAATTAACAGAATTGGCACGGAAGACACCTATTATAGTTTTATTGAAAAATATACAGGGTGGTCATCTAAGAAATAATTCAGCCATGTAAAAATTTGTAAAGGTATTTGTCCACGACTATTAAATAATGTACTCATTATGTATGTGTTTCTTCAAGGATAATGCCATCTATTATTCCCTGCAGTGAATAATGATTTCATTATTCACTGATTGCAGTGAATAATGAGGACAGTCAGTTGTTTATAAGAAATAACATTAGTGACTTTTCCTAAAAATTTAAAATATCAAAATTGCAGCAACCAAAAGACAAGTGTTGTCACTTTAAGTTTTCTAGGAAGCACTCAAATGGCACAGGTACTCTAATGAACACTCAAAAACTACATTAGTAAGTTTTTTTCAAAGCATCATATATTAGCAACACGCGGCAATCCCCAACATTGTTTTTGAAATCGTTTACCTAGGTGCCTACAAACTGTATTTCTTTAATAGTAAGCATTGACAATGTGTCAAAGCGTAATTCTGTAATTGATTTGAAACGTCAAAATTTGTGCGATTTCAACGCCAACGTTATTTACAATAATTTTACATATTAGGTACTCAAAAAGAGTAATATAATTAAATAAATGGATACTGACAGCGAAAACGAGATTTCTTTGACATTGCCACAGATAAAGAAAGCTGCAGAAATCGCCTCATTAAACCAAACCAAAAATCTAAATAATTATATATGACGACATAGGAATCTTTCTTAAATAGGAGAAATGAAATGAAGATGAATTAGATAAATATTAAATAGTCGTGGACAAAGTATAGTATTCTACTCGCATATAATGGCTATTATTCACTCAGGTGATTTAAAACACTCGCCTGCGGCTCGTGTCTTAAACTTCAGTCTCGTGAATAATAGTCATCATTATATGCTCTTTGAATAATATACTATTATGCAAGCCTTCCATATTTGGCACCTTTTATTTATTTAATTTTTTCTTATTTATTCAATCGTCTTATTTATATTAACGTCCTGGCGGAGTTTAGCTAATGCTATTTCACCACTCAACCAGGACACGTCCATATAGACATCAACACAACAACCATTCCCTGCGATATTGCCATCTACCGCAGCTGAGACTCGAACTCAGGATAGATAACAGCGACCAGACATGCTGTGCCACCCAACAGCGGTCTAGGCCACCGCTACCATCTCGGCAACATATTAAAAACGCCACTAAATGTCCATATCCTGGCCAGGATTCGAACCCGGGACTCCATGGTCGCAAGCCAAACGCCTTAGCATTGCGCCACTGAGCCGATTTAATATTAAATTTTTGCTATCGGATGACCACTCTGTTTTTTTACCAAAAGTTATCAGGTTTTCTTTGTAATAATAGTGATAACTACATTCCGATTATTATTATTATTTTAATATGTCGTTTCGTAATTCATAATTACTTCCACATTCACATCTTGGGGTGAAAGTATAGTAATCGTAAAAAAAAAAAATCAATTTTTTTTGTTGAAATAGGTTTAGGCAAATAACCTTATGATAGAAAAGAACATTTCCAAAATATGGTATTTCGGATTTGCCCAGAATGACATTCTAAGAGGCCGAGACGCCCCAAGAACTAGCTTAAAATAATGCTACTTTTATCATAGTTTTCAACACATTTATTTTATTTTTAATAAAATTATAGGAGAGCAGTTTCAAGATGTTATTACGGATTTGTCTTTTTGGGTTGTTTCGTGCCCCTAGAATATCATTCTAGGGAAATCTACCTATGTGTTAAATATGTACGTGTTAGAAACTCGACAAAACTTGATTACCTAAGTCCGTTTTTTAAGGTTTTTCAAGCGTTTAGAGTGTCATTCAGGACAAATCCGAAATACGGTAGGTATCTTGGAAATGCTCTCTAACAATCCTGTTAAAAATAGGCCAAATGAGAGAGGTATACTTTTAAATGATTAGTGTAAATAACAATGAGTTTTGAATGACTAAATATGAAATTATTGCTGCCCCCCCGTTTCTCAGAACTGCGACCGAGATAAATATTCAATTTCAAGGAATATTTCCACCCGCTTTTTAAAAATTCGATCGATGAAAATATCTAATTTTAATATCACCCCCCCCCCCGCTGGTCGAAATTTTTATCTTTATATTGATAATTGCTGTGAGTTGTATGTTACTACCTCCCTGGCCACGATTTTCTCTCGACGGCCCTGTCTGTAAATAAACATATGGATAGTCAAAACTAATGGTTCAGATTGTATACATTTCTTTATTTATACTTATGTGGTCATAAGAAATATTTTAAATTATTCATCTGTATGCTATTTTTCATCACAAGAAATCGTTTATAGGGAGGAGGGTCTAGCTTTTATGACGTAATATTTGTTAGGGAGGTCGCTGAAAGTGTGACTTAGCGTGACAAGGGGGGAGGGAGGGGTCCAAAAAGGTGAAATTCTGAGTGACGTATTTTATGGACGGCCCCTAAAGATCGTACATCCATTAGAAACAGTTGAGGAATGCAGCCTTTATTTGAAGAAAATACATTTTTAAATTTTACTGCACAAGAACATTGTGTTTAGACGTTCATTAATAGAAACAGACGGTTGTTTACTTCCGCCATTTTCTCTGACACCCCCTGGCGTCAACGAAACCGTCTGTGCTATATTTGCCGCAGTAGTGACTGGTCGGAGTATAAAGGACCCCGCAGTTTTTGATAGGAAAATGGTTTTCAGTCGATTGTTTTGAAACTTCGAGAAAATGTTCTCCTGGGCCATCTGATTTAAATTCTCCTTGGTCACCAGTCCGACCGAATTCGATCTTTTTATCTACAGGCAATTGAAACTGAAAATCTGCGGAAGGGCTGCTTAAATGTTCCATACAAATTCTGAAAATATTCAGGCTCATTTTTTGGACAAAAGTAAGCATCTTTCATCTCTTGGTGTCTTTTCCAAAGTACTTCCTTTCAGATATTGTCTGTAATTGTTTATTTGTGGCATATTCAGATTTTCTTACTTTTTATTGGGTATTTTGCCACTGAAAAATATTTAAAAATTTTAATGAAAAAACCTCTGCGCCAAACGGATCAGACAGAGGTTGGTTCTTGAGTACTTGACTGTTTCAAAAAAAGTCTCACACCTAAAAATATATAAACTAGAACAATGTTATAAACTAAAAACTCAAAATCAAAGCTATAGCAAGTTAACGTTTCGGAAGAGAATCTACTTCCTTTCCCCGAATATTTTTAGAATTTTTATGGAACATTTAAGCAGCCCTTCGCAGATTTTCACAGTTTCAATCGCCTGTAGATAAAAAAATCGAATTCGGTCGGACTGGTGGCCAAAAAGAATTTTAACCAGGGGGCCCAGGAGAACATTTTTCCGAAGTTTCAGAACAATCGATTGAAACGCATTTTCCTATAAAAAACTGTGGGATCCTTTGAACTTAGAATCCTGTTTAGCGCGATTGAACGTAAATATTTTCATGTTTATTAGTATCTATAATTTTTTTAAAACTATTTTATTCATGCATGTCTCTCATTGTCGGCGCAAAATTCAACGTGTCATTACATAGGACAACAGAAGGTAGTTTGAAAATGCAATAATCCGTGGCGCAGCGTGTTAGGGATGGTTTTTAGGGGTGATGCGACCCCTTCCAACATGGGAGCTCTTTATCTTCTGAAAACTAACCACCTTGTTCGTATAACTTTCAAACCGTAACAAATTATAATTTCTTAATTGCAATGGGCTATTGTATTACTATTATGATTATTGTAGTAGATCGGCTCTCCAATTTAAAAGTGTTAATAGTATCATAAGTATGCGCTACTTTTTTATTTTATCTAATAAGGAAGATTTTAATTAAATATAGGGTGGATTACAGATTTCAGAATAAAAACAATAAACCTTTATTTGAAAACACAATATAAACAAGGATAAAAAGTAATACAATTTTACTAAAACATAATGCGTATATGTAACAATTTCATATAAAAAAAAATCGGTAAAAGTATATTTACACCAGACTTCCCTCTTTATTTCCCATCTTTTATTTATCAATTATTTCTTGTACAAAGGACCAAGCACTAATATCTTATGGAAAAGCGAATTGGCAGAAATGTTGCTATATGTAGTTCACGTGATACTGATCAAATGGGCACAAACCTCTGGTATGGCTAGTTTCGTCACTACAGTTACTGGAAGATTTGTACTATAAGTACAAGATTGTAGTAAAAATGGTTCCGGTGTTTGAATTTTACTTAAACATTCCTAGAAAATGTAATATTAAGGTGTAACAAGCGCATACCCGAAATAGCGAAAAGAAATAATGATAATTGAGTAGTAATTATACAGGGTGTTCCTTAATTCCTCAATTTCAATTTTTTCAATCAAGAACTGCGCATCTAACGAGAAAAACGCAAGAGATCGTTTTCATGTAGAATTGACCAGGCTAATCAGAAAAATATCCGCATGGAAAAATGTCAGTGGCGTACCACTTTTTTGTTAAGAAATATCAGACAACATGTTTGCATATTTTTTCTGATTAGCCTGGTCAATTCTACATGAAAACGGTCTCTTGCATTGTTCTCGTCAGACGCACAGTTCTTGTTTGAAACAATTGAAATATTAGCACGTCATTAAAGGAACACCCTGTATAATTATTACTCAGTTATTATTATTATTTCTTTTCACTATTTCGGATATGCTCCTGTAACACTTTAATATTATATTTTTAAGGAACTTTTAAGACTCAAACACCGGAATCATTTTTATTAAAATCTCGTATAGTACAATTAATTTAATCTTCGGGTGACTGTAGTGACGAAACCAGCCATAGCAGAGGTTTGTGCCCATTGAGACATTTAATCAGTATCACGTGAACTAAAATATACCAAGATTTCAGCCAATTCGATAGGGACCGGACCGCCTTTCCCTAAGAATAGTGTGTGGTTCTTTCCACTATCGCTCAACTATTTTTTAGGATGACCATATATTTTTTACTAAAAATTAACAATTGTGTTAGCTGTATGCCAAATATTATTACCAACGACAATTTTTTTTTCACTATTTATTCGTTTTAGGCGGTGAACCATGTATATTTTCCAGTGAAAGTTTACCCATTTCTTCGCTCGCAATAACATCAACTACCTACCTCATTGTTCTCTGTCAAATGGGTGCTAAAAGTGTAAGCGAGGGACGTAATGAAGTAAAAATATAACCAAATTCTTATTTTTATTATTATGACATTCTTATGATATATTAGATTAAACCAAAACCTATTAGCACATGTTGTATATTAATTATAGCACTGATAGTTGGTATAGTTCTCTACATACAGAGTGACCCATTTAAAAGCGAGGCATCTTTCTAAAATGTTTAATTGTAGACCGATTTAAATGATTTTTTTTTTAATTATAGAGCTTCAATAACTCTACTGTGGTGCAAAATTTCAGATCGAAATTAGAAATTTCAAGGCCTATTTCGATTTTTTTTCAAGTCCAAAAATCCAAAAAAAGTGTTAGCAATTTTTTTATCTCAAATCTGACTACGCCACTGTATTTAGAATACCTTCAAATGGGTATGACCGAAATTTAACAAAAAAATATTGGTTTCTAATATAAATATAGCATAATTAAAATTTATAGTATGTTCTCGAAATATTTCGAATATTCGTCATGTAATTCACAATTAGATGTTTTCACTATGTGCAAATTTGCTTTTTTGATATTATTAAAATGAAGTACTTGTTATACTAAGGCTAGGCGCGCACGGGTGACTTTTGTCACGCAACTGTTTTGTCACCTACCTCGGAGCAGAGATGGGCGCGTGACGTGAATTTCACCGTGTCATGGCGTGTCACGGCGTGAGCGTGTAACATTAAGACACCAAATCACGGAAGATTTCGTGAGTGTGCGTGAGTCCAAATATTCCGTGCGTCAACATTGTTCTTGTTCGTTAATACTAATTTGTTGGTGTTGCGTGTAATTAAATAAGAATCCACATTTTTCTTTAAAAATTATTACAACTGTCTTTTGTTTCCATGGCATACTTGATGAAGTAAGGAATCTCTCGGCAAGATAAGGTATTTCTTAATTTTTATTGAATAACTCGATATGGGGTGAAGTTAGGTATAGGGAATGCTTAAGTAACTCACCCCAAAATTCAATTTTCTTTCGAATGGTGGGAAAAAAAATAGTAGGTGCCATTTGAAAAAATTGACTTTTTGACTTATTTTAAGTTATCGATCGACTGTTTCTCAAAATTCAAGTGTTTTTAACCATAATAAAACAATTTCCCATCGGTCATAGAAATAGTTCATAATAGTACCAGAGCATAGGAGAATAAAATTTTCGATTATTAAAAATTTTCTAATAAATGTTAGAAAATGTAACGAAGGATGCTTTTGCGCATTCCGCAGGTTACAGATTAGCTTAAGCGATTTCAACGAAATTTTTTCCAAACTGTAGAGTATGATTCTGCGGTAATCCCATATTTTTTTCATTATACTATGTATAGATAGTATAAGGAGACAAAAAATCTGAAAGAAGTATAAGTAGGAAGGATTTATTGAATATTTCAAATTATGGCGAAGGCGCAGGTTAGAAAATTATACAGGGTGATTCACGTAGGCCATTCATTAGAAGTTTTTCAACTTGCAGTTATATTAAAAACTTGAAATTTGGTATGCAGCCATAATCGATCATGTCCGTTCTATCTAAAATATTTTCAGTCCTCCAACTATACAGGGTGTGCCAAGAATTAGTACCAACTTTCTTATTTTAAATGGAAACCTATATTTTTCTTTACATGGTTCGATTGGTCTTCTAATTCTGAGTTTAGAGAACCTAAGTTATGTTAACCTATCTATTACAGTTTTTGACATATGTCCAATTTTTTGGAAAAAATTGCCGCTGTAGTAGTTTACGAACAAATTTGTATCTCGCAAACCTTTCAAAATTATGAAACCAAATTTGTGAAGCAGTTAGCTGGAAGTCCAGGCTAACTTTTGATGTCCCATCGGTGGTCTCATTTTGTACCATATGGGCGCAGTCGATTTTCAAATGTCGCAATCAAAAATTGTCAAGAAGTCAATTTTTTTAAATGGCACCTACTATGTTTTTTCACACCATTCGAAAGAAAATTGAATTTTATGGTGAGTTACTTAAGCATTCCCTATACCTAACTTCACCCCATATCGAGTTATTTAATAAAAATCAAGAAATACCTTATCTTGCCGAGAGATTCCTTACTTCATCAAGTATGCCATGGAAACAAAAGACAGTTGTAATAATTTTTAAAGAAAAATATGGATTCTTATTTAATTACACACAACACCAACAAATTATTATTAACGAACAAGAACAATGTTGACGAAATTCTGACGTAAATGTTCAATGTGACCACCATATTTTTGTTCAAATATTCTATTATTCTACTTTCAACAGATTGCGTAGCACGTCTTTGCGCCTACCATTTCTGACTCCAGAAATCAATGCAAAATTGAATTTTAGGGCCACTTTTATTAACATTGTGTATGTCTATCTACAGTCGTTTTTGAGTTATTGGCATTTTTTGAAAAAAATGTTGTTTTTTTTTCTCAAGGGTAGTAGGCTTTGGAGACAATCATTTCATTTTAATTTTCATTCAAAAATCGTATTGCAATAATAAATAATAACAACAAAATAACAACAAATAAACAGATTAACAAAATAATTATTTCAATACAAATGCTCAATGTGTGCACCGTTTTCACTGACAGAATTTCGTCAACATTGTTCTTGTTCGTTAATACTAATTTGTTGGTGTTGCGTGTAATTAAATAAGAATCCACATTTTTCTTTAAAAATTATTACAACTGTCTTTTGTTTCCATGGCATACTTGATGAAGTAAGGAATCTCTCGGCAAGATAAGGTATTTCTTAATTTTTATTGAATAACTCGATATGGGGTGAAGTTAGGTATAGGGAATGCTTAAGTAACTCACCCCAAAATTCAATTTTCTTTCGAATGGTGGGAAAAAAAATAGTAGGTGCCATTTGAAAAAATTGACTTTTTGACAATTTTTGATTGCGACATTTGAAAATCGACTGCGCCCATATGGTACAAAATGGGACCACCGATGGTACATCAAAAGTTAGCCTGGACTTCCAGCTAACTGCTTCCCAAATTTGGTTTCATAATTTTGAAAGGTTTGCGAGATACAAATTTGTTCGTAAACTACTACAGCGGCAATTTTTTTCAAAAAATTGGACATATGTCAAAAATTGTAATAGATAAGTGAACATAACTAAGGTTCTCCAAACTCAGAATTAGAAGACCAATCTGACCATGTAAAGAAAAATTTAGGTTTCCATTTAAAATAAGAAAATTGGTATCAATTTTTGGCACACCCTGTATAGTTGGAGGACTGAAAATATTTTAGATAGAACGGGCATGATCGATTATGGCGGCATACCAAATTTCAAGTTTCTAATCCAACTGCAAGTTGAAAAACTTCTAATGAATGGCCTACATGAATCACCCTGTATATATAATAGAATTATTAAAAATTCTACGCACTTCCCTTTCGGACCTGTCATTGTCACCACGAAGTCTTGTAATTTCAATTTTTTCAAGTAAAGTTACATTATCAGCCATACTATATATCGATAGTGTACTTGCGGAACAATAAAATTCACTTTTGACGCGAATAAATTTGACAGATTTCGTCGTTTGTTTTGCTGGCGTGCCATGGCAACTTAAGAATTTGCAAAGCTTGCTAATAAAAATAATTATTCTTAATACGGAGCATGTTTAAAGAAAACAAATATTGCCAATATTGAATAACTGATGGTTACAAATTTTTAAATTTAACTGATAACGATCTAATGGAGCATTGCAAACGATATTATTTAAACAGTTGTGAATTACATGACGAATATTAGAAATATTTCGAGAACATAATATAAATTTTAATTATGCTATATTTCTGTTAGAAATCAATATTTTTTTGTTAAATTTCGGTCATACCCATTTGAAGGTATTCTAAATCCAGTGGCGTAGTCAGATTTGAGATAAAAAAATTGCTAACACTTTTTTTGGATTTTTGAGAAAAAAATCGAAATAGGCCTTGAAATTTTTAATTTCGATCTGAAATTTTGCACCACAGTAGAGTTATTGAAGCTCTATAGTTAAAATAAAATCATTTAAATCGATCTACAAATAAAATTTTTAGAAGGGTGCCCCGCCTTTAAATTGGTCACTCTGTGCATATATTTAAGGCAAATAAAAAATGTCGGGGTCTTTGATCTCTACCGCAATGTTAAAGACGCCGACACTTTTTATGTGCCTTAAATATATGTAGAGAAATATACCCATATTATTAAGTCCACGTCACATTACGCCGAAAATAAACCGTAGAAATAAACATATATGTGGTAGGAAGTCCTAAAAAGAAAAGTGGAAGAATGGTTTTATTTAATTACATTATTTGAAATAGTTTTTTAACACATTAATATTAAAAAACCTCGTACAATCTTTTAAAACGTAATTCTCATAGTAAACATCTGGAGATGTCACGAATTTGTATTTATTTAAGGACACCTAACAAAACCTCGTCTCATCTTGCAATCTAAAATCAACTAAAATTAATATATCCAACGTGGCCCTAAACACCTCAGAAGAGAGGATAAGAAAATATTTCCGACATTACAATTAAAATGTTCATTAACTTAGAAAACTACCAATGCTTTCAGTTATTTTCTATACGCTTGTCTATGATACTTGCGTAAGATGCAAGGTCTGTAAATTTTTATTATTTTTTTTTTTTAGAAAATCATAATTTTCTATTTCGTAGACCGTAACAGTGTAAAGTTCGGAGATTTATATCAGCTGTCTTTGATTCATTACAAATGAATTGAGAATTTTTAACCCCAAAAATCATATATTTTCTTTACTTTCTATTTAAAATATATTTATCTGACAAACGGTAATACCGGTTTTGTCAAAAGTCGATATAATATTACATCGACTTAGTGGAGTCAATAGAGGTTGAAAATATGCATTATTTCGGAATAATTACGGGAAGCTTCGATTTTCCTAAAACCTTTTTTGATTACTTTTACATAACTTAAAGTAAAAAAAATTATAAACATACATTTGTGAGGAAATTGTTTATTAATTATTTAAACAAGAAAAAACTTTTTTAAAACAAAATTATTATTAGTTGAGAAACAGATTATGATGTCAAAAAAAGGTTATTTAAAACGGCTGATCCAATACGGCCGACTTTTCGTTAGAAATTACATTTAAAATTACGTAACTCAATAAATTCTAAACAAATTTCGCTCGGATTGACACTGTGGGTGTTTTTTAGGTCACTGAAATAGATTATGATGGCAAAAAGTAATAATACAGAATGGCTTTGACTTTTCAATAACAATTTCATATAAAATTACGTAACGCGCTAAATTCTAAACTCATTGCGTTCGGATTAATATATTCAATATGGCATTGGTGAGGTCTCAAAAAAATAAGATATCTCGATATAAAAAGTAAAAATGGTTAATGAAAAATAAAAATTTTAATTAAACACAATACATATTCAAATCATATTGAATGAATGATATAAATTAATTTTTATATACAGATTTCTTCTGTTAATTGAAGTTCGATCTGCTCTTTTTGTTTCTGCTCTTGTTCCAATTTACATGCCAGCGAAGAAGGAAGACCAAGACAGAAGAGCGCCAGAAAAAACGACCCAGCTGGCAGGGTCCAACAGCCAGGACCAGGGGAGGTTTGCTAATATCGCCAATACTGTCCGCATTTGCGGGGGGGATAGGCGAAAAAGCAGGCCCACCCCTTACGAGGCCGGTCCAGGTCTACAGCGATGATTGGGGCAAAGAGCTCAAGCTCGACCCCTAATCATCCGAGACCGTCATCTTTAGTCAAGAATATTGGCGTGTTCCAAATATTGATTTGTGCAATCAAATCGGGCACAAATAGATCAGGCTACGGTACAACGCAGCCACACTGATTGCCACAACCAGTTTTGCATGCGCAAAAAATTATCTGTAGCAACTGACTTGATGTTGAATCTTGAGTCATTGCAATGGAGCGGTTTCTAAAATAAAAACTGTTAAACAATTTTTTTTTATTCTGAAAGTGGTGGAGAATACACCGAGTCCGAACCACAAAAATGTTCAATAAAATTAGTCTCAAAGTTCAACTCGAGGAAAATTCTGACGGACCCAAAGTACCTCATAAAAAAGCTATCAATGCCTTTAGTACGTTTTTTTCAAAGTGGAAAACCAGTGAACGCATAAATATATCTTCTCGAAGTATCCTAGCAAAGATATCAAGCAAACTGAATATTTCAGTGCAAAATTAAAAGTGAATAATTTTTCAAAAGTTCGACATACAATTTACTAGAATATCTGAGTGGGAGTCTGAATCTTTTGGTACAGTCAGTCGATTATTACAATACTCTCATCGCTGTATGAGTTACGATTCCTCGGGACCTAACGTCTTGTCAAGGGTGGTGCTGTCTGACAAGTTGTTTTATATACAATTAGCTTAGACTCGAAAATTTCAATTTTTTGTATTTGTTGAATTTTACTTCAATAAATGAATAGTATATTCTCTAAGTTTTGGAATGGCCCATATTCCACACGAGCGAAAAGTTTGTAGTCCGAGCGAGTGTGGGATATGCCATTTTAACCGTATTGTAGACTATACTTTCTATCTTTCTTTCTCACCATTTTAGAAAAAATCACAAATTCCACAACTAAAAATTGTGTCGGAACAAGTATCATTCCAACATACTGTTATGGTATAATACCGCACGGCTTTCGACGAATCAGAAGCCGTTAGTGGTTCGGTTGCTATGGTTACATTGAACAAAAGGTATTTATTTCTAGCTTCGCATTTGACGATTATTTGAATATTTTCCAAAATCTTGTTAGAGAAAGTATAGTCTACAACACGTTTGGAATGGCATATACCACACTCGCGAACCATAATCCTCGCCTTCGGCTCGGCATACAAACTTTTCGCTCGTGTGGAATATGGGCCATTCCATAACTTGTTATAGAATATACTATTCTCTAACAAGATTTTAGAAATTATACAAAAAACTTCAGAACGATTTAAAACGTAAAATGCGAAGCTAGACGTAACCATAGCAACCGAACCACTAAGTGTGACTTAACGGCTTCTGCACAAATAACTAAATAAAACACACTACTATGTTTTCTACCACTATGTATTTATAAAAATTGCGACTGCAGTTTCGACTTACAAAGCCATTGTCAAGCAGTGAATCAAAAATGACTGATTTACAACTATACAGAAATGTAATATATAGACAATATTGGTTGGATAGATAGGTACAATAAGAGGCTTAGGCAGGTAGATGACAATAATAAACTTAATTATGAATATTCAATTATGGGTCTGCCGGCTGTAAATAAAGGTGAATATATCAGATCTAATTGATCATTTAACAAATTATAATCCTTGACATTATTGTGTTTATGAATTTCCAGAGATTCTAAAACGTTTAATTTAAAGCCTTTTGTTGAGAAATGTAAAATTTCAATGTCGTTTAATTCTGGAAAACTATGGTTGTTTTCGAGGCAGTGGTTCGCGAACCACTGCCTCGAAAACAACCATAGTTTTCCAGAATTAAACGACATTGAAATTTTACATTTCTCAACAAAAGGCTTTAAATTAAACGTTTTAGAATCTCTGGAAATTCATAAACACAATAATGTCAAGGATTATAATTTGTTAAATGATCAATTAGATCTGATATATTCACCTTTATTTACAGCCGGCAGACCCATAATTGAATATTCATAATTAAGTTTATTATTGTCATCTACCTGCCTAAGCCTCTTATTGTACCTATCTATCCAACCAATATTGTCTATATATTACATTTCTGTATAGTTGTAAATCAGTCATTTTTGATTCACTGCTTGACAATGGCTTTGTAAGTCGAAACTGCAGTCGCAATTTTTATAAATACATAGTGGTAGAAAACATAGTAGTGTGTTTTATTTAGTTATTTGTGCAAAATGATTAACTACCACAGAGTAACGGCTCCTTCAATCAATTTTTTGTAACGGCTTCTGATTTGTCGAAAGCCGTGCGGTATTATACCATAACAGAGTGTTGGAATGATACTTGTTCCGACACAATTTTTAGTTGTGGAATTTGCAGTTTCCGAAATAGTGTTAGAGAAAATATATTTTTAATTCGACTCTTTATTGATCCATAGATCTGAGATTGACGGCCTGCGTGCGATTCTGTGGCGTGAATCGGATAACTGCTCGACTCCAATCAACATCGAGTCGATTTACCGAAGAAACTTGATTTTTTCAATATTTTGTGAAAAGTTTAGGTTTATGTATATATTCCAAAAATTCTTGTTACGTAAAATTTACTTATTTGGAGGTCCTACTATAAATATATGCTGGATAGGTATGCTAAATAAGTTTTATATAAAAGTTATTAACGTTTATTTTACCTTTAATTCCGTGAATTTTGGAGCAAAAAAAATATTTCTGTTATTTTTGTAAAATAAAAAGGGGTTAATTCAATTTTTAAGGTAAATCCCCTTGAAGCAGCTTAAAGTACACATTTCACTATCTTAAAAATCGCACCTACAAAAGTCTAATAATGCGATTTAAACCAGAGTAATAGGTGGTTAAAATTAGTTATATACATAAAATTTTACCACTTTCTTAAAATTTTGAAATTTTGGAAGTGTTCAAAAATACATATTTTAGATTTTTCTCACTCATCAGATCTTTTTATACGCTACTTCAAGAGTAATATGTGAAAGTTCCAGGTTTCTGTCTTAAAAATTGTAGAAATGGTAGAGGTTTTACCGATTTAATCGAAAATCTCTTTATGTTCCGACTTTATATATGTACATACATTCATTTTTATATTTGCAAATATAATAATCCAATAGCTACATGTTCCTTCTTTCACGTACGCTTTGTTGACCTCAGTTTAATTAATTAGTTCAAAAGTTACAAATTTGATGCGCGCTTCCGCCACCGTACTTGTCGCCAGAATCTGGAGCCTACATTACTGATCGTACAAAAAATCTTTTGTGTGAATTTTCCCGTACCTTCGAATGGCGTAATTAGTTTTTTTTTTAATTGTTATTTTAAGAGATATTTGACAAAAACTGGTATCTTGCAACTAATTTGTTTAAAACAAATAACACCCAAGGACTTTTGTTGGTATTGTTCCTGACATGTTCAGAGATGTATTCTCAAAAGTTTTCGCTTCCCGAAATTTTTGCGAAGTGAAAATCATCAGACTCCACTATATATTACATGATTAAAATAAGGCAAAATTGGCATCAGACGAATTACCTTATCAACAGATTTAAATGGTAGAAAGTACATTTAAGAAACCCTAGAAGTATTATTGCAGAAAATATTTGTAAGTTATATAACTTTCCATTATCTTTATGGCAAATATAAATTTTGTATTTTTGGTAATATATCATTTCCATGATTAGTACTACGTTCAGTAATTATTTTTTGTACTATTAAGTATGTGTTGTTATTAGTCAATGGATGATGATGTTCATATGAAGAGATATTAGCTTTGCATATATGTTCAAACTCGGATAAGCAACATTTGTGACCATTGTTCCTAAAATATCGTTTTTTCCTGTTTCGCTTGAGCTGAAATCAGATCTAAACGATTACATTTGAGAGTTTCAATATACAGGACAGGGTGGGGTAATAGTGCGTCGGACTTCATTCAGAAAAAAAAAATTTTTGAAAAATTTTTTATCACTAAAATAGATGAAGAAAATTTTTTTCTTTGCTCAAATTTAAAATTTCCACGTTTCATGGTATTCTAAACCTATTTCAAAAAACAATTTTTTTAAATTCTTTTTTTACCAACATTTTTGAAAAAAAATTACCACTAAAATAGATGGAATTTTTTTTTTCTTTGTTCAAATTTAAAATTTCCACGTCTCGTAGCGTTCTAAACCTATTTAAAAAAAATTAGAATTTTTTTTTACCATTTTTGAAAAAAATTTACCACTAAAATAAATAGATGGTAATTTTTTTTTCTTTGTTCAGATTTAAAATTTTCACGTTTCCGTGGCATTCTAAACCTATTCAAACAAATTTAAAAATGTTTTTGAAACATTTTTTAAATTTTTTGAATTTATTTTTATCTATTTATCGCTACTGTAGAATAGATGAAAAACATTTTTTGCTCAAATTTAAAATTTCCACGTTTCATGACAATCTAAACTTATTTCAGAAAAAAAGATTTTCAAAAGCAAACATTTATTGAAAATTTATTTGCAACTATACCAAGAATAAATGGTGGAAAAATTTTTTTTTGCTCAAATTTAAAATTTCCACGTTTCGTAACACTCGAAACCTATTTCAGAAAAAAAGAATTCAAAACATTTTGAAAAATTTTGTGTCAGTAGAAAGATGGAAATGTTTGTTTGCTCAAATTTAAATTTTTCACGCTTCATGACATTCTAAACCTATTTCATAAAAAAAATGTTTTTTAGTGAAAAACCCATGACTATTTTATCATGTGGGTAGGACCTATGAATTTTTTCGTTTTCTGGTGGTATTTTAATTATTACAAGGTGTTGGAGGGTTGTAGGAAAATTTCCTAAATTCTTCCAAATAAGCTACAGAATCATATATAATGCGTAAAAAATTCATACAATATAAACTCTGAGTAATATCAGAGTTGTTTTATCTTTTAAAAAATTCGTTATATACTGCCTTTTTTAAATATTTCCTACCTTTAAATAGGGGTGATTTTTGCATTTTTCCAAAAAAGTAAAACATATGCTCAACTAAAAATTTCTCAAAGTTTAATTTGAGCCCTATAGGATTTATTTTGCTCTTTCCCTTGCAAAAATAGGTGAATTTTAGGCCTTTTTTGCGGTCACTCTTTGTAGAGGTATTTACGAAAGCCTTCCATACTTGACATCTTTTATTAAATATTGAATTTTTGCTATCGGATGACCACTCTGTATATTTTTTTTACCTGTATTCTTTGTAATAATACCTTCCGAATACTATTCTCATGTGTGGCTTCGTAATTAATATTTTTTTAATGACCACCCTGTATAAACAAAGAGGGAAGTTCTGTGTAAATACCGATTTTTTTTGTTGAAATAGGTTTAGAATATAAAAAATTCCTGCCTGTCTGTCGTTCTGTAACTTCTTTTTGTGCGCACGTTTTCTCAGTAACGGCTTATACTCCAGTAAATAAGCCTGAAAAAAGTGCCAAATGTGTAAAAGTTGGGAAACAGCACTGATTTGGAAAATTCCTTCAGCGTCGTGTTCCTTGAACCCTCAGGATCATTCATCACCAGTAACATATTTGCGGACGAACAAAATGGGGGAATTATGAAGGCTATAAGCTCCAAAGTGTCCCAAAAATTAAGCCTTGAAAAAGACATTTAAAAATGAAAATTTCGGCCTGGAAATCTTTACTCGGAGATTTTCGAGGTCGCTGATCACGAATCTGAGGAGGTAAAATTTGGGAAATTCAAAATGGCAGACCGAAAATCGGGTCATTTTCCAGAAAAAATGAGAATGGATACTCTGTCCTTGAAGATATGTACTCGGTGGTTTTCGAGGTCACTGATTACGAACCCGAGGTCTAATTTGGCAATTTCAAAATGACGGGCTGGAAGTACAGTCAATTTGTCAGGAAAAACTCGTACTTTTTTCGTTTTTGGGCTGAAAGGTCACTTGGAATTTGGTACGCATATGTATGTAATGACTTCCGTTGAAAGGGTGAGGGCTGAATTGGACGAAATAGAGTAAGCTAATAAGAGTCCACAAACTTAATTTTTGGCGTATAAGTATCTCAATTATTATTAAAATTCTATGACCAATTATTTCCACATACTAGACTGCAAATATAGACAAGATGTTTTCCTTTGGATGAAAAATCTCGATGTGGAAGTAGTAGAGACGGGTCTAGTTTAAAATGACCGATGTATGAATTAATATTGCGCATACGTTTTCACTACCTCTTGCACACAAACTTAAAGCAATAGCCTAAAGACATTATCAATGTATGTCTACCAAGATTCTTTCCCACTTCTTTTGAGACAGAAATATGAAATGTACACCGAGGAGTGAGAAACATACTCGTAAGCTCAGCGATCCTCAAACTGTGTGATTTGGCAACGAATATTAATTATTTCCGTGAACTAACACCACTCTAAATATGAAAAACGTTTTTATATGAAATATTTAAGGTATTTTTAGTGGATATTCATCCGTCAAACGAACAATGTCAAACCGTTAAGTTTTACAATTTTCTAGTACGTACATACATATTACACGTTTTAGAATAGAATGAAGATAGGATCGCATAGCTCAATCGGTAAGATACTCGAGCAGCAATAAATGCCGCCACGCCGCGAGTTTTGTTGAAACTTTAGTTTCCTCAAAAACGTGTTTTTTATTACTACTAGCGGGTGTTTATCTCTAATAAAATCGACTTTCTTACGTTATATATTAATACACGAATGGTGAAATATGCGCCGAGTAGATAAATTGTTCACGTGTAGTGTTGTATTGTTTATGAAAACGTGTCGTAAATTGTTCAAGTGTAGTTTTCAAGTGTTATAGTGCTTATGAAAACGTGTCAATGCGTTGTTCTTTCAGAATTGTTTCAATTTATTTGTTCAAAACAAATGAATTTTAAAAATTATTGTTAATTTTTTTAATATTTATTTTGTCAACCAGAATTTTTATTTATCACCGCTAAAAAAAAATATTTTCATTATTCTCATACAGATTTCAGATTTTTTTTGTTATTATATGAAATATTTTATTTTTACAAACATCATTATCCCTACTAATACTACGATCCTATTCTTTCCTGGCAAGAAATGCCCATACCTCCCCGTGGTTCTTGCTGGACTGTAACAATATTAGATTTTGATTTCTTTTTCTGATAACTCATTGTTATTGACTGAATTGGGCAATTTATTTTTTGTTATCAGTTTCATTTGTACCCGAGCCTATATACCTACAGTGTCCGCCATAAGGTTGGCTACATATGGAAAAAAATTGTATTATTGAGTTTGCTACAAAATACTATATTGGGGGTTCGTTTCTCTTTTTACATGCCTTACATAAATACCTTTATTCAACTAAAATACATAAAGTTTTTGTCGGAACTAATCAAATATTTGTAAAATAGACACAAGAATTTATGATTTTTCATATATATATATATATATATATATATATATATATATATATATATAGTAATTAATGGTAGGGGTAAAATTTGCACTTTTTTATTTTCCTCAAATTTATATATGTGGTTCTTGTTGTACTATGCAATTATTCTTAATATAATATTTCGATATCTTAACAATTTGACCCATCTTTCGGTACCACCATCAACTATTTTTTACAGTCCTGCCAAACGGGTGATCACACGACATGTGTCAAAATGTAATTTTTTGTTGTCGGACATGCATAAACGAACTCCCAATAGTGTCTTAGAAATGTCAATAATACAATTTTTTCCCATATGTGGCCAACTGTACGGCGGACACTGTACAATCAGAATTCCACTAAAATGACGAAGTTGCTAAAATTACTAATCTTAACATTTTATGATAACATGTTTCCTATTTCTTTATAATTATTTAGCGACATTACTGCCGTTAAAGAAGATAACTGTTTGAGAACTACTGGCATTTTTTATGCATCAAATAAAATCTTAGTTCAGACGTTTTAGCGGCCATGACACAAGTCAGCTTAAACTGTACCCGACTCTAAGTAATAATTCGTTAGGCAGCGGGTTTTAAGTTTATTCTTGAATTTTGTACTTATTGTTCAATAAATCGAAAAAGATTACAAATACTAAAATAGTTAAAGGGATGTACATACAGAAAATGTTAGTTCTTCATTTCTACATCACCGTCGACAAGTATTCGGTTCAATTTGGAAAAAATTTCGGTTCAAAAAGTTCTAAATTGAAAAATAATTTTTGGTCACCCTGTATATTTTTAGGAAATTAAAATGATTCAAAAACATTAATTAATTAAATGTCTCGTAAATTGTATTCACATAATTTTTCCTAAGAACTCATACTTGTGACTAGTGATTTTTTCAATATGCATCTGCAGAAGGTATTATTTTAACAAAAAAAATTCATTACACCGAAGTGGTTAAGAGATAGTCAATGATAATATAGGAGTGAAATGAGTCTAGAAAGAGGCTTAAAAAAATATACTGATATACATATCACTCCATTTAAAAAAAGGCACTTGATCCTGTAACATTGTCTTGGATCGCCCTGTATATTGAAAAATAATTTTCCTGTATAGAATTTATCTATTTAGGTAGTTGTGTTTTTAACACGCTTTTACTAGTTTCTCCTGTATCTATCAATGTAACGGAATCTTGAACGTAATTTTCACCCACTTCCAATTGTTGTATTATCATGAAACTTGGCAATTGTGTGTAGCTCCGATGACAATACAATATAGTATACTCAATATTATATGTTCAAAATAGCCGCCACCCAAGATGGCAGATTATCATTTTCTTTACAACCCCCTTGATATGGGTATCAAAGGGAAGGGCTTGACAAGTAGAAAACAAATATGTCATCAAAACTTAAAAATTCAAAATGGCGGCGTCATGAATGAAATAATTTTATGTCTGTTGTCACATATGTTATAGGTATGTACCAAAAAATCCCGTCTTTTGGTTACTATTACATTTAAGTTCGTTTTAAAACTACAAAATAAAAAAATAAATAATAGTTTAAAAAAAACTAAAAAAATACGCGTTAATAGCAAACCGAATTAAAAAGTAAAACATTATTTTTAATTATTAAGATGTTGTTTAACAGCGATAGAAAGTCCACTCATTCAATACTTTTTATTAACAAAAAAATTTATGTTACTGTAAAAAAGCGTGGAGTGCTTGATGTCAACTGGTATAAATATTTCGTTGGTACCTATTTTTAAAAGTAGAGTTATTGTAAAAAAATATTGCAATAAGCACCCCACGCTTTTTTTAGAATGAAATAATATTTTTTGTTAATCACTTTATTCTTATTTTAAGCTTATTAAAAATCTTTTAATTGTATTGAGTGAGTGGACTTTCTATCGCTGTTAAACAAAATCTAAATAATTAAAAATTATGTTTTACCCGAGCTATCGAAGTCCGATGGCGACACACTATTGCCCCGCTCTGCGTTTGTATATTTTCTACTAAAACGTACGTATTAATAATTCTACTGAATATCACATATATGTGCTGAATATCGGAAAGTATCACAAAAAGTACTTCTGCAGGTTTATACAATTCTATTCCGATTATTTTAAATTGAAAATAATAATTAATTTCGAATAGCAAATATAAGGGAGGTTATGTCGACAATAACAAATAAAAGTGAGGAAGAAATTTTGAAAATATGCTCGGTTATTTATAATACCAATTACCATGTTATTCTATTATTTTATATCCAATCAACCCCAAAGTTGAAGACTCATTCATTTCGAGTATACCTATTTTAATATTTATGATTTTTCCAGAGGCTTCGAGGCAAATACCACAAATAATTTATGGTGGGTATGGATAGCTTCTTCGTTGTTGTTAACATTTTCAATATTTACGGTTTCCAATTTCCTTACTTCGTCCATAAAATCTTTTATGTAATTGGACACTTCGTCTGAAGGTAGTCTTGATATAATTGGATTAACTGCAAGAATTGATTCTGGAATTACATAAAATAATTGAATTAAATTAAATATCTTGCTTTAATCGCAATTCAATTATTTTTTAAATAGTAAAAATATGTACTTATCGATTAAATAAGAAAAAAATATACAGGGTCGTCACTTTAAAAAAATAATTAGGAAACGACGGAGGATACTAATATTTGGAAAGTAGTTGTCATTGCTGTCAGAAAGATATCCTTTTAATGAAAATAAACAGGGTGGTCATCTAGCAGAAAAATACATAATATGTAAAATGTTGCTAATAGAAAAGTTTTGCGTAAATACCTTTACAGATTTACATTTCTTAGGATCGCCACCCCGTATCTTTTCCACTAAAAGTATACTAAGCGTCTTCATTTACCATTATCTTAACTATATGTCAAATATTATTTGCCATCTGTCACAATTTTACTCATTATTTATTCTTTTTATATATACAGACTGTCTATTTTTCGAGGGCCACACCAAATATCTCGCTTAATATCTATTGTAGAAGAATAAAGTTTTAGAAACAGTTATCCCATTTTTTGTGAGCTATATTTCAGTAAAAAGAAATTTGAAATCCATAGCCTACTTTATGAGATATATTACAAAAACCTGAAAAATAGGAAAACCAGAAACGGTTATAGCTTCCTTATTTGAGGAGATACGAAAAAAGTTAAAGGAATGAAAGTTGACGGCAAAGACAATAAGAATAATAACGTGTAACAAAAAAATCGAAAAATGCAGTTGGCTTTGACATACGCTATTGTGCAAAAATGAAAAATACATATCTCAAAGTAGGCCATGATGCCATTAATTCTGTTATTTTTTTCTCATTCCAACGATATAAAACATGTCACAGAAATTTTAACCGATAGTGTCAATATTTAATATTTTACGAATACCACAATTCATATAATTGAATCGTAACAATCAGCTGTGCCATAATAGTAAAAATTCACTTTATAATAATTATAATTCCGTAATTATTTATTACAATTTAATACAAACCAATAAATATCTCATAAATAAAAATACAAGTACAAAACGAACATCCAAAGAAAAAAAACGAAAAACTATGTATAACAGTACTACCTACTACTATATTGAAAAGAAATTGTGTGTATTTATTTTTCTAACTACAAATGTTCAAATTGTGCACCATGCATTCTGACACATAAACGTGCTCTACGAGACACGTCACGCATTACATTTTGGAGCATTTCAGGAGTAATTGCCTCACATGCGTTTCGAATTCTGGTTTTGATGTCCTCAATATTTTCAGGGGCAGTTTGAAATACCTTGTCTTTAATGTAACCCCAGACGAAAAAATCCAAGGGAGTAATATCTGGTGATCGAGCTGGCCATAGAATGGGTCCATAGGTGCCTATCCAGCTATCTGGCATAACTTGATTTAAATAATTTGTACATATTACAGCAGTGTAAGGTGGAGCCCCATCTTGTTGAAAATATGAATAATTTAATCTTTCTACCACTGTTAATTCATAAAGAAAATCTTGAAATTCGTTTTGCAGGAAATTAAGGTATCTACGAGCGGTTAATTTGCCATCATAAAAATAAGGTCCAATTACTTTAGCCCCCAAAAGACCCAACCAAACATTCGTAGAAAATCTTTCTTGGAAAGCAGTCTCTCTGCACCAATGTGTATTTTCTCGTATCCACTTATAATACATATTTCTATTGAAAAATCCATTATTAGAAAAATTTGATTCGTCCGACCAAAGAATTTTGCTACATATCAGCGCGTCATTCCTTTTCTTATTTAATAACCATCTACAAAATCTTACTCTCCTTGGCTTATCTCCCTCATTTAAATGTTGAACTTTCCTCATTTCGTAGCATCGAAATCCGTTTTTTTTCAATATTTTTCTTGCACTGTCTTTTTTTATGCGACAGTTTCTCTGAATTTGTCTCAAAGAGGTTTCCTCATTTTGGTTAACATAATTCATTACTCTATTCACTTTTCTTACATTATCCGCAACATGCGCTCGCCTTACTACTTTTTTTGAAAATGAACCGTGCGTTTTTAGATTTTGAACTAACTTCCTAAACATAGTTCGATTTGGCTGCGGAGCATCTGGAAATCTATCTCCGTAAACCGTGACTGCCATCTCAGCGTCAAAATTGCACTGACAATAAATGCTAATCATCGAATTTGTTATTATTGGTGTACACCATAATTACTGATATAAAATTTGTCTTAGAACTCGACAACGCAACATACAACATACAACAGTGACAATCTGTCAAATTTATTAATAACTGTATACATTGTTTTTCACTAATTATGGCACAGCTGATTGTTACGATTCAATTATATGAATTGTGGTATTCGTAAAATATTAAATATTGACACTATCGGTTAAAATTTCTGTGACATGTTTTATATCGTTGGAATGAGAAAAAAATAACGGAATTAATGGCGTCATGGCCTACTTTGAGATATGTATTTTTCATTTTTGCACAATAGCGTATGTCAAAGCCAACTGCATTTTTCGATTTTTTTGTTACACGTTATTATTCTTATTGTCTTTGCCGTCAACTTTCATTCCTTTAACTTTTTTCGTATCTCCTCAAATAAGGAAGCTATAACCGTTTCTGGTTTTCCTATTTTTCAGGTTTTTGTAATATATCTCATAAAGTAGGCTATGGATTTCAAATTTCTTTTTACTGAAATATAGCTCACAAAAAATGGGATAACTGTTTCTAAAACTTTATTCTTCTACAATAGATATTAAGGGAGATATTTGGTGTGGCCCTCGTAAAATAGACAGTCTGTATATCTTCCATTGGAAGTATAATTTCATTGCTTCATTGATGACAGGGGCAACTACCTATCAAATTTTATTGCCCCTCGTCGGCCTCGTCAAATAGTGTTTTAGACAGCGCCAACAGACAGTCCAGACAGACAACTGACTAACAGGCAAACTGTCGAAATTGAAGGCCTTAATTTGCGTAATAGACCGAGCTCCCATAACAAAAAAGATACCACATCGAACAGCTCAAATTTAAAAGGAGAAAATGGTTGCAAAACATGTAAAAATCATGTTACGCCTGCCAGACTGGTAAAAATTTGCTAATTGTTATTTTTGATGAATTTTTGAATTTAGATTAAAAAAAAAGAGATTATACTTTTCAAAATACCTGCATGAAATTTACGCAATTTCTGGCAAATAATAAACTATTTTTGAAAAAAAGTGTCTGACAATTTTTGTTAATTAACTTCTGACAGACCTTTTGTTATAAATTATTTTTTTTTATGAAAGTAGGAGTTCAGGGTTGACTAGCGTCGTGTACAGATGTACTGTAGAACCCTCCAAAAAAAAAACACTAAAAAGCGGTAAAAAAACCGTTAAACTCGATAAAATTTAAGCCACCTGCACATCAAGAAATTCTGCGCGAAGTGAAACGCCATAACAGAAAAACAAGGTTCATGTGGAATTAATAATTACTGGTACAATATTTTGAAATAGTATCAAATAAGGCAAGTACGAGTGCCTATACCTAGCCGAGCATATAATACAAACTGTACACCATCAGTGAAGGGCAGTGAGCTGGTTTCTAAGGAATGGGAGTAGTAACATCGGCAAAGGATGAAAACATAAGTTTTCATTTTTAACTTCTATTTATTGGTTTATTAATTGGGATTATTTGCGAGTGCAGGGATATCTCTCAGCTCAGGCCAGGCGTCTACCCGATATACAGAGCGTCCCAAAAAATAAATTAAAGGTAAAATTGAAAAGGTATTACACATAGGTAATGAAATAGAAAAATACCCGGAATTGGAAAGCGGCAGTTGAAAGTAATTACTACAAACACCAACTAATATACAGGGTGTGAAAAATATTCTCTATGGCCTCTTTCTCATGACCCGCTAAAAAGCTTTTTCTACCACGAGAGAGGGCTCTTCCTTGCACTTCCACCGTAAATGGATATTTACCCGTGGAACGGTTAATAAATAAAGGCCCCATACGGCGAGCGAATGAATATGTCTTCGTAGACAAACAAAGTGATCGCAAGCGGGCAGAAGGAAGTGCACACTGCTAGATTTAGAAACAGAAGAAATAGAAAACTTATAAATAAGGAGATGATGATAGATGGAAACTTAAAAGAAGCATGGAAATAAAAAAGAAGCATTTTCCAAACGGCTACACTTCCGATCCGATGATGACAGATGGAAACGAAATAAGAAAGAAGCATCTCACAAACACCTACACTTCCCATCCTACCCCATGCGTCATGTGGCTCTCGCTGCTGACAACAAGCATGTCCCATGTCCAACCCAGTGTATACAGCCGGTCCGGCGGTATATAAAACATTGGTTCCGGCACGTGCTTTGACCGTCGTCCATTGGGCGTATTCGACGGACGACCGAGCGCGTGTTATAACGAACTTCCAGACTGGATGTCCGGAATCGGACAGTTTAAGATTTTTCCTATTTATTACAACTTGCCTGGCTGACAATTTTTGTTAATTAATTCGTCAGACTTAATTTTGAATATGCAGCATCAGGATCAACATAACATAACACCGCTTTAAAAAAAAGGAACTGAAGCTGCCCTATGCATAAAAATTTCCCTGTCATTGAAAACCCCCATGACAGAATACATTCTCTAATTAGAAAATATGGTAAATAAAGTCTGTCGCAGTGAAAAACATTTTTTTATTTATTTTGTTGTAAAATCAATTCAGCCCAGTATAATCCATTATTCTGAATAAAAAATTAAGAATACATTTTTTTGATTCGAGAATCCGTTTTACAGATAAAAATTAGTTTTAGTTAAAAAAAATTGTTTTTTTTGACGGCCACTATCTCAAATAATTTTGAACCCACTAAGATGTAATCCTGTACAATTGAGTATCAAAATGCGCTGATTAAGAATACCTTACCAGTTTTTTTCTAAAAAAATCGCTCATATTTTTTTTTTTTGAAAAATCGACTTATCAAACCCCCATAACATCATCGCACGCTATCGATATGTATCACATATTACTAAGTTCAAAAAATCACCTTATCGATCTTCCTTTACCACCAAAGTTTGAAGTTAATCAAGCATCAATTAACAGATACACAGGGGTGTTGCGATCTTAAGTTGGTCACACTGTAGATAGGAGAGATCTTAAACTCCATTTTAAAACAAAAATCAAGGAGGCCTTATGATGCGCACTTTCATGAAAAAAAATTATAACAAATTAATAAGCTAAAATTGTCAAACTAATTTTTTCAAATATGGTTCATTATTTGCCACAAATTGCATACATTTCAAGCAGGTGTTTTGAAAAGTAGAATAATTTTTCATAGCTAAATTCATAACAAATAACAATTAACTAATATTTAATAGTCTGGCGGGCATAACATGATTTTCATGTTTTGCAACCAACTTCACCTTTTAAATTTGAGGTGTTCAATGGTTGTTTTTGCCATGGGAGTTCGGTCTATAATCTGAAATATGAAAACTCAAAAAAATCTCAGAGAGTGGTTGTTTCTTGCTTACAGACATTACAGTAGATCCCGTCGGTGAGCAAGGGAAGTAAATAATGCGCCTCTACCAAAAAAGAGATTTATAGTTGATATTTGGTAGAATGCAGCATTTTGTTATAAAATCGTTTTTTCCTACAACTATTATTATTATGGCTGATATTTCATTAAATTGCAAAATGCTTAAAAAATCCAAACAGGTATAGGTACATACTCGCTTTTCTTAATAGACAACACAATAAAAAATCAAATAAAATAGGGTTCAAACAAGTTACCTTCAATTTCAACGCGTTTTCTACGTGTTATAATTGAAAAATCGGTAGTCATACGTCGAAGAAAATCGGAACCAAAGAATGTTCTGACAAAGCGTATAACGGATTGAGTTATTCTAGCCATACTGTTTATTAGTGTACGTTTACATAATTGCGTAGTAGGCTGTAGCATTTTTAACCTCACCACTTACTTTCAAAAATATCGAAATTTGGAAACATATAGGTTCTTCTTTCTGCACGACAAACATGGCTCACAAATCCAGTTTCGATTAAAAGATTTTCCAATTCTTTCTCCGGTTCATTACACCCATGATACGGTCCAATGTACTCTTTCCTTGTATACGGTTTCCATTTAATGTTACTCGACATGTTTTGGTAGACGTCATAAATCGGGCAGCTAGCCAGAAACGTCACTAATATATCTCCACCAGGTTTTAGCATTCTGTACATATTTCGGAACGCTTGTCTAAAATACAATACATACAAGAGATTAGATTCGACTCTTACGGCTCATTCTAATATAGGAACTTTGTTCAAACAGCCTATTTTCAAAGGATCGAATTTCGAAAAAAAAAAAATCTTTCAATAAATCCATGTGTAAAAAATTTTGAATTTACGAGCACAATGTGAGGTAACGGAATAGGATTTTAAGATCTAGTTCATGCTTTGGCTCATAACATTCGTGACTATTGTAAACTAAAAGGTTTCATCAATTTTTGAATTGATGAAACCTTTTAGTTTACAATAGTCACGAATGTTATGAGAAATGGAAATTTCTTACTGGGTGCGCCAGGAAAACCTATCATGGGCGACAGGATATTTGATGATAAAGTGATACGATGTGGGTTATTTCAGTGGGAATTTTTTATTAGGTACATTACTGGCAAGTAGGTACTCATTGGAATAACATTACCTACCATTTTTTATATTGTGTCATTATTATTCTCTTCGCAGATACAAAACGAAGAGTATGTTGCAATCGATCGGCACATTTCTAAAACCGGTAATATCGCTCGTAGAGAAAAAAAATTTCATATCACTGTATTGGTGACCGAATTCTGAACAACTTTCAAAATGTCCGTACGTCCGTCTATCGGTCTCTGTCTGTCCGTCCGTCCGTCCTATAGAATGTGTAACAATTACATAAAAGGTGCAGTAAATTGGCGAAGAGTATAGTGATTAGCTTGTTTATTTTCTTCAGGCGATCCACCCTGTATAGTTTCCATGGAAAATCTACTCATTTCCTCGCCGGCAGTAGCGTCGATTACCTACTCTCTCCGTGAAATTGTTGTTTTAGATATAACACCAACAGACCAACAGACAAAATTGCTGAAATTAATATCACAGGCTAGTAAAGTAATACTATACAGTCCCGGACGGCAACCTGTGGTTCCTGAGTTAATATTGGGTCCATATAACCCAACTTACCTTAGTCCAAAAATGCATCGCTGAGGAAGTACATTCTCTTAAAGTGAGACAGAAATAAAAAAAATTCCAATAGTTTCCGTTATATTGATGATAAAATTTTAAAATTTTGATGGCAGCTGTACCTCTATAAGTACTCTATTATGTAAACTTGCTAATTTTAGATTGTCACTCATATGTATGAAAGAAGCTATGTATTCATAATTTTTTTTTGTATTTTGTCGCTTTCTTGTCCTGTAATTGGTTCTTTTGTACTGTTGGACAAACGTATTAAATAAATAAATAAATAAATAACCAAATATCTTTTGTCTCTCAATTATTTTTCATAATTATTCATATTTGACAGGCTGTAATTTTCTAATCCGCTAATTTTTCACTAGAAGAAAAATAAAGTCACAAAATGCAGTTAAATTATCTAAATTATCAAAATGGTCACTTCTTCCATATAGTTCTTTAGGGAATTCGAAATCTATTATTTTCTTATATCTAAGTCATCTCATCACTGAAGATATCAGTGTCGAAGTCGGAATCTATCGGATTTGTATTAACATATTGTTGCGTATTTCCACCTCTTAGGAAACACCCTGTATGAATCCGTGGGTTCTAAAATAATGTCAACTAGAGATAAACACTACTAACACTTAATTTAACAATTTACTGACTATACAATACTTCAAAATAACCTTTACACTTTGTTTACTTGATATTTAACCTCACTATTCACTTTTCAACTTGTTCACTTTTATAAACTGCCATCTTAATAAACTTCTTCCGCGCTGGTAATCGTGCCTTATATACTCCGAAATTGATTCTCTAGATCCATCTAGAAACAATCAAGAATCTTCTCTTACCACACTCTAGAAAAGTCCAATTCTTTCTACTAGCTTCCAGTCAGTTACTAGTAGGCATAGGCGTATCAATTTCCAGTTCCAAGGGGGTGTAATTTATAACAATATAAACAAGCTAACCATTATACTCTTCGCCGATTTACTTTTCTTTTTATATAATTGTTGCACATTCTATAGGGTACTCTTCGCAGTTTTTTTTTGTAAATAATATTAGTTTTAGACATTCTTAGTGTAATCACAAAACTTTATTTTTTTTTATTTAGAAAATTAATAACTTTTTTATTTATCCATTGATTTTTTTCAAAATCAATAGGGTTCTTCTTCTAGCTAACACTAAGTTACCCTATGAATTTCAACACAATCGGACTGTTCGTTCTTAAGTTATCGTGCTTACAAGAAACGTGACGGACGGACAGACAGACGAACAAACAGGCGCACAGACAGACGGACGGACATTTTGAAAGTTGTACAGAATTCGATCACCAACACAGTGATGTGAAAATTTTTCTCTACGTGCAATATTACCGGTTTTAGAAATGTGCCGATGGAATCCGATATACTCTTCGTTTGGTATTTGCGAAGAGTATAAAACTCTCCCTGACAAAGTGTCAAAAGAATGAAAATATAGTGTAGTGAAAAGTGACATAATAATGTTAGTGGCCTTGAATATTTCGAAAAAGGCGAGTTTTTGGAAAAAATGCAAAACACCAATCTTGCAGATAATTGAATTCTCTACAACTTTCATGTTAATTTTATTGCTGTCTGACTTTTTTGGCGCCAGAAATTTGCGAAAAAACATGTTCTTGAAACTTTGACCTTGAATATCTCGAAAATGGAAGGATCGGTAAAAAATAAAAAAGACAACTTGTAGATATTTTAATTCTCTACAACTTTCACATTGACCTCATGGGCATCTCACGCATAGGACGCGAGGTATTTGTAAAAAAACTTTGATCTTCAATATCTTGGGCAGCCATGTTGAGATTTTTGTGATTTCTGTGGATTTGGGTTTGGGACACCTCAAAGGAGGTCTGTGCAAAAATTCAGATTTTTACTAATTTTGTCCAGGTTTCCTCCTTTTTTTTGTGCTAATTTCCGTGGGCTATAATATATTTTATAAGAAAACCAGGATGTTTGGACAACGCGAAGCTGAGATACCCCATATGTAGTTGTAATTTTGCTCAAATTTTGTGAAGTAATTTTTAAACAGCTTTTCTAATTTTACTAGCTCTAAAGTCATCTGTTTTTATTTCATTTACTACTTTTTTTTAACCAACTTTAATTTTTTTTAAAAGACCTGTATGTATATTTTTGTTTTTCCCTAAAAATCATAGGAATCCTTATAGAGTCGGTTCTCATTTGTACACCTATTGTGATGAAATTTGATATACAGATGTAAATTGATGATCCAAAAAAAAGATAGAGATTTTTGAAAAAAAAATCCATACATGAACCAAAAAAAAAATACGTCTCATATAATATTAGCCATTCAGTCACGAGATAATATTTTTTGCTTTCAAAGTCGTTATCAACGCATCTCTCCTCTAATTGCTAAATTATGTAAAGAAGAATATGTAAAAAAATTCCCAAATGTGGCTTTTACTTATTTACGAAGTTACTTAGCACTTTCAATGAAAATTATAACGGAGGCTGCAGCATAAGTATTTTTTTTTTTTAAACTTTGAGGTCATTGTTTTTAGAGAACGAGCAAAGTCAAAGTGAAAGATTTAGCTCTTAGTACGCATATAATATAGCATAAAGTTGGAAGGAATGGAGTATAGTTACGGAACCCTGTCATATGCGTATACCCAACATGCTCTTGACCAGCTTTTATTTTTTTTATGTTCAATTAGTATTCTGGAGTGATTTCTATGGAATTTTTATAAACCATACAGAATGATTCGGAGATGGTCTCATATTAGTTCATCAAGCTGTCTAATATCAGATGAGCAAAAAATTGAAAAAAAGTGCTTTTTATTCTTGCATTATAGCGGTGCCAGTTCGATTTAAGATTCATATGAAATTGGTCCACTAAAAGGGTAAAAAAAAAAATAGAAAAAATTGAACCGCCTTTTTACTTCCCTCGCATACCGAAGGGAAGTATTGTATTCGAAAAAAATCACCCCGGATTTTCACGTTTCAGATCATGTAGATTACGAAAACATAGGTTTTTCAATTCCGTCAGTCTATCTGTCTGTCTGTCGGCCTGTTGGTGTATTAACTAAAAAACTACTTGACGGAGAACAATCCAATTTGGTAGGTAGCTGACGCCACTGCCACCGAAGAAATGGTTAGACTTTCACTTGAAAATATACAGGCCGGACCGTCTAAAGGGAATAGATCAAAATTTATTTTCGCTCAAATTTTAAATTTCCACGTTTCGTGACATTCTGAACATATTTAAAAAAAATTTTTTTGAAAATGGGTGATGGAAAAAAAAATGTTTTGCTCCAATTTAAAATTTCCACGTTTCGTGACATTCTAAATATATTTCAAAAACAATTTTTTTTAGAAAATTTTTATAAAATGGGTGATGGAAAAAATGTTTTGCTAAAATTTTAAATTTTCACGTTTCATGACATTTTAAACATATTTCAAAGGGGAAATTGGTATGATAATTAAAAAAAAAAAAAATTCACCACTACAATAGAACAGATGATGGAAACATTGGTTTCTTCAATTTTAAAATTTCCACGTTTCATTATATTCTAAGCCTATTTCAAGAAAAAAATGTTTTATAAATTAAAAAAAAATTGAAAAATTTTTTCTCCCACCACTATAGGTATAGATGATGATGGAAAAAGTTATCAGGTTGTAGTAATAGGGCTAACTACACGGCGATTATTTTCTCATGTCATCTCTTAATTAATTATTTTTTAGAGTGACCGTCTTGTATGAATAAAGAGGGAAGTTCTGCGTATATACCTTTACCGATTTTTTTAAAAGGTCACTAAAAATTTTATCTACGTCGTTCGGTTGATTGAACCTTATTACATAATATCGACTTTTAAGTCGGTATCAAAATAAACAAATAAAGTCGACCGAATTTTTACCCTACGTCGAAATCAATTTTAGGTATAGTTGTCTCCATATATTTACTGCACATAAAAAACCTCAAAGCTGTGCCGCTTACGTATATCTATACGTAAGCGTGGGAGGCCGTGGCATGTTCAAGTTTGGAGAAAATGTTAAATCATAAATATAATGTATTACTTAATACATAGAACGACATTGTTCTCTTATATAGTATGTTCCGGTATAATTTAAATAAGAAATAATCGGAAACAAGCCTCCTTTAAATAATATTTCTTGACTCCTGAAATATAGTTGCGCAAATCACCCCCAACTAGAACGTCATATCCAGATAAGCAGAGCCGTACTTTGATTTTATTTATCAATGTCGCGAAGGACCGGCAATACGTCCACCAATGCGTTAGATATCTTATCTTGACGCAAAACAGTAAGATTTTTTAAATTACCAGAAACATCATTAAATTTCTGCCGAGAACACGATTTTAAATTCTCTAAGTATTATTTTGTTTATTCTAATATTCAAAAAGTAGAGGTACGGCACTGTAGGACCGTCTCGGCAGGTAAAAATATCGACTTTGATATTTTAATGGCCTGTTTTTATGGTCTTTTTTATTTACATTAAATATGTGTAGACAACTATAATAAGGCTCAATTAACCGAACGACCGACGGTGAAATTTTTATTTCAAAAAGGTGGTTAATTTTTTTGTAACCCTTCTTCTCCAATTCTTCTCATAAGTAAAAGTCTAGAGATACCAAATCTAACGATCCGAGCGGACATTCTCTTAAGTTGTCACTTTCGAAATTTATATTTAGCAATGCTTGAAGTAAAGCTGCGTACATACACCATTCTGGTAAAATAGCATACCTAAACGCGTTATCAACAATAAACCAAATATAATATCTCATAAAGTATTCTGTAGAAAATATTTAAATCTACACCATTTGTATTAACGTTAAAGAACAAAAGTCATTCAAACTACCCCTAAAATTAAATATTACGTTAGTTTTATCAAATATTGTCTTTTGCAGTTTATTATTCCATCTGTTTCCATTGATTATAGTTCATACTATGTACGGACAAATTTCAGTTTGAATGGTTTTATTTTATGACACTGAACATTTGCGAATTTATTAAAATTGTCGACATTTTTTTTAAACGTACTAAATGATAGATTCAATATTTGTTGACGACCAACGTGTAAAAACGATTTTGTTTGTAAATTTATTTATTTTAAGTTAATTTTCAATCCTTTATAAATTATTTCACCGAAAAAAGTATTATCTGATTTTCATTAATTTTTGATTTGCGGTTTTGTGACGGCTGTAAACAACTTTTTAAAATAAAACTTCCATAAAAAATATTTACTATGCTTTTGTTAATTTTTGGTATACTCTTCTGATCCTAGGTGACTTAGTATGGCCAGTGATAATAAAGGGAAAAAGTGACATAAACAGTTTCCAGCTCAGTAGAGGGCAAGAACATTTTTAATAACATAAAATAATAGCCTAAAATATTAAGTTGTACTCATCTAAACTATAAGAGGCACTTTATGTAATTTTATCGATTAATAAAATAAATTTATAAAATAAAGATTCCAATTTTTCTTGTTCCAATGTTTTGGTTAATTTCGCAAACTGGCGCTTACTATTCGGTCTGAATTGATTGATAGTTTTACATACCTTTGTTTACTGACCCAGTGCAGAGTATAAAACGAAAAAATGTGATGAAACTCCTGGTCAAATTCAACAGGAACAGTATCTACCGATATATCGAACTGCACAAAGTCTATTTTGGAGAATTTAAAATTTTCGTTCGCAAATTTCACCATCATTTCTGAAACGTCGCAACCCACAAATTTCCGAAATCCCTTCTGTAAACAAGGTATTATATTCTCCACTGCAAATTTACCATCACCAAAACCTACGTCTAAAATTGACTCTCCTTCTTTCCATTTTATGAGCCTGAAGAAATTCTCTAAAACATACAAGTTGTCCGTTTTCTGCATGTCGCTGAATTTCGAGTACAGTTGCGGTTCGACCATTTCACTTTGTTTTAAGTTTAACTGATTGTTGAATTTTTGGTTGTGTAGCCCTGGATGGGCTCGAAGACAACTAACGCACGCAGTTTTTAGTTCACCGTACTTTTATATAAGAGGGGCGAACAAGAATTTTTAGTTACAGTGATCCTCAAACAACTATTCTAACATCTCGAAAAATAAAGTAGGTACCATCTTTATATTTTTAAATATACAAATAATTTTAGAGTTTTTACTCCATTCGCATACCGAAGGGAAGTATTGCATTCGAGAAAAAATCGCCCTCCGAGATTTCTTCGGATATTCACGTTTCGGATCATGTAGATTACGAAAATATAGGTTTTTCAATTCCGTCACTTTGCCTGTCTGTCTGCCTTTTTTCGCTCAAATTTAATATGTTCACGTTTCGTGACATTCTAACCTATTTTTAAAAAATTGAACATTTTTTTACCACGACCATTGAATAGATACAAAATAAATTTTTTTGCTCAAATTTAAAATTTTCACGTTACATAATATTCTAAACCTATCCACTACGTGGATGTGCAACTAAAAAAGTGACAGATGGCAATAATATTTTGCATATAGTTAACACAATTGGCAAGGAAGACACCTGTTATAGTTTTATTGAAAAATGTACAGGGTGGTTATCCTAAGAAATAATTCAACCATGGTGGAAATTTGTAAAGGTATTTAGGCAAGCCTTCCATATTTGGCAACTTTTATAATATTGAATTTTTGTCGGATAACCACTCTGTATGTTTTTTGACTAAAAATTATCAGGTTTTCTTTGTAATAAGAGTCATGATTATATTTCGATTATTACTCTCATATGTCGTTTCGTAATTAATAATTTTTTAGAGTGACCGTCCTGTATAAATAAAGAGGGAAGTTCTATGTAAATATCTTTACCGATTCTTTTTACATGTAAGCAATTTTTGCATAACGATATATAACGTCTAACGTTTTAACTCATCAAGGTGATTTATTATTGTTAAAAATCATACATACCTATTTAAATTAATATTTAAGTGTGTCGCTCAAAATTTCTACTTTTATCGTAGTTTTATACAAAGTAGTTCAAAGGTAACGATTATTTCAGAAAGCTTTTTTAAAATGCTTTAAGGGGTATAGAGATTTTTTAGTTGCGCACATATGGGATTCACATCTCATAATTTCTTTAAAAAGCAAATTATATTTTATGAATTTTTTTTAATCAATTAAAATTCTGTCAAAATGCTCAACAAAAATAAAATTATTATTTAAATATCCGCAATACTTAGGTACATCGCAAAAGAATGGCGATCTAATGAATTGAAATTTGCAAATTCAAACAATAATGCAAAAAGTCTAACTTTTTCAATGCCTATTCGGTTTCTATCATATTTGAAAGATTTTGTATTTTCGATAAAATAATGATCTTATTCTGTTCGTCCTTTGAGTATTTTTTCTTTGTGTGTAATTTTAGGCTATAAAATGACGTTAATTTCTGAATAGCAAAGAATTGAAATATTGAAGGTGATTAGCTTTGGGTATTGTAGATAATTACAAGTCTAGAACTTCTTGACGGGTATCTAAATAATAATCCATTGAATTAATATGCTGTAAGCAAACTTTCCAAAAATTGGACAATTTTGTGTTTGTAAAAATGCTTTTAAAATTCTGTTACGATTTCAAGAGAATCGACAAACACCAAAGGTCGACATTAGTATAATTTTGAGTTATTTACTCCGTTTTCAACGGAATTTTCGAAAAAAAAATCACATGTTACCAAAGGTCAATGACCTAACGTTATAGGTAGTTAGAAAAGTTGCATTTCTCTAAGTGTTTTTCGAGGATAGAAAAAAATTGTGATGTGTTGGAGCAAAACTGACACCGGATTCAGATTCAGAAAGCCAAAATACACCGGAAATGAATGGTTTTATCCGTGGAATCGACTTTTTTTTGTGGCATAGACACACCAAAAAAAAGTTGTCGATTCCACGGACTAAACCAATTATTTCCTGTGTATTTTGGTCTGCTGACTCCGAATCCCGCGTCAGTTTTACCCCAACACGTCACAATTTTTTTCTATCCTTAAAAACAGTTATAAAAATGCAATTTTTGCATGTTTCTAACTGTTTTTTGAGGATAGAAAAAAATTGTGACGCGGTGGTGCAAAACTGATACCGGATTCGGATTCAGCAGGCCAAAATACACCGAAAATGATCGGTTTGGTCCGTGGAATCGACAGCTTTCTTTTTTTTTGTGTCCCTGATGTATAGTTAACTTGTAGAGATAAGAAATTGTTGAAGATCGCTGTTTTGTATGATAAATAAGACACTAATTGTTATTTAAAAATGTTCACCTATCACCTCACTCAAAATGTACTTTTAACAATAACATTATTTTTTATTATTTTTTTGCGTTTAAGATTTTGTTGAAAAGGATTTGGAACGAATTTTAATTAAGCGAAGATTAAGAAGAGAATACATTTGTACTGACCACTACAACATATAAGACTTTAGGACCCACGAAACCAGATACAGGTCATCCACCCGGTTCAGTGAAAACAAAAAATATTTTGTACAAAAAATAATAATTGTGTCTGGTCAGGTCGGGGGTTTGTCCACTTTTTCCTCTTTTTGATCTGTTGTACGAATCTGTGGGTATAAAACTGTTTGATGGTGTTTATTTCTTCAGTATCGGCAAAATTAAATTAAATATTTATTGAGTTTATTTAAAATAATCCCATTAATGGTTACCCGTAGATGAATATTTAAATGAATGTTTCTTATTTTGCTTAATGAAAAACAAACTAACAGTAAAAAGATTATTATAATAATAATAGAGGAAATTAAATTTTGTTATAGAGCTATGTGAATATATTTATTATTTGTACTCTTTAAAAATACAAAATGAGTATCGCCCGTAGAGAAAAAAATTTCATATAAATAATGATATGAAAATTTGGTGTTGGTGATCGAATTCTGAACAACTTTCAAAAGGTCCATCCGTCTGTCTGTTTTGTCCGTTTTTTGTAAGCACGATAACTTAAGTCCGATTGTATTGAAGTTTGAACAGTAAGTTAGTGTTAGTTAGAAAACCGTGTTGTTTTTGAATAAAATTGACCAATAAATAAAACAATTAATTATTTGAATTGAAAAAAAAACTATTACTCTTCTCGCATACCAAATACGAGAAAAAATCGCCCTCCGAGATTTCTTTGGGGTTTCACATTTCAGATCATGTAGATTACGAAAGGTAGTTGACGCTACTGCCAGCGAAAAAATGGTTACACTTTCACTGGAAAATGTACAGGGTGGAAAAGATAATGGAAAAAAGAATCGGTAAAGGCATTTCCACAGAACTTCCCTCTTTATTCATACAAGACTGCCATTCCAAAAAATTATTAACTAAGAGATGACATATGAGAATTATAATGTTCAAAAATTTTTTTTGTTGAAATAGGTTAAGAATATAATGAAACGTGGAAATTTTAGAATTGAAGAAAAAAAATGTTTTCTATCATCTATTCCATTGTAGTGGTAAAACAATAAAAAAAAAATCGGTAATAGTATTTACACAGAACTTCCCTCTTTATTTGTGCATGGCGGTCACTCTAAAAAATTATTAATTACGAAATGACATTGAGAATAATAATCGGAATATAGTTATCACTATTATTTCAAAGAAAACCCACTTTTGGTCAAGAAAATATACAGTGGTCATCCGACAGCAAAAATTCAATGCTAAATAATAAGTGCCAAATATGGAAGGCTTGTGCAAATACCTTTACAAATGTCCACCATGGTTGAATTACTTCTTGGGATGACCACCCTGTACATTTTTCAATAAAACTGTAATAGGTGCATATGCCAAATATTATTGCCATCTGCCACATTTGCAATTCCACATTCACGTAGTGGAGTGGAAGAATAGTAGTGGTTAGTAAATTTAATTTTTTTTTAATAGGTTTAGAATGTTATAAAACGTGGAAATTTTAAAATTGAGCAAATTTTTTCCGTCATCTATTTTGTATTTTGTAGTGGGCAAAAATTTGCAATTTTTTTTGCGAAGGTTTTTGGAATGATCTTAGACTGTCATGGAACGTGGAAATTTTTAATTTGAGCAAAAAGAACATTTTTCCACCAATTCTGTAGTTAGTAGTGGTAAAAAAAAGATTAGATTTCTTTGAAAAAAATTTTCAATTTTTTTTTACTGGCAGGCTTAGAATGTCATGAAACGTGGAAATTTTAAATTTGAGCAAAAAAATTTTCCGTTTATTCTCTAGTAGTTGTAAAACAATGTTTTTTCTTTAAATAGGTTTAGAATAGAATTAAATTTGAGCAAAAACAATTTTTTTCCATTTACTTTCCTACTAGTGGTAAAAATTTTTTTACAAAATGTTGGTAATAAAATATTATTATTATTTTTTTTAATAAGTTTAAAATGCCATGAAACGTGAACATTTTAAATTTGAGCAAACCAATTTTTTTGCATCATCCATTTTATACAAAATTTTCAAAATTTCAAATTTTTATTTCCCTCGCATACCGAAGGGAAGTATTGTATTCGAGAAAAAATCACCCTCCGAGATTTTTTCGGATTTTGACGTTTCAGATCACGTAGATTAAAAAAAAAATTTTTTTGCTCAAATTTAAAATTTCCACGTTTCATGACACGCTAAACCTATTTCAGAAAAAAAAAATTAGAAAATTTTTTTCACCATTTTTGAAAAATTTTTTACTGCCAAAATAAATGAAAACAGTTTTTTCTTTGTTCAAATTTCAAATTTCCACGTTTCATGGCATTCTAAACCTATTTAAAAAAAAATAATTTTGAATTTTTTTTTTACCAACATTTTTAAAAAGTTTTTTACCACTAAAGTAGATGGAATTTTTTTTTTCTTTGTTCAAATTTAAAATTTCCATGTGTCCATGGCATTCTAAACCTATCCAGACACTACTTATTACTGCAGAATAGATGCAAACTTTTTTTTGCTCAAATTAAAAATTTCCACGTTTCATGACATTCCAAACTTATTTCGGGAATAAAAATTTGCAACATTTTTTTACCATTTAGAAAAAAAATTTACCACTAGAATAGATGGAAAAAATTTGTTTTTCCTCAAAATTTTTACGTTTCATGACATTCTAAATCTATTTACAAAAAAAATTTTGAAAATTTTTTACCACTATAGATGGGAAAAAAAATTTCTTTGCTCCAATTTAAAATTTTCACGTTTCATGGCATTCTAAACCTATTTCAAAAAAAAAATGCAAATAAAGAGGGAAGTTCTGTGTAAATACCTTTTTACACATTTTTTTTCATAAATTTTTTATTTTTTTTTAATAAGTTTAGAATGTCACGAAACGTGAAAATTTTAAATTTGAGCAAAAAAAAAATTTTTTCCACCACCCATTTTATAAAGAATTTTCAAAACTTCAAAATTTTCAAAAATAATATTTTTTTTGAGATAGGTTTATTTTCTTTAGACCGCCCACCTTGTATATTTTTCAGTGAAAGTTTAACCATTTCTTCGGTGGCAGTGGCATTAGCTACCTATTAAATTGGACTGTCTTCCGTCAAGTAGTTTTTTAGTTAATGCACCAACAGACTACAGACAGACAGACAAACAGACAGACTGACGGAATTGAAAAACCTATATTTTCGTAATCTACATGATCTGAAATGCGAAAATTTGAAAAATCTCGGAGGGTGATTTTTTCTCGAATACAATACTTCCCTTTGGTATGCGAGGGAAGTAAAAAATGAAAATTTTATCCCCCACCACTATAGAGTAGACGATGGAAAAAAGTTATCAGATTTTCTCTGTAATAATAGAGCTAACTACATTGCGATTATAATTCTTATATTTTGTCATTTCTTAATTAACCGCCCTATATAAATAAAGAGGGAAGTTCTGTAGATACCTTTATCGATTTTTTTATAACATTTTCAACCCCTCCACCACCTCCACTCCATTATTAAAGGGGCTGATAAAATTAAATTGAGATATTCACTTGAGATTTGGTACACGTCTCTTTTGAGATAATTCCGTTGAAGAGGTGTAGATACCATTGTATTCGTAGTGTTTATTAGTGGGGACTACACAACTTTTTTAATAATAGGATAGGTCAGTTAGGTCCCTGCTTCAACCCTATTGTAGTTTCTGGTTTGGAAAAGTCCGTAGCGGATCTAATTAGTTAGTTCTCGTATCACGTGCGTATGTAAGTTGCGTTGCGATCGTTCTTAGAACAACTTGAATTTCTGTTTATAATAATGCTCCAAATTTTCAACAGGTTTTACTCTAGCCAATCACTTTATAAAAGCGTTTGAATTTCTGCCAGTGCCTCTTTTTCAAGGGCATCTATACGTGGAAATAATTTGGTCATTTGAATTTGTCGCGACAGTAAATCGTGTAACAGTGAAGCTGACAAAAAAGTTTCGATGCTAATCCTATAAGTTCCCGATGATTTGTACAAAATATGAATACTAACGTGTATCATTTCTGTACCGATCTTTATTTATAGAAGTAAATTTAAACGAGGAATATAACATAATAACAAGCTAACCATTTTACTCTTCGCCGATTTACTGCACTTTTTATATAATTGTTGCATATTCTATGGGATCCTCTTCGCATTTCTTTTTAAGTAAATATTAGTTTTACACTTTGTTTTGTTTAATTACAAAACATTAAAAAAAATTGTTTTATTTAAATAATTAATAACTTTTTTATTCATTGATCGATTTTGTTAAAAAACAATAGGTACTTCCTCTAGCTAACACTAACTTACTATTCAAATTTCAATACAATCGGACTTTTCTTTCTTATCTTCTATCTTATCGTGCTCACAAGAAACGTGCCAGACAGACAGACGAAGGGACATTTTGAAAGTTATTCAGAATACGATCACCAACACAGCGATATAAGGATTTTCTCTCCGAGCAATATTGCTGGTTTTAGAAATGTGCCGATTGAATGCAATATACTCGTGTTATATTTGCGAAGAGTCATAACAAGCTAACCATTATCCTCTTCGCCGATTTGCTGCACTTTTTATATAATTGTTGCACATTCTATGAATATTCTTCGCAATTCTTTTCAATGGGTTTCGAAATGTGTGTGTGTTGTGTTATGTATGTTCAAATCTGGTTATCGAATTTTCGACCACTTTCCGATATCCAATCATGCTGAAATTTTGCACACAACTTTGGTTCTGAAGACAATACAATATGGTATATTCAATGTTATGGTAGATAAAATATGGTGGCCACGGGTATCGACATGGGCATCAAATGAAAGGGTATATAAAGTAGAACACAATAAGCTGTGCGACGTTATTCTAAATCCAATATGGTGGCAGACATAAAATGGCTGATTACCTATTTCTTTACAACCCCCTTGATATGGGTATCAAATGAAAGAGTTTGACAAAAGTAAACGAAATGATGGCGTTTGAATAAAAAAAATTGAGTCAGACGGGAAACTAAAAAGTAAAAAATAAATAAATATATATATATTTATTTTTTTTTAAACAATGGTTTTCATTTAAAACTGAATTGCACCAAAAAGTAGAAAATAATTTTTATTCAGTGATTAAATTACAAAATGATGATGAAAAAGAAAACCATTGGGCGCTCATAAAGTATTGCTGTTGCTGTTATATTACAACATACTATTCATAACGTTTTATCACATTGTTGATTGTTCATAAAGGTAATATATTAATCATCACCGAATAAAAATTATTTTATACTTTTTAGAGTAAGTAATTCAATTTTAAAATATAAAAAATTGTGTTAAGAATATATTTAATTAGCATAAATCATATTAGTGTTAGACATTTATTGTTTAATTACAAAACAAAATAAATTAGTTTTTAAGATTTTCTAAATAATTAATAACTTTTTATTTATTGATCGATTTTGTTCAAAAAGACAGACAGAATTTTGAAAATTGTTCAGAATTCGATCACCAATACAGTGATATGAAAATTTTTCCTCTACGAGTAATATTGCCGGTTTTAGGAATGTGCCGATCGAATGAAATATACTCCTCGTTTTGTAATTGAGAAGAGTATAATAGCAGTACACTAATAGCTAAACTTCGCCCTTGATGTATTATTATTTATTTTATGTTATACTCCAGTAAATTAAACTTGGTCGATCCAAGGGTCGCTCGTCGGCTGAACTAATATAAAGCTTTGTCGACATACATGAACAATGTTTTTAGGTTTGTGTGTAGGAGAAAAAGATATCGTACGTGCACTTATTAACTCATACACAAGCCATGCTAAAATTTACCCGACTCTATATTATTATATTACCATTAACTTTTTAAAGACCTATGAAAATGGAGATTGCGAAATATGAAAAAAAAAATGAGATGAACATTTTCAACAAGACGGAACTCTGCTGTAGTTTGTAACACCTATGCTATTTAATAGTATCTGAATGTGATTCCAATGGTTCTATGAAAGAATAGCCAGAACATTCTCTCAATAAAACTCCTTTATAGGCCAGTCATTAAAGCAAAAAAGCCAGACAAAATTACAAAACTCTCCATACTATGATAGAAGCTAAGTAACATATAAATATAAACAAATCCAAATTTGCAACCTTTTTTGAGGCCCGGAACATTGTTAAAAATTGACTTTTAAACAATTGTCAATAACTATTTAGACAAATAATAATCTATGAGCAATTTATTTTTACATATTAGAGTGCAAATATAATATCAAAATGCTTTCGTTTAAAGAGACTTGGATGAGAAATCTGGATGTGGAAGCAGTGATTCCTGAGACAGCGGTTTTTTTGTATTTTCACGCAGTATAGATTTCTGTTGGATATTATTTGCATAGTTTCTGCTGAAATGACCTTAAAAGTTGATATCGCGAAAAAAATTTAACCTTTAAATAAACGTTCACTAAAAATAATGAAATAAAATGTCTCCACTGTTGGGTTAATTGAAACGTATTAGGTGCATACCTACTTAATATCGATTTTGAGATCGGGTAAAAATTCGTTCAATTTTATTACTTGCTACGACCTCAACATTGATAATTAATAACGAAGGTGAAATTTTATTTCATAATTTTTAGGGGCAATTTAAAAAAAAATGTTTCCACTCCTTTTAGTGGCACAATTTCATGTAAATCTACAAAAGATTAGTTATAGCAGCCCCATTGGATTCACCATTTTGTATTTTAATTCCGAAAATATCAGACAATTTATCAGTAAACTCCTTCTACATAACTTGTTCTGTAATGGAAAGTACTTATTATAACCTGAAACGTCGCGATAACTTCAAATTTTCTCTAACAATGCTTTCCGTTTTTTGCTCACCTTATACTGGGGAGGTACATACTAGCTTCTGAGGATAAAACAAAAAAGAAATTGTCAAGCACTGAATTCAATGTTTAAAAGCAGAGAGAAAAACGGCGAAACTAAACAGTTTGATGAAAAAAATGTGGGACCACCGCCGAGTCATACTCTATACAATTTAAAAAAGATTTTGTAGAAATCGCTGAACAGATAGGCCCGTAAGCCAAGAAGTGCCAGGGGATGCTGGCCACCTGGGAACTTTTGAGCACTCCATGAGGAAATTTCAACATTACCTGTGTGGCCGGCCCTATTTTGTATATTTTCTTAAATTATAAACGAATTGGCACTCCCTGTAATCCGATAAGCACCACCTACACTTCATTTCTGGTTATAGGTCTGCGGATAGATATGCACACATACCCTAATTGAGAACCTCCTGACCTTTTTGAACGTTTTTAAGAGTTGGCAGAATATACGCAAGTAGGTTGAATCCGAATTGAGCTACCCTAGAAATAGAAACTGATGAGTTTAAGCGTCCATAAACAAAATAGGTAATATTCTTCAGAGGTACCTATTTGACGTAAAGAATTTAAGTTGGGACAGAACATATACCTATCTATTTAGCATGACTTCAACAAATTTATAGTCAGCTATAAAAAATAATACTACAAGAAAGGTTAATGACACGGATCAAAAAGTAAAGAGTACCTTGACTCTTTAGATTTTGACATAGGACAAAAGAAATAAACCATAAAATAGAAAGAACATGTTTTAAGACCGGACTTAAATTAGGTTAAATTTTCAGTTACTTAGATATTATGTACTTTCTATTTGTAATAAGGTCACGGTCCATCTTGTTAGTACAACAAATTCTGTGCTTCAGATGGCACCTCAATATATTAGGCTAGGTAAGTGTTTAACGCTGACGAAGAGAAATTTGATTAGTTTATTAGGATTCAATAGTCTTGAGTGCAAAGGTATTTTCTAATTTTAATATAGGTACTTGATTTTAACAGGAGGACGAAAATATATTTTTTGTTTTGTCGTGCCATATTACTATGGATTACCAGGTACTATTGGCATACCTGGTACTATTTTATAGTTTAATTTAATTTCAGAAATTTAACAAAAAAATAAATACAAATACACGTCCGGTGTTATTAAGGTGGAAAAGTTGAAATTCTTTTTTTATTTAATTGTTTGTATCTTTATAAAATTTTCTGCTTCTACTGAAAATTATGGTTGCATAACCGCTGGAAAAACCGCTGTCTAAGCAATCACTACTTCCACATTCAGACTTCACATCGAGTCACTTTAAAATTATATTGATAGTATATTTGCACTCCAGTAAGTATGTGAAAATAATTGTTCAAAGAATTTTAACAATATAATATTTGAAATAGTCTGCCACAAGGTGGTAATGGGGGTGGCTGATGCTAAAATAGTTTTTGAGAACTTTTGTTCTCATATACACACCAAATCTCAAGTTTCTGGACTCTTGCTAGCTTTCTTTATTCGTTTACCCCTATTTATCTCCCAACTCTTCAACGGAATAAGCTCAAAGTACAGTCCAGTTCCAGATTTCGTTATCATATACGAGCAAAAAATTTCAAGTCGATATCTTAATTACGTCCATACCCACGTATTGGAGTGGAAGTATGGTAATCATAAAAAAAAATTTCATTTTTACTTCCCTCGCTTACTGCAGTTATTGTGTGTAAACGTAAAAAAATCACTCTCCGAGATTTCTTCGGAACTTCCTGTTTCGGACCATATAGATTACGAAAATTAAGGTATTTCAATTCCGGTAGTCTGCAGACCTGTAGCCAGGGAGTACCAGGAGGTGGTCGGCACCCCCTGGAAACATTTGAACACCCCCTGAAGAAATTTCAACATTACATAATACGTTGGACTATTTTGGCACTCCCTGACATCCGATGAGTACCCCCCTACAATTTATTTCTGGCTACAAGGCCTGGTAGTCTGTCTGACTGTTGTCTGTGTGCTGGCGTTATATCTAAAGAACTATTTGACGGAGAACAGTCTTTGGTAAGTAGTTGACGCTACTGTCAACGAAGAAATGGGTGGATCTTCCCTGGGAAATATACAGGGTGGGTTGCCAAAAGAGAAGAAATGGTAAAAAATATGACAAATGCAATATTTGGCATAGAGTTAACACAATTATCAAGGAAGACACCTATTATACTTTTAATAAAAAAATATATACAGGTCCTAGAAAATAATTCAACTATGGTGGAAAGTAAAGGTATATAGTGAAATCTTCTATATTCAGAGTCTCTTATTTGTATTATAAGGGGGTATATTTTACGATAACTACACTTACACTCCAATACGTGGATGTAGAAGTAATTACATCACATAAATAGGGCATTAAATAAAAAATAAAAAAACGTGAAGTTGAATCAAAAGCGAAGTACCTACCTCTATTAATTCGCGTTTTACAGCAAAGTATCAAATAAAAATAATAATGTAATGTAAGTTCAAATTCGAACACTGAGCAAGAAATTTAAAATATTAGTAAATTTTATCAATTTTTTTAAAATTTCTGTTCAGCTGAGGATTTTTCTAATAAATCATTAACGGTTTTCTATTACTCTAAAAAGCACAAATATTTATTCTTTTATCTCGAAATAAGTTGACGTGTGCTTACTGCTTATATGACTAATCTCCCAAAAATAATGACATCTGACGAGTGACGAAACCATTTTTGTCGATATTTTTGTTAAGATATTCAAAATAACTACAACAAATTATATTATTTTTTCTAATTTCAACTTCATATTTCGGATTATGGAAATGAATAGCATACCATTTAGTTTAGTGTAATTAGACACAAATAGTAAGAAGTGACCAAACCCAGTTATAATGAATAGATTTTCATGATTTTCCACCGAGTTTCTAATAGTACAAAAAAGTTCACCCTTTAAAAATTGCCGCTTTTTTCTTGGGGGGGAGTGGTTCCCACCCCCCCTAAAGAGGTGGGCAACAAAGTAAAATAGTAACCACCGAATCTGATATAGGTAGAATCATATTGTAAGAGAAAAAGGCGATTTACAATTTTTCATGAAAATTTATATTTTCCAAGTTATAGCGATTTGAAGATCACGATTTTAGCTTTAAAAAATTGATACCTTGAGGCTGTTTTTCGTAAATAACTCACATTTATGGAAAAAGTGGTATGATACAAAAAATAAGATTATGAAATTACCCATTTATATTTTGTTTATTTCTGAATAGTTCTAAAAATGGCGCTAGAACGTTTCATCAGTCGAGATATAATATTCAAATCTCAAATATGTCAAAAACAATTAGTATGATGTTAAAAATATAATTAATAGAAATTAAGGGGCTCGAAAAACTCTGATAGGGTATTTTTTCTATCCGTACAACTTAAAGAAAAAAACATGTGTAAAACAATGAATGTTTTGTAGTTTCTTTAAATAAAAAAATTAGGATTCTCCTGCTGTCAGAGGCCATAGAATAGCAATTCCAAAAATCCGTACCAGTTTTTATTAATATATAGTATTATCAACATGCTCTGATTTTGAGAGCTTCAATTTATCAAAGTTTTGAAGAAATACGAGATTTAAATGTATTTGTTTGCCACTAAAAGTTCAAGGCCCCCCATTTGCACTCATATTTCCGAAACTATTAATTCTATAAATGTTTTAAAAAACAAATTAATATATCGCTTCTTAAACTTTATTTTTCTGTTTTATCTGAAAAACCGTCCATTTTGTGACCTTATGTGCCTATGAGACCTTTTGATCAGGAGCTCGAGAGGAATAACATATATCGATTCCAGTGAATTTCACCGGGGCGGGGGCCACTTCCCATAAGAACTGAGCGGGGTCCTTTGGTACACATATGTATTATAACGAGATCTGGAACTATAGTATATTTTGAGCTTATTGTGTTGAAGGGTTGGAGGGGGGAGGTAAATAGGGGCAAATAAGTTAAAAGTAAGCTAGTAAGAGTCCAGAGACTTAAGATATGGTGTATAATATGTTAGAAACCAAAGTGTTAAATTTTTAATGACATCTGCCGCCTTCACTCCATTATTAAAGAAATTAATAAAATAAAATTGTGATTTAGTGTGTACGAGAGCAAAAATTAAAAAAAAAAAAATTGCATCACGCAGAAAGGATATTGAAATGACACATCGGGATTTTCAATCAGATGATTTCAAATATTGTTAAAATTCTATGAGCAACCTGGAGTGCAAATATAAAATCAAGATGCTTTCGAAGGTTAGTAAAGCGTTATAAAAAAGTGGAAGTCTTGGCTTCTAGTAGATACACGAAGTTCCCAAATTTCTGTATGCTTACCAACTTATTTAACCCCCTTTAATGGAATCATCTCAAAATATAATCTAGTTCCAGTTGTCGTTATCATAGTTATGTCGTTATCATAGCTATGAGCAACCTGGAGTGCAAATATAAAATCAAGATGCTTTCGAAGGTTAGTAAAGCGTTATAAAAAAGTGGAAGTCTTGGCTTCTAGTAGATACACGAAGTTCCCAAATTTCTGTATGCTTACCAACTTATTTAACCCCCTTTAATGGAATCATCTCAAAATATAATCTAGTTCCAGTTGTCGTTATCATAGTTATATATGTGTATCAAATTTCAAGTGAATGCCTCAATTTTATTTTATCAACCCCTTTAATAATGGAGTGAGGGTGGTGGAGGGAACATTTTATAAAAAATCGGAGGATTTGACTTCTAGTGTATACACCAAATCCCAAATTTTTGTATTCTTATCAGCTTGCTTTAGTTATTTTCCTATATTACCCCTATTTACCCCCAACCCATCACCGGATAAGAACAATCCGGTTCTAGATCTCGTTGTAGTGTACATACGTGTACAAAAGGACCCCGCACCATTAGCTTTGGAAAAATCATTTCGGTGGAATTTTCTTCAAATTTTAGGAATAGGTAACTCAAGGGCTTTCGAACAAAAGATATCATGAAAGAATTGATCTAATGCCTTACCTGTATGGTTACATAATGACTGGAAGTTAAATATATTTTAAAATTAAAGGTTTTTAACTTACAGTCACTATAATTATGCAGGGAGGGCATTAATTCAATTTCTTCATATGACATTTTTTGTTTGGAAGCCTTTGAACTACTTATTCCCAAATCTTTGAATTTTCAAAACTTTTTAAGTTCCAATCACTGTAATTCTGCAGGAAAGGCATTAAATCAATTTTTCCATGACATTTTTTTCCCTTGAACTACTTATTCCCAAAGTTTGAAGAAAATTCCGCTGAAATGATTTTTCCAATGCTAATGAGATGAGCTATAATAATAATAATCACGAATGTTGTCCGTGACGTCACCTTCTTTTCTTTTCCGGATTCCGTATTATTCAGCTCTAAAACGCATCGTTACTCTTGGAACTTCTGTCGTAGCCCCATCAGACGTTACTTTGTGATATTCACGTTCTAATGCGGTAGTATTTAAGCTGAGAGAAAAATCTCATGACTGAAAAAAACATAAATTGAATGACAACATTCATAATTAGTATAGTAGACCCTACAATAAAAATAAATTCCATAATAGTATACCAAGTGTTCTATTTTTCGCGTTACATTTTGTCAAATTCAAACCTGTAGACATGGACCGGCCTCGTAAGGGGTGGGCCTGCTTTTTACGACTACCCCACCTGCAAATGCAGACGGTGTAGGCGAAGTTAGCAGACCTCCCCTGGTCCTGGCTGTTGGACCCTGCCAGCTGGGTCGTTTCTTCTGGCGCTCTTCTGTCTTGAGTTTCTTCCTTCGCTGGCATGTCGGCTCCCGGGAGCGTCTTTCGTCTGTCGTGAGAGGGAACGGCTGTTGCCGCACCCTGTCGGAGTTTGGAAGGGTTTGGGGGTGTGTGACTAGTCGGAGCCCAGGGTGCCAATTGGCATCATGTGCTCCGATTTCGTCGGAAGGAAGTTTTGGACTGTGTAGCTCAAGGATTGTGCTCGGTCAAGGACGCTTGTTTTAGCGTCGGAGGCCGGCACGGGCTAGATGTCAAATTTGGTAGGTAGGTAGCTAACGCTACTGTCAGCGAAGAAATGGTTGTTAAACTTGCGCTGGAAAATATACAGGGTCTACCGTCTAAAAGGAATAAAATAATGAAAAAAAATTTTCTTTGCTCAAATTGAAAATATCCAAGTTTCATGACATTCTAAACCTATTTCAGAACAAAAAAAATGATTTTTTTTACCAACATTTTTGAAAAAATTTTTACCACTAGAATAGATAAGAAAAAAATTTTTTTTTGTTCAAATTTAAAAGTTCCACGTTTCGTTGAATTCTAAACCTATATGAATCTTTTTTTACCCCACAATAGAATAGATGAAAAAAATTTGTTTGCCCAAATTTAAAATTTTCACGTTTCATGACATTCTAAACCTATTTCATTTTGGAAAAATGTTTTACCACTAGAATAGATGGAAAAAAAAATTGTTTTGCCAAGATTTAAAATTTATGTTTCATGGAATTCTAAATCTATTTAAAAAAAAATTAAATTTATTTGAAAAACTTGTACTTTTTTATCAGTACTACGGAATAGATGAAAAAAAAATTTTGCTCAAATTTAAAATTTCCACGTTTCATGACATTTTAAGCCTATTTCAGATGAAAAAATTGTTACCAACATTTTTTAAAATTTTTCTACCACTAGAATAGATGAGAAAAAAATGGTTTTGCTCAAATTCAAAATTTCCACTTTTCATGGCATTCCATTTTTTACCACTACTATAGAATTGGTAAGCCTATTCCAAAAACTTCTGAAAATAAAAAAAAGAATTTACAATACAAAATAGATGGCGGAAAAAAATTGTTTTTATTCAAATTTAAAATTTCCACATTTCATGATATTCTAAACCTGTTTCAATATATACTTACATATTTTTTAATTAAAAAAAAAAAAATGCTAAAAATATTTTTACCACTACTATAGAACAGATGATGAAAATTTTTTTTTACCACTACAATAGGTACATGAAAAAAACATGTGTTTGCTTAAATTTAAAATTTCCACGTTTCATAACATTTTAAACCCATTTAAAAAAAATCGGTAAAGGTATTTACACAGAACTTCCCTCGTTATTTGTGCATGGCGGTCACTCTAAAAAATTAATAATTACGAAATGACATTGAGAATAATAATCGGAATAGAGTTATTGCTATTATTACAAAGAAAACTTGATAAGTTTTGGTCAAAAAAATATACAGATTGCTCATCCAACAGCAAAAGTTCAATACTAAATAGCAGGTGCCATATATGGCAGGCTTGCGCAAATACCTTTACAAATGTCCACCATGACTGAATTATTTCTTGGGATGACCACCCTGCACATTTTACAATAAAAGTATAATAGGTGCATATGCCAGATATTATTGCCATCTGTCACATTTTCAATCCAACATTCACGTAATGGAGTGGAAGTATAGTGGTGGTTAAAAAATTTCATTTTTTTTTTTAATTTTTCAAAAGATGTTGGTAAAATAATTTTCAAATTTTTTTCTTCTGAAATAGGTTTAAAATTTCAAACGTAGAAATTTTAAATTTGAGCAAAAAGGAAAGTTTCCTTATATTCTATAGTAATGCTAAAAAAAGTTTAAAAATTAAAAATTATATATTTTTTAAAATAGGTTTAGAATGCTATGAAACGTGAAAATTTTAAATTTGAGCAAATAAAAAAAAATTCGATCTATTTTAGTGGTAAAAACTTTTTGAAAAATGTTGGTGGAAAAAATTTTCAAAATTTTTTTTCTGAAATACCTAGGTTTAGAATGTCATTTAAATTTGAGCATTCTAGTGTTAAATTTTTTTCCAAACTGGTAACGAATTGATGCAATTTTTTTTTCCGAAATTGGTTTGGAATATCATGAAACGTGGAAATTTTAAATTTGAGCAAAAACATTTTTTCGTCTGTTCTATAGTAATGATACATAAATGGATTAAAAATATTTTCAAATTTTTTAAAAAATTCTTCAAAAACATTTTTAAATTTGTTTGAATAATTTTAGAATGTCATGGAAACGTGGATAGTTAAAATCTGAACAAAAAAAAAAACCTATCTTAGTGGTAAAATTTTTTTAAAATAGTAAGAAAAATTTCTAATTTATCTTTTAAATAGATTTAGAACGCTATGAAACATGGAAATTTGAAATTTGAAGAAACAAAAAAAATTCCATCTATTTTAGTAAATAAATTTTCAAAAATGGTAAAAAAAATTTTCAAAATTTTTACTTCCCTCGCATACCGAAGGGAAGTATTGTATTCGAGAAAAAATCACCCTCCGAGATTTTTTCGGATTCTGACGTTTCAGAACACGTAGATTCCGAAAATATAGGTTTTTCAATTCCGTCAGTCTGTCTGTCTGTCTGTCTGTCGGTCTGTCTGTCTGTCTGTCTGTCTGTCTGTCTGTCTGTCTGTCTGTCTGTCTGTCTGTCTGTCTGTCTGTCTGTCTGTTGGTGCATTTACTAAAAAACTACTTGACGGAGAGCAGTCAAATTTGGTAGGTAGTTGACGCTACTTTCAGCGAAGAACTGGTAGAATTTTCACTGAAAAATATACAGGGTGGACCGTCTAAACGGAATAAATAGTGAAAAAAATTTTTTTTTGCTCAAATTTAAAATTTCCACGTTTCATGACGCGCTAAACCTATTTCAGAAAAAAAAAAATTTTTGAAAATTTTTTTCACATTTTTGAAAAAATTTTTACCAAGATGAAAAAAAAATTTTTTTACTCAAATTTAAAATTTCTACGTTTCATGACACGCTTAACCAATTTCAGAAAAAAAAAAAATTTTGAAAATTTTTTTCAAACATTTTTGAAAAAATTTTTACCAAGATGAAAAAATTTTTTTTTGCTCAAATTTAAAATTTCTAAGTTTCATGACACGCTTAACCTATTTCAGGAAAAAAAAATTTATTCACCAATATTTTTGAAGAAATTTTTACTACTAAAATGAAATAATTTTTTTTTTCTTTCTTCAAATTTAAAATTTCCACGTTTCATGGCATTCTAAGCTCGATGCAAAAAAAAAAATTTTGAAAATTTTTTTTACCATTTTTGAAAATTTATTTACTAAAATAGATGGAATTTTTTTTGTTTCTTCAAATTTCAAATTTCCATGTTTCATAGCGTTCTAAATCTATTTAAAAGATAAATTAGAAATTTTTCTTACTATTTTTAAAAAATTTTACCACTAAGATAGATTTATTTTTTTTTGTTCAGATTTTAACTATCCACGTTTCCATGACATTCTAAAATTATTCAAACAAATTTAAAAATGTTTTTGAAGAATTTTTTAAAAAATTTTTAATCTATTTATGTATCACTACTATAGAACAGACGAAAAAATGTTTTTGCTCTAATTTAAAATTTCCACGTTTCATGATATTCCAAACCAATTTCGGAAAAAAAAATTGCATCATTTCGTTACCAGTTTGGAAAAAAATTTAACACTAGAATGCTCAAATTTAAATGACATTCTAAACCTAGGTATTTCAGAAAAAAATTTTGAAAATTTTTTCCACCAACATTTTTCAAAAAGTTTTTACCACTAAAGTAGATCGAATTTTTTTTTATTTGCTCAAATTTAAAATTTTCACGTTTCATAGCATTCTAAACCTATTTTAAAAAATATATAATTTTTAATTTTTAAACTTTTTTTAGCATTACTATAGAATATAAGGAAACTTTCCTTTTTGCTCAAATTTAAAATTTCTACGTTTGACATTTTAAACCTATTTCAGAAGAAAAAAATTTGAAAATTATTTTACCAACATCTTTTGAAAAATTAAAAAAAAAATGAAATTTTTTAACCACCACTATACTTCCACTCCATTTCGTGCATGTTGGATTGAAAATGTGACAGATGGCAATACTATCTGGCATATGCACCTATTATACTTTTATTGTAAAATGTGCAGGGTGGTCATCCCAAGAAATAATTCAGTCATGGTGGACATTTGTAAAGGTATTTGCGCAAGCCTGCCATATGTGGCACCTGCTATTTAGTATTGAACTTTTGCTGTTGGATGAGCAATCTGTATATTTTTTTGACCAAAACTTATCAAGTTTTCTTTGTAATAATAGCAATAACTCTATTCCGATTATTATTCTCAATGTCATTTCGTAATTATTAATTTTTTAGAGTGACCGCCATGCACAAATAACGAGGGAAGTTCTGTGTAAATACCTTTACCGATTTTTTTTTTGCATCGGGCTTAGAATGCCATGAAACGTGGAAATTTTAAATTTGAAGAATGAAAAAAAAATTATTTCATTTTAGTAGTAAAAATTTCTTCAAAAATATTGGTGAATAAATTTTTTTTTCCTGAAATAGGTTAAGCGTGTCATGAAACGTAGAAATTTTAAATTTGAGCAAAAAAAAATTTTTTCATCTTGGTAAAATTTTTTTCAAAAATGTGAAAAAAATTTTCAAAATTTTTTTTTTCTGAAATTGGTTAAGCGTGTCATGAAACGTAGAAATTTTAAATTTGAGTAAAAAAAAATTTTTTTCATCTTGGTAAAAATTTTTTCAAAAATGTTTGAAAAAAATTTTCAAAATTTATTCCGTTTAGACGGTCCACCCTGTATATTTTTCAGTGAAAATTCTACCAGTTCTTCGCTGACAGTAGCGTCAACTACCTACCAAATTTGACTGCTCTCCGTCAAGTAGTTTTTTAGTAAATGCACCAACAGACAGACAGACAGACAGACAGACAGACAGACAGACAGACCGACAGACAGACAGACAGACTGACGGAATTGAAAAACCTATATTTTCGGAATCTACGTGTTCTGAAACGTCAGAATCCGAAAAAATCTCGGAGGGTGATTTTTTCTCGAATACAATACTTCCCTTCGGTATGCGAGGGAAGTAAAAATCGGTAAAGGTATTTACACAGAACTTCCCTCGTTATTTGTTCATGGCAGTCACTCTAAAAAATTAATAATTACGAAATGACATTGAGAATAATAATAATCGGAATAGAGTTATTGCTATTATTACAAAGAAAACTTGATAAGTTTTGGTCAAAAAAATATACAGATTGCTCATCCAACAGCAAAAGTTCAACACTAAATAGCAGGTGCCACATATGGCAGGCTTGCGCAAATACCGTTAAAAATGTCCGCCATGACTGAATTATTTCTTGGGATGACCACCCTGCACATTTTTCAATAAAAGTATAATAGGTGCATATGCCAGATATTATTGCCATTTGTCACATTTTCAATCCAACATTCACGTAAAAAATTTCATTTTTTTAAAAATTTTTCAAAAGATGTTGGTAAAATCATTTTCAAATTCTTTTCTTCTGAAATAGGTTTAAAATGTCAAACGTAGAAATTTTAAATTTGAGCAAAAAGGAAAGTTTCCTTCCATTCTATAGTAATGCTAAAAAAAGTTTAAAAATAAAAAATTATATATTTTTTAAAATAGGTTTAGAATGCTATGAAACGTGAAAATTTTAAATTTGAGCAAATAAAAAAAATTCGATCTATTTTAGTGATAAAAACTTTTTGAAAAATGTTGGTGGAAAAAATTTTCAAAATTTTTTTTCCGAAATACCTAGGTTTAGAATGTCATTTAAATTTGAGCATTCTAGTGTTAAATTTTTTTCCAAACTGGTAACAAAATGATGTAATTTTTTTTTCCGAAATTGGTTTGGAATATCATGAAACGTGGAAATTTTAAATTTGAGCAAAAACATTTTTTCGTCTGTTCTATAGTAGTGATACATAAATGGATTAAAAATGTTTTCAAATTTTTAAAAAAATTCTTCAAAAACATTTTTAAATTTGTTTGAATAGTTTTAGAATGTCATGGAAACGTGGATAGTTAAAATCTGAACAAAGAAAAAAAATTCTATCTTAGTGGTAAAATTTTTTTAAAATAGTAAGAAAAATTTCTAATTTTTCTTTTAAATAGATTTAGAACGCTATGAAACATGGAAATTTGAAATTTGAAGAAACAAAAAAATTCCATCTATTTTAGTGGTAAATAAATTTTCAAAAATGGTACAAAACATTTTCAAAAATTTTTTTTTTGCATCAGGCTTAGAATGCCATGAAACGTGGAAATTTTAAATTTGAAGAAAGAAAAAAAATTATTTCATTTTAGTAGGTACTTAGTAAAAATTTCTTCAAAAATATTGGTGAAAAAAATTTTTTTTTCCTGAAATAGGTTAAGCGTGTCATGAAACGTAGAAATTTTAAATTTGAGCAAAAAAAAAATTTTTCCATGGTAAAATTTTTTTCAAAAATGTTTGAAAAAAATTTTCAAAATTTTTTTTTTTCTGAAACGGGTTAAGCGTGTCATGAAACGTGGAAATTTTAAATTTGAGCAAAAAAACACTTTTTTCATCTTGGTAAAATTTTTTTCAAAAATGTTTGAAAAAAATTTTCAAAAATTTTTTTTTTCTGAAATAGGTTTAGCGCGTCATGAAACGTGGAAATTTTAAATTTGAGCAAAAAAAATTTTTTTTCACTATTTATTCCGTTTAGACGGTCCACCCTGTATATTTTTCAGTGAAAATTCTACCAGTTCTTCGCTGACAGTAGCGTCAACTACCTACCAAATTTGACTGCTCTCCGTCAAGTAGTTTTTTAGTAAATGCACCAACAGACAGACAGACAGACAGACAGACTGACGGAATTGAAAAACCTATATTTTCGTATCTACGTGTTCTGAAACGTCAGAATCCGAAAAAATCTCGGAGGGTGATTTTTTCTCGAATACAATACTTCCCTTCGGTATGCGAGGGAAGTAAAAATTTTTTACTTCCCTCGCATACTGAAAATTTTTTTACCAACATTTTTGGAAACATTTTTACCACCAAAATAGATGAATTTTTTTTTCTCAAAATTTAAAATTTCCACGTTTCATAGCGTTCTAAATCTATTGTCCACGTAAGTTAGCCTTTTCCGTGGCGTACGGCTGTGATTCGTTACGTGCAGTAATGGGTGGCCGGCAATTTTCTTGTTGCCGGGTAATGGAGGCTAGGTTTGAAGTGGTCAGAGCCAGGAGTTGCGCTAACTGTTCATAAGTGGGTAGTCCCAAGCTCGGTTGGGGTTGGTCCGTTATGGCGGCAGAGGGGACTGGGATCGTTCCAGTAGTTTGGTTTTGGAGCACTATTTGTCTTTGGGGCGTAGCACTAGGTCTTGCCGTCTGGTACGGCGGGGTGACGTGGTAGGCGCCGGCCGACGAGGTAGGCGTGACGAAGTACTGTGCGTTGGGCGGCGTGCTTGGACTTGGGCTGGTTGCTGTTGGTGGTACCATGCAGTGAGGGGTGGCCAGCTGGCGGCGAGGTGTCAGCGAGGCGTCGCTGAAGAGTTGGGGCCAGTCGGGTGTGGCAGCAATGGTGTACTGACCGCTGGGCAGCCCTGAGCCAGAGTGGGAGGCTTCCCCATGTGTGGAAGCGAATCCAGCGAAGCGGCGATCTCCCAGCGTCGAGGAATCGTCGTTGGCCCGGGATGCTGTTGGGTCCACCATACAGCGAGGGGGCATCACCATATCCTCATCACCATCCAATCTCTGTTCCATCGCCGAGTTTCCGTGCCACGATGCTGCGTTGCGCTCCATGCAGTAATGGGGCATCGCCTGAGAATCGTTGCTACTCCATTCCATATTTGTTGCCTGGGCTTCATGCCAGGTGGCTGCGCTGCGTGCCATGCAGCGAGGGGGCATCGTCGTGATGACGTCATGCGTGACCCCAGTGTCGTGTCCTATGTTGGTGGCGAGTCCTGCCTCGCTATGCCTGGGTGCTGAGCCCGGCGACGCACAGTATTGGGGCGCCGTCGTCGCGACGCCATGCGTAGCACTTGTGCCTGTGGAGAAATCAGAGGACATGCTTACCTCGCCGAGCCGGGTTCCTGTGTTGCTTGCTGTGCAGTGTGGGGCCACCGTCGTGGAGACGTCGGGCGTGACCCCCGTACCCCTTGTCAGGGCGTCGTGTTGGCGGAGCACTTCGTGGTCAGATGCTGTGAGGGGCGTCGTGCAGTGAGGGGGGGCCGACGTGGAGACGTCGCTCTCGACCCCAGTGCCTACTGCCTTGCCACTCCGGGTATGCATTGCCACTTGACACTCAACACAATAAAACTCAATTAAAACACACTGTCTGGTTACAACACAAGAGGAAGGGATAACCTCATCAGCATTGGCGTTGGCGTCTGTGCTCAAATGACTTCTGTTTCGGCAGAAGACTATTAGTTGCTGAAGGCTGGAACATTACTACTTGAAGGATCGATCACTACTTGCTCGCTGAGAAAAAGTGTTCTCTTATATAGACTTTCTTGTGCTCAAATGACTTCTGCTTCGGCAGAAGACTATTCTTCGCGCTCAAATGACTTTTGTTTCGGCAGAAGACTAAAACATGAGTCATAACTTGTTCTCGATGCCGACGCCGATGACACTATTTAAAGAAAAATTTAAAAAAATTAAAAAAATTTTGAAAAAATTTCACCACAGATGGAATTTTTTTTCAGATTTAAAATTTTCACGTTTCCATGGCATTCCAAATTTATTAAAACAAATTTAAAAATGTTTTAGAAAAATAAAAAAAAATGAAAACATGTTTATGTAATCTATTTATCACCATTATAGAATAGACGAAATATTTTTTTTGCTCAAATTTAAAATTTCCACGTTTCATAACATTCTAAACCTATTTCGGAAAACAAAATTTGCAACATATTTTCACCAATTTGGAAAAAAATTTAATACTAGAATAGACAGAAAACATTTTTGAAAATTTGTTCTATATTTTAATCACCTCTATACTTTTACTCCATTACGTGAATGTGGGATTGAAAATGTGAGAGATGGCAATAATATTTGGCATATCCTATTATATACTTTTATTGAATAATGGCATCCCAAGAAATAATTGAGTCATGGTGGACATTTATATAGGTATTTGCGCAAGCCTTCCATATTTGGCACCTGTTATTTAGTATATTGAACTTTTGCTGTTGGATGAACACTCTGTATATTTTTTTGACCAAAAGTTATCAGGTTTTCTTTGTAATAATACTAATAATTATATTCCGATTATTATTCCCAATGTCATTTCGTAATTAATAATTTTTTTGAGTGACTGTCATGCACAAATAACGAGGGAAGTTCTGTGTAAATAACTTTACCGATTTTTTTTCAATAGTTTTAGAATGCTATGAAACGTAGAAATTTTAAATTTGAGCAAAAAAAAATTTTTTCATCTTGGTAAAAAAATTTTCAAAAATGGTGAATAAAATTTTGAAATTTTTTTTTTTTCAGAAATAGGTTTCGCGTGTCATGAAACGTGGAAATTTTAAATTTGAACAAAAAAAATATTTTTTTATCTTGGTACAAATTTTTTCAAAAATGCTGGTGAAAAAAATTTTCAAAAATTTTTTTTCCAGAAATAGGATTAGCGCGTCATGAAACGTGGAAATTTTAAATTTGAGCGAAAAAACATTTTTTTCACTATTTATTCCGTTTATACGGTCCACCCTGTATATTTTCCAGTGAAATTTCTACCATTTCTGCGCTGACAGTAGCGTCAACTACCTGCCAAATTTGACTCCTCTCCGTCAAGTAGTTTTTTAGTAAATGCACCAACAGACAGACAGACAGACAGACAGACAGACAGACAGACAGACAGACAGACTGACGGAATTGAAAAACCTATATTTTCGTAATCTCCGTGATCTGAAACGTCAGAATCCGTACAAATCTCGGAGGGTGATTTTTTCTCGAATACAATACTTCCCTTCGGTATGCGAGGGAAGTAAAAATGAAATTTTTTAACCACTACTATACTTCCACTCCACTACGTGAATATGGAACTGAAAATGTGACAGATGGCAATAATATTTGGCATATGCACCTATTACAGTTTTATTGAAAAATGCACAGGTTGGTCATCCCAAGAAATAATTCAACCATGGTGGACATTTCTAAAGGTATTTGCGCAAGCCTTCCATATTTGGCACCTGTTATTTAGTATTGAATTTTTGCTGTCGGATGACCACTCTGTATATTTTTTTTCGGCTAAAAGTTATCAGGTTTCCTTTGTACTAATAGTGATAAACTATTCCGATTATTCTCTCAATGTCATTTCGCAATTAATAATTTTTTAGAGTGACAGTCATGCACAAATAAAGAGGGGTGTTTTGTGTAAATACCTTTACCGATTTTTTTTTCGACGTAAGCGCACTTTATTCTTGAACAATTTTCATATTTTTTGCCCTACTCTGTATACTATTTAATTTGAAGCCATTCATTTTAATGTTCATTTTAATAACCCTCATAAACATGTTCATGTACTTACGAATGTATTCAGTTCTTTTGGTTTTATTGCATGTAATGATGCTCCTACTCGCTTGGGCAATTTTTTAGATAATATATTTATTAATTTTTGTCTTAATAGTTGTAAATTGCAATTATTTGAAACCTACTTGTCTGATCATCGTGATATTAATTTAAGTATAATCAACTGTAAGCCTCCACGAGCATCAAAGAAAATTTCTTAGACCTATTTCCGATACAGGCTTGTTTAATTTAAACAGATATCTGTAGCAGAGCGATTGGCGGTTTATCGATGATTCTTCGATAGATATTGATGTTAAATCTGAATTTTTCTTGGATATAATTACTTCTGCCCTAGATATGTTTTTCTGAATTAAGTCCAAAATTTTAACCAGTGACAAGAAAGTTAATTTAATTTGGTACCTACACTGATGATTTGCGGCAATTGAGAGACCTTACATTTTCTTGATATTTATAAGACAAATCCTACTAGCGATTTGAAAAAAATGATTAATGACAAAAAACGTATTTATAAAAACGAAATATTGAAAGCCAAGAAATGGGGGGGGCGGCATGGAGGCCCCTCCAGAGCTTTGATCATGACAAAAACTGATAAATACGAATACTGATTGACTCCAATGCCTTTTGTTAAATTATAGAGAAAAGCAATTAAATAAATCATTTTTGTTACAAAAGTTAAAGAAATAATTTTTTTAGGATTCACCAAAAAGTAGAGAAAATTATTGATGACCAATCAAAAATTAATCAAGGATTTAAAGAGTCAGGCGAGTTAGTGTGGCTATCTGCAGATATAAAATTGTATTAAGTTTACGCTTTATTTTGATTTGTAGCCTGCTTTATCAAGTTTTTATGACACTTGATCCTTTATAGAAGAAAGTCAACCCCTCATGAATTGTAATTCTGTCCTGACCCACTTGATAGGTACTCAGGTCAAATATTTTGGTTTTAAAGTTAACAGGTTTATCATAAACCCTCGCCGTGATTGACACATCTTGCAAACGCTACTTCTTTATTTAAAGATTTTAAAAGTATGAGTTCCAATAAAAATATCTTACTTTTTGTTATTTTAAATATTTTGGTTTGTATACTTCTTGAATTTTTTGTTACTTTTGTATTTTATTGCGTTAATTTAAGTTTGAATTGTAGTTTGAAAGCAATGAAAACTATATAGTTATACTATTTTTAAAGGTTCAATATAATTTTTAAATTGAAATTATGCAAACAATATAGTACTTACATTATTTATCGTGAAAATCTGCTGTAACTCGGAAAATTAGCAAGTCACAAAAAAAATTTCCAAGAGTGAGAAAATGTTTAGAAGGCCTCAATGCATGCGTTTGAATTTTTTCAAATTTTTAAATTACATGTTTTTAAAGCGTCATAATTTCAAAGGGGCAGTTTTTCATGTTTTCCCGGAAAGACTCGGTGAAAACGCATTTTACAGAAAAGTTGCAAATCAAAAAAAGTCTTGTATTTCGATGATACATTCACCTGAACTTTTCGCGCTACACTAAATTTGTTGTAACTTTTGAAATTGAGCTCAACAGGGCTTAAATGAAACGAGAAACATGTGGCTATTGGATTATCATATTTTCAAATATAAAAATGAATGTATATAGGAACAATACATATATGAAGTCGGAACACAAAGAGATTTCCGATGAAATCGGTAAAAGCTCTACCATTTCTATAATTTTAAAGATAAAAATCTGAAACTGTCACATATTACTTTTGAAGTAATGTATAAAAGGATCCGATGGATATGTATACCAAATAATTTTTGTAATAAAAGTTACTAACGTTTATTTTACCCCTAGTTTCATGAATTTTGGAGCAAAGAAAAATGTTTTTTATTTTCGTAAAATAAAGAAGGTTAATTCAATTTTTAAGATAAATCCCCTTAAAACATCTTAAAGTACACATTTCAAAATTTAAAAATTGCATCTACAGAAATCTAACAACGCGATTTAAACCACAGTAATAGGTGGTTAAAGTTAATTATACATATCAAGTTTCATCACTTTCTCAAGATTTTGAAATTTTGGAGGTGTACATCTTCAAAAATAAATTTTTCAAATTTTCGTTACTCATCGGATCTTTTTATACATTATTTCAAGAGTAATATGTTAAAGTTTCAGATTTCTATCTTAAAAATTGTAGAAACTGTAGAGCTTTTACCGATTTCATCGAAAATCTCTATCAGCCGTATGCACAGTCGTTCGCCAGCGACTCGCTGCATTTTCGCCGTTCGCCAGGTGAAATTCCATTGATGGTCAGTAGCATCTCCCAGAGATATTATCTGTCTACGTTCAAGTAAGAAATAATCAAATTTAAGTTGTTTTCGAGAATATGCTATTATTATTATGTAATGCAAATTATGCTCTGTTCTTTCGCCAGCGACTCGCTGGGCGATTCGCTGGCGAAATAACAGAACGACTATGCATACGGCTGTATATGTTCCGACTTCATATATGTACCATTCCTACATACATTCATTTTAATATTTGAAAATATGATAATCGAATAGCCACATCTTTCTTGTTTCATTCAAGCTTTGTTAAGCTCAATTTCATTAATTCGTTCAAAAGTTACAACAAATTTAGTGTAGCGCATTCGTGACCGCGCACGCTTCGCGAGCCATACTTATGTGTCGCCACGTTCCATTCTCGTGCGTTAAACAAAAAAATCTGGAGCCTACATTTTTGATCGTACAAATAAAAAATCATATACATTTTGGATGTGAAATTTCCGCCTCTGTCGCTTAGTCTTATTCGATTATTGATATATCCCTAATAGCACATGGACGTCCCGAAAACGTCCCAAGAACGTACTCACAGGACATGAAAACGTCCCGAGGACGTACTCTACCGACGTAAGACGTACCGAGGACGTTTGAGGGACGTTCCGTGTCAGCAAAACGGGGTGTCCCGAGGACGTCCCGCCCAGGACTTATGTGGGACGAATGTAGGTCTAGAGAGGACGTCCTGAAAACGTTGTTGGGACATACTATGCAAAACATATAGGTACCTCCCCCTCCACCACTTTTAAGGTGTATTCACAGCAGAGGGTATTTATGTTCCTTTTTGGGTTTTCTAACCACATGCATTTCTTTCGAAATAGAATCCAGTGATTGGATTCTATTTCGAAGGGAATAAATGTGGTTAGAAAAGCCAAAAAGGAACATAAATACCCTCTGCTGTGAATACACCTTAAGATAAAAAAATGACAATATGTAATTACCATGTAGAAAAATTATTCAATTAGATTGATTTTAATACTTAGTACTTTTATTTATCAACACCAAATGACAAATTTATGCGAACATTTTATTTCTATTGTGCTATTGAAAAATATGTTGGCATTTGTATTTTTTTAAAATTAACTTCTTACTCTACAAATTCAAGTGTCAAGTGTCAAAAATACAATTTTTATGGGATTTAAAAGTTATATATTATAATACCTAGTACAGTATAATATAGTTATATATACATTAAGTCATATTGAATTTTATAAGAAATTAGCCAAGTATGCAATAAAACGTAAGATAAATGTATATCTCACCTTCTCTTAACGTTTTGCACACTTCGTCTTTTTATAATTATCTTAGTTTATATTATTTTCTAATATTCTCTCTTTTTTGACACCCTCCTCTGTACTTTCTTTTGCCCTCTTCAATCACGATGTAATAGCCATTTCGGTGTCCTTCCAAGACTTTGAAGCGTTAGCGACTGCAGCAGCCCCTGTGCAAATAAAAGAAAAATTAACATTTAAGATGAAATCTTGACAAAAAACATTAAGACTAATATATGCCACTTGATGGCAAGCTTATATTTAAAATAAATTGTTATAATTTTCTTGGTGTCCTATTTAAAAAAAATCAGTTTAAATCTGAACATTTTTTTGTTTAACTGACTTTTGCATTTGAAATGTTCCCTTGTTCATTTAAAAATTTTATAGAACACCTCTTTATATGGATGATCGATTCTACAAATAATACCAAAGACCGAGAGAAGCAGAAATATATGTTGTGACTAATGCTACCGCAGATTAATAACATTATTATAAGTTTAACGTTATATTTTTTGCCAATATTATTACAGAATTCAAGTAAAGAAAATGGCTATGGGTTAAGATGCATTAGGATTTACGGTTAGAAGCAGGTTTATTAGGTTGAACATTGATGATGTATAAAAGTTTTTGTACGTACGTACAGCATAATTTCAGAAAAATATAACAAAAAGGGCATATAAGTTACAAATTTGTAAATTTTCCTCAAAAAGTACCTTTATTAGTTTTTTCCTTATATTAATTTACTGAAATCCCTAAATATACTTTACAAGTTTGTTGATGTTTTCTGGCAAATGTTTTTATTACTCGATGTATCAAACCTTACCTATTAAAAGTTTCATCACCTCCACTTGTTCATCAGAGATGTCGAACCATATATAACACTTCGTTTAACACACTGTATGAGTAGGTACTTCTTTTCAATTTTTACTTCCCTCGCATACCGAAGGGAAGTATTTATAATGTTTAACCAACAATCTTCTTTTAAGTGAATAAGTTCGCTCCATGATAAACAACTAAAAACTACATACTCAGGTTCACAGGTGATCTCCCATAGAATTTTAACAGAGCCAAATAAGGTGGGTTGTAGTATATTTATTATAACCTACAAATAAGCCGCACCAAATTTATCTAGAATAAAATATCGATCTAAATACTTATATATTAATAAATCAATTAAATAGACTTACCTGTTTTTGGTACTTTCTTTTGTAGCCGTTAAAAGTGACTAGTGCCAGTGTGCGGAAGAAATAATAAATAATAATTTATATAAATTCTTTGTAAAAATGATACAATGCCTGCCAAATTGAATTTCCCAGTTTGACAGCAACTGAGTCATATTACATAAGCTCTGCTTAAATATTGCGGTGAAAATGGCTGTAATATAACCGAAACTCATGAAAAAAATAGTTGAAACGAATATAAGATTTCTGAAATCAGAAAAATCAAATTGACAAAATTTAAATGGACCATGAAATATGAAAATATTTTGTTATCAAAAGAAATTTTATTAGTAAAACTTTTTAAGAATTGTAATTTCATTTTTACAGTTTTTAATTTCCTTTTTTAATCATATCCTCATCTGCTCAAAAAAACATCACTCCTAGAGGTTATTTCACAAATGTGTTTAGGTTTGTCTTGACTAGACTCTAGCAGGATGTCCTCAAAACGTTTTATTCAGAACGTTTTAGGGACGATAGCAAACGGACGTCCTTGGGACGTACCATGTAAACCCGGGACGTTCAGACCAAACGAGGACCTAAGTGAACGTCCTGGGGACGTTTGGTGTTATCAGGGATTTTATTTATTTTTCGAGTTGTTGGCCAAAAACCGAATTTCGGCCAATATTTTCAATTTTTTTAGGGGTCGCCGGCACCTTACAGCTGTAAACTTGTTTTATCGTATTCTACACCAACAATACTACTTATTCTGAAAAATTCAGCCATATAACATTTAGTAACACCTTTAAACACCCGACGACTGCGCTAATATAGAAGTTTAGGTTTGTTTAATTTCTTACTTTAAATAACAATCACATTTTGAGGTCCATTTTCAAATACTTATACAGTGTGACCCATTTGTCTTGGTGTCACCCTGTAAAATTTTTATTTAGTGTGCGATTTTCAGTTTTTTTTTAATTGTAGAGCTTGTTGAACTGCAAACAGTGCCAGATTCCTCCACAATTCAATTCCTACTACGTCAGTATTTAGCAGTAAAACTTATTTAATAATTCGTATTAGCGTTTTTTAAAAGAAGAAATGTATGTATGCACTTCACTAGATTCACCATAATCACCAACCTTCAAAATTGACCTGTACGAAATTTTTGTCTAAAATTTTTAAATAATAACGTTTTTGTAGACATTTGAAGTTTTATGATCTGCCACACTTCATATTATAATACGAACTTTTAGAACAAAAATTATACTTATCAATTTTTGAGGAATTAAAAAATTTTCGTACATAATTTATTAAGGATGAGCCCCCCCCCAGAAGCAAAGCGTAGGACCGCCCTTGCCTACCATGCTCTAAGAAGGAACTGGATTAATTTAATAATGTCTTTAGTCAGTCACAGCTTTAGTGGTTACAAATATGTTAGGTAACTTAGCTGGCGCTGGCTCCTGTATCATTACCATTAGTATCATTACTTACATCAAGCTATGTACATCATATATCATCCATGGCATTGGCACGTAAAACTCTAGTGCGACCCGCATGAAAATACTTCTTCCCTTACTCATTATTTACATCTTGACGATAAATTTAGTAAGTTATCATTAATGGAGATAATAATTACAATTACGCATTGTTATTCATTTCTATAAATACCTAATTATTGTTTGAACTGAAATTTAAAAAATTCTGCAATATTTATTACATCACGTGATCAACAGTGATTTGGACAAAGCAGTTAGTTTTGTTATGTGATGGTGTGGCGCTGAAGTGGCTGAAGGCGAAGCATGGAGTCCTTGTTTGTCTGAGGTTATAGTCTAGTCAACGGAGCGCTAAAATGACCAAAAACTCAAATGGATTTTGATGAAATCTTGTGTAACGTTAATAAAATAGTTGAAAAAAAGATTAGAGTAGGAAATGATCGGAAGAGGTAGAAAACACCCCATAATCACGGGGTCCGTAACTTGTAGAATTAGGTCAATTTTTTAAAATTCATTTACCTTTTCTTGGACCAAAATAGGATGTTTTTACTCTTGTGATTTTTTTCTAAAAATGCGCATTTTTCGAGACATGGCCACTCGAAAATTCCTAAAAGTGGGGGACGGGAAATGTAACAGTTGAAAAAAAAAAGTTCAGGTGGTACATTCTATCATCCAAATACTACCAGAATTTTTTTATTTGCAATTTTTTTGTAAAGTGCGTTTTTACCGAGTTTTTCCCAAAAAACGTGAAAACTATACCCCTTTCAAATTGTAGCACTTTAAAATCATGTCATTTAAACATTTGAAAAAATTCACACGTATGCATTGAGGGCCCTCTAAACATTTTTTGCCTCTTGGAATTTTTTTGGTACTTGCTGATTTTTCGAGTTAAAATAACTCAATTTTTTGCAAATTAAACAATACTTGCATGAAAATTCGATAAATGAGCGTGATTTATATATATTTATTATAAAAAAATATAAAGCCTATATAGTTACCGTTTTCAAAGGTTTGATATAATTTTTAAATTGAAAATATGAAAAAGTTTTCCGGAAAAATGTTTCTTTTACAATTCATGTTTGTTAATGATAAAAGTGGGAAAACTGACTCAAAGGGATGAAATAAGACTTTTTTAATCAATAATTTTTTTCCAAAAACCATTTGTTTCGTAATAACGAAGATTAAATTTGTGATGTACTTTTTCGGATACCATTTAAGAATAGAATACAGCAAACAAGCACTGCAAAAAGTGCGTTATTTCATTATGTTTAAATAAGTATTAAAAATCGTTAAGTTAAAAAAATTATCATACCCAATAGGGTGGGTGGTCCATCTTTTTCGACATTGAATTTTTTTATTTCTCACCCCTGACAATAATTCCATATGAAGAAAAATAATTCCCGTAAAATATTATTGAGGCAAAATTAAGTCAAAGGGTGTCGCAGGAAGCATTGTAATGCAATAATGCCATTTTCCATAAGGTTAGTGCTAAGTCCATTCTACCGGGGTTACCGGTTACGGTTTTCTGCATTATCCGAAATTTTGATATAAATTATTCATAGTAGAATATTTTCGTGGGGTGAGACGTAAAAAAATCGAAAAAAAAAAAGGAGTAATTATTCATCTGACGATAAGAATTCTTGTATTTTCTTACGTTTCGGTTTTATTAACCATCGTCAGAAGAAAAACTACAATATTTATATTAACGTACGATTATTTAATGTTATTTTACAATTTTAATTTCATTACTCACAATTTAGGAAATTTTTTGTTTACACTATATTACCATTTTACGTTTATTTCTGTTGAAAATTTTAATGCAACTAAATGCTGAACAAAAGCATTGCCTGCTTTCTGGTCTGTGTTATGTCACTATTGGTGCAGTTTATTTAATTTATGGATATTAGATATGAAGTTTTCTCTAATGGCTGGTAGTGTGAAATATGATATTTTAAGAATTATCTTTTTAGTTAATTTAACAAGTCATAGTATGTTTCACTTAAATTCTCTATATCAGTGCGGCTGTTTATTGGATTTAAGTGAAACATACTTTGACCTGTTAAATTAACTAAAAAGATAATTCTTAAAATATCATATTTCACACTATCAGCCATTAGAGAAAACTTCATATCTAAATTCCATAAATTAAATAAACTGTACCAATAGTGACATAACACAGACCAGAAAGCAGGCAATACTTTTGTTCAGCATTTAGTTGCATTAAAACTTTCAACAGAAATAAACGTAAAATGTTATTATAGTGTAAACAAAAAATTTCTTAATATTGTAAGTAATGAAATTAAAATTGTAAAATAACGTAAAAAATAATCGTACGTTAATACAAATATTGTAGTTTTTCCTCTAACGATGGTTAATAAAACCGAAACGTAAGAAAATATAAGAATTTTAATTTAAAGATAATAGAGAAGGGCAAGGAACATTTGCGCCGGCGCAAATGTTCCTTGCCCTTCTCGGATACCACTTATTACTGATAACCAGGTTGAAAATCTGTAGGTGGTATCCGAGAAGGGCAAGGAACATTTGCGCCGGCGCAAATGTTCCTTGCCCTTCTCGGATACCACTTATTACTGATAACCAGGTTGAAAATCTGTAGGTGGTATCCGAGAAGGGCAAGGAACATTTGCGCCGGCGCAAATGTTCCTTGCCCTTCTCGGATACCACTTATTACTGATAACCAGGTTGAAAATCTGTAGGTGGTATCCGAGAAGGGCAAGGACCATTTGCGCCGGCACAAATGTTCCTTGCCCTTCTCGGATACCACTTATTACTGATAACGAGGTTGAAAATCTGTAGGTGGTATCCGAGAAGGGCAACGACCATTTGCGCCGGCGCAAATGTACCTTGCCCTTCTCGGACACCACTTATTTATTAATTATAATCAGGTTGAAAGTCAGTAGGTGGCATCCCAGAAAAGCAAGGAGCATTTCCTTTCCTGGCAGGGTATGTGCCTCATGTGCGTCATTTCGATCAACTCCTCGCTGGTCCTTGGTGGGCAATAACAAAAACGAGTAATTTTTAAATAAACCAATTTGGGACACAGTACTTATATATTGAAAACATTCTTAATAAAACATCAGGTTTTGGTATTGGCGGCGATGATAATAAAAGCATCATTATTTAAATTATTTATTTTATTTTATCAATTTTAATAGGTATTTATAAAATGAATTTCTTTGTTGTGCCTTGAGACACCAACTTTTCAGGGTATTTTGACACGCATGCGCGACAATCTTATGGCTGAACTGTCAGATAATGGAGTTCTGATTCAGATAAATAAAATTACTATTTACACTATGTATTATTATGAAAAAGCAATTTTTTTGCAGTGTGTAAAAGGTGCATTGTTCTAAAAAGCACCTACATTGTGGATACGGAATTCGAATCGGTCAAAATCGAGGTGTTTTTGGTGTTTACACTGATAAAAAGTTCGTGTTATGGTGGAAAATTTCAAAAATTTTTTTTGGAAAAACTATGCATTTGCATTGAAAACCGACTTCAGATTCGTATTCTACGACCCCAAATTAGTGTACCCTGAAAAAATTACGCGAAAATTCCAATGCCCCGTTATTCTCCAGAATTACCAATTTTACTTTTTTAAAACTCGTTAACTGTAATGAAATAGTGGGAGTGAACAATATTGTAACAAACTGATTATATGATACACTTATCGGCTTTAAATGCCTCCATGATATATGTTAATTTGTGATTTGAACATTTGTTTTATTACTTCAGCACACATACAGAATAATTCCTAAGGTATAAAAATATGGCAATATATCTAAGTTAACATGTACTAGTTAACATAAAGAATTCCAATGCTTCATCGTCATTATTTGTTTGACTTCACGGTGAGCATATTGCCTCAATTGATTAAAACAAACATTACAATTACGGACAGACGTTGGCTAATTGTTATTATGTAATGGTCAAAATTTTACCTTATACAGGGTATCCTAGAAGTGTGGGGCAATACTTCGGGACCACATAGCTTGAGTCACAGTAACACTAAAATTAGGTGCCTGTAAATTTCGGAACTGTTCAACCTTAAAAGTTATATTTTCAGGAAAGTTTTTGCCGATAGATTCCAAACTGCTTTATCGATTGTAATGAAATTTAAACAATATAGATAGCAGGAAGTAGCTACCTTTGATTCAGAAGTATGAAGTCTTTCATATCTTGGCTAAGGAGAGTTGGCCACCCTTATTAGATCTTGAAGATTTTTGGCTTCTCTTGAGTTGCGCTTAGCGTAGCATGAGCCGGTCTTTCGTTGTGTGTAAAGCCGATTGATGGTTATGTGATAATTTTAAAATGAAACACTTTTTTAGGTTTAACGTCATTGGCTTTAGTAAAAATTTATTTACGTACAAGTTTATAAGTTTACGGTTCAATTATTTTACAAAGTTTTGATGAGTTGTTTTACAGTCTTGTTTTACATTATTTTTTATTGATTACGGTTACATTTTCTAACACCAGTTATATACTTTTTTAGTAAAGCCACACCACAAGAAAATTTAATTCAAGAATCCACGCGGATTCTTGAAATTTAGTTAGTTAATTGTTGACCAATAAGTTAATGAGTTACTACCCTGTCGAGCTGCCCATTGCCACTGCTCTTGAGAATCTTTTTTTTGGTATTTATAGATATTTACAGTATACAGGTCACCTCTGGGTGATTTAAAAATTTTCTGTGACAAACTAAACTGTGCGCTAAGTTATATTATGAAAAGATATAAGGGAGAACAAATATTCCTGTCTGGAGATTATAATGTCAATTTCATGGTAGAATCAAATGCAAGAGAAGATCTTGAAAATTTATTATCATCGTTCAACCTCTACAAGATTTTTACAGAGCCGTCAAGGATCACAAATACTTCCCAAAGTTGTATTGATAACATTTTCACCAACAGAGATATCAAACACTATAAAGCAAATACTATAAATTTTCATGTATCAGACCACTTGGGACAGCTCGTCGAAATTTCACATGAAGTCGGTAATCTTAAAAAACGGAAACACATTAGATATAGAGAAATAAATGACTGCAATATATACAAATTAAAATCCAAAATGGCTGCCATAGATTGGAAGACACTATTAGAAGATAAGAATGCTTCTCAAGCATACCAATATTACCATAACATCTTCATAAAATTCTTTGAAATGATCATGCCTGAAAGGAACAAAGTAGTCATAGAAAAAAACAAAAAGAGTAACAAATGGTACACAGAAGAGCTGAAACAAATGAAAAATCAATTAGATGCCTTATATACAATATATAATGTAAGAAAAGATCAAAACTCCTTGATAGCATATAAAAACTTCAAGGGGGCATACATAAAAAGACTCAGTGAACAAAAAAAGACAGCAAATGACAACTATATAGCTGATTCTGAGAACAAATCGAGGGCAATTTGGACAGTAATCAAGTCAGAAACTAGGGAAAATCAAAACTGTGATAACAATCAGGTGCAATCGACTTTAACAGCTGAAGAAATAAGTACCTTCTTCGCAAATATAGGATTAAATGTTGCTGCCCAGTCACAACCATCTGAACAACCTGATGAATTACTGAGAAACAGCATAATAGACAACTCTAGGTCCATATATCTGGGAAAAGTAGATGAAAATGAGATAGAGGATGTTATAAGGAACATAAACAGTAAAAAAACGGAGGATACATATGGGATGTCAACTTATATCCTAAAGAAAATTGGAGATGCTCTGGTGGTGCCGATCACTATAATAATAAACAAATGTATTCAAGAGGGTATATTTCCCGATGATCTAAAACAGGCAAAAATTATTCCCATATATAAGAAAGGAGATATAAACGATATCAATAATTACAGGCCCATCTCAATTCTCCCAGTAATTTCAAAAATATTTGAAATTATTTTGAAGAAGCGGTTGATAACATTTTTTGAAAAATACAAAATATTACATAGCGCTCAACACGGGTACCGCAAGGGAAAATCAACCACTACAGCTTTAATAGAAGCAGTAGAAAAAATAACGGAGGCTCTTGACAGACAGGAAGAAACAGAAATAATCTGTTGTGATTTGAGTAAAGCTTTCGACACAGTTAACCATAAAGTTTTACTTGACAAATTAGACTATTATGGTGTGAGAGGAATTCCACTTAAACTGTTCACGTCATATCTGACCAATCGACATCAGACAATATGGTGGAATAATAAAAAATCAGAACCATTTTTAATAACCAAAGGTGTACCACAAGGCTCGGTGTTAGGGCCGATATTATTTATAATATATATCAACGACCTACTATTTAATGTCAATAGCTATGGGGCTTGTTTATATGCAGACGATACAACTTTTATATCTAAAGGAAGAAATAAAATTGAGTTAACAACACAATCTCAAAATGTACTACATGAAGCAAATACGTGGTTCACCGCGAACTATTTAACATTAAATAGAGGAAAAACCCAAAACATCATCTTATCCACAAAAAGGGAAGCTGAGAAAACATCTTTAAATTTCTTGGGTTTAACTTTAGACAGTAAACTGAATTGGAAAGGCCATATTGATGAACTCTGCAAAAAACTAGCTTCAGCTATTTACAGTATTAGAATATTAAAAAATGTGTCCACCTATCAAACGGCAAAAGTAGCCTATTATTCAAATTTCCACAGCATCGCAACATATGGAATACTCCTATGGGGAACAGCACCTGATGCCCAGAAAATCTTCATCCTACAAAAGAAGGCAATTAGAACTTTATGTGGCATGACATACAGAGAGAGCTGCAGAGATGCCTTCAAAGAACATGGTATACTTACTATTCCAGGACTGTACATACTCAATTGCCTTAAATATGTACATTCACATAAAGAGAAATTTACGCATAATTTTGAGAATCATCAGTATAACACCAGAAATAGAGAACAATTACAGATTCCACATCATCGATTGAATATATCACAGCAGGGAGTGGACTACTGGGGGTCAAAATTATATAATAAAATCCCGCTCGAAATAAGAAATAAAAACTTTAATGTGTTCTCCAGCAGGGTGAAACAACTACTGACCACAGAAGTGTTCTACTCTATTAATGAGTTTTTAGAACATTGAGAATAGAAGTTCGTATCAATATTGGTTTGTCTTTTATTTTGTTTGTTGTATACATGGATATACATGTGCATATTTATATCTGTTTTGTGTTTTTTTTTTTGTGATAAAATACAGTAAGCAGTATCGTTATTTCGTTACTGTTATCTCATTTTATAATTATTTGATATTACTCTAAATTATAATCTGACGTTTCCTGTAATACACTTTAGGGAATAGAGCATTATTTTGTATATTTTATGTTTTACATTAATTGTAATCTGAAAAGTAATTATAAATTTGTATTTTTTTTGTTTCCTTTTCATGTAATTAACAATGTTTTATTGACGAGTGAACACAACTGTAATTGTCTTACACGAAATAAAATATACTATACTATACTATACTATTTTCATGTGAGAGGCTATTTATGTCTTTGTGCCTTTGAAGAGTCGGGCCTTTTTCTTTGAAGTGTTTTTCTCGAAGATGATGACATCTTCGCCTGGGTTTGCGAAGGCGACGGTAAATAGTTTCTTTGTTTTATGAAAAGCGTTTTTTTTTTTTGTCTGAAGGAGCTCTTGATTATTTAATTTATTGACGGACAGGAACGAATTATTGATGGTCAAAGGGGCCAGCTTTCTTTGTGTATTAATTAATACATTAATTATGGAAAAGCGTCTTTAAGCAAATTTGCTTAAAGACGCTTTTCCATAATTTACTAAAATTTGATGTAATATTTATGTCTAAATAGTTCTTTGTCTGCACGTGTCGGATTTGATGGTAATTAATAATATTACGATTGACATGCTGAGATAGGTATAAGAAATAAAATTATTCCCTACAGGAAGATATGTTTAGTCCGGCTTGTCCTGGGATGAAGAGAACCAAAATGGCTGAGCTGGAAAATATCCGGAAAAATAGTATAGATAACTTTTTGTTTATATTTTGAGCCTGGCGATTGTGTGTCCTTTGTGGGTGAAATTTTTCAGATATCTCAACAAAAAATTGTGTCCTACAACAATTTAGCACTGGCTTCCTAGACAACATATGAAAGGCACCATACTTTTCTATCAAAAATACATAAGTACTTATTAACAATTCTGCTTCCTATCGGTTATTAAATTTTATATATAAAGAATTGGATAATGGGAAATATGTTATATCCTTAATGTTTGACCTCTCACCGGCTTTTGACACGGTCAATGCTGAATTCTTGTGTCAAGAATTATATGCTATGGGTATTCGAGGAAACATGTTATAAAGGATTTTGTCTTACATGTCAAATAGGAAAATGCTGGTCAAACATGCAAATGTTAAATCTGAAACTAGAGATATTAGGATGGGAGTACCGCAGGGCTTCGTATTGGGACCTCTGTTATTTATGATTTATGTACATGACCTACCAGCATATATATCCAAGGGCAAAGTCACCATGTTTGCTGATGACACTACTGTAACTATAGCCCACACACCAGAAGAACTCTCAATTAATTTAAACTCAAAGAAATAATTTAATTCTAAATAACAAAAAAACAATATCGTTAAATTTCCATATAAGAAAACCATTAACTTCAAGTTTTCAAACACTACACAATATTGAACTATCAGAATCTACAAAATTCTTAGGAACATATCTAGATATCAATTTAACCTAGAATAAACACATTGATTTTGTATGTTCTAAACTCAATTCGATATATTTTACCATATTACAGATGAAATCATGCTTAAATATAGAAGGCCTAATAAACATTTATTATGGCCTAGGGTACAGTCACCTAGCACATAATATTGTCTCTTGGGGAATTGGTAGTAACTTACAAAGAGTATTAATAGGACAAAAGCGCATTATTAGATCAATATTCAATATACCGCGAATGGATAGCTGCAGAAATGTTTTCAAAAAGAATAACATTTTAACCACTTCCTCAATTCTGCTATGGTAATGTGTACTTTATGTCTTTATGCATAAACAGCATTTTAAAAGTGTTGACAGATACCACAGTTATAGCACCAGGCATGGTAGTGAGTTATCTACCATATTGCATAAAACTAGTTACTTTAAAAATTCACCAGTCTATAATAGTAGGATGCAAATGAGAGCGCTGCTGGAGCGGAGCAGCTCATGAGTGAGCAGAGCTCACTCATGATCAGCTCCGCTCCAGCAGCACTCTCATTAGGTATGGCGTGCACGTGGGCGGCCATCTGGCCGAAGGTGATTTATGGCGTGCACCTGGTGAGCATCGATCGTGGGAAAGTATCGTAACGGCCGTTCTCACAATGTGGGGTACACGTGTTCAACATCTGGCATGCACGTGGGCGAGCATCGATCGTGGGAAAGTATCGTAACGGCCGTTCTCACAATGTGGGGTACACGTGTTTAACATCTGGCATACACGTGGGCGAGCATCTGGCTTAACCGTTATTTCATGAACATGTCTAAACTTGTCTATGGAGGTGATTCATAATTCAGGTATGCAGGAAGTGGACAGGTAAACCGGAAGTGACCGGATATGAACCAGGTAAACCGGAAGTGAAACCGGAAGTGACCGGAATGAACCGGGTAACCCGGAAGTGAAAGCGGAAGTGACCGAAAATGAACCAGGGAAACCGGAAGTGACCGGAAATGAACCAGACAAACCGGAAGTGAAACCGGAAGTAACAGGAAATGCAACCGGAAGTGAAACTACATCGGATGTGATCCCGGAAATGGTCGAAATATGGCCGGAAGTGCAAAAAATTGGACCGGAAGTGGTCAACGAAGCATGGAATCAAACCGGAAGTAACCGGATATGAAACCGGAAGTAAAAATACATCCGATGAGAAACCGGAAGTGGTCAAAATCTAACCGGAAGTGTTGGAAATTGGGCCAGAAGTGGTCAAGGAGACATGGAATCAAACCGGACGTGACCGGAAATGAAACCGGAAGTAAAAATACGTCCGATGAGAAACCGGAAGTGGTCAAAATCTAACCGGAAATGTTGGAAATTGGACCGGAAGTGATCAAGGAAGCATGGAATCAAACCGGAAGTAACCGGAAATGAAACCGGAAGTCAAAATACGTCTGATGAGAAACCGGAAGTGGTCTAAAACTGACCGAACGTGCTAGAAATTGAACCGGAAGTGGTCAAGCAGGTATGGAATCAAACCGGAAGTGACCGATATAGAAGCGAAAGTGAACTGTGAATCCGTAAGTGAAACCGGAAGTGGCTGCATAAAGCGGGGACAGCCGACAACGGTGACGTAATGAACACCTGTCGTGCACGTGGGTGACCATCTGGCTTCCAGACTTGTCTAGACAAGTTAGATCGCATATCCGGTATGAATTTTTATCGAGGACATCTGGCGAACATCTGGCGGTGACTCATGATTCGCGATCGTGGGAAGCTATCGTAACCGTCGTTCTCATAACATCTGGTGTACACAGCTATCCCCTCTCCCAGCAACAGATTATATATAATGCAGGGAAAGTAATATTCACTAGTACTATGCAGTTTATTGTGTAACAATGAAGTGTGAACACTGCAAGAAAGTTTTTTCAAAGAAAAGCAATTTAGTTCGACATATTCGTCAATATTGTACCGTTCTAAATGATGGAAGTGTAGCTTATGAGCCGCCAAGCAAGAAACAAAAGTCTGATGCGGTGCCTTCTACAAGTGTACCTTCTACAAGCATACCTTCTACAAGTACACCTTCTACAAGTGGCGTTAACACAAAACAAAATTCTTCGAGTGGGTCAAAGATTTGTGAATATTGTGGAAATAACTTTTCAACATCGTTCAACTTACAACGACATATTAGTAATAATAGATGCCCTGTCCTGAACGACCTGTTTGTAATTGACAGGAAGAAAATAAATCGTCCAATTGAGAGCAGCTTGGGAGATGGTGTTGTCAAACTACATTGTGCATTTAAAAACAGGATTGCTAGTTACCGTTTTAGCAGCCCTAGAAGTCACATCGCATATTCCGATTTTATGAAAGAAGTTAAACAAAAAGTTTTGGATAAAATTGGTGAATATTTGGAGAAATATCAAACTCTCAAGATTAATTTTGAAGTATTTGGGCTGTATGAAATACCTGAAAAGGAATTATCAGATATTAAGTCATTCAATACCAAAAATAAAATAATCACTTTATCAACGGACCTGCTCCAGATTTTTGAAGAATTTAGCGAGGAGATGAGTGCACAAGCATCAGAATTCCAAGAGAAAGACTCTGGGTGGACATTAAAACATATAATGTTCCTTGACGTAAACATAAATAAGTTTACACCAATGGGGGCTTCATCATATATTAAGTTACCCAAAGCAATATATGATAAGAAGGCTGTTTTGAACATACAAAACAAGGATAATGCGTGCTTTGCATGGTCTATCAATGCAGCTATTTTCCCCGCAGAAGGGGATCCAACAAAAACAAGTTCGTATCCACATTATAATACTTTGCTAAACTTTAGAGGCTTAGAATTCCCTATGAAACTAAAGGATATAGCCAAGTTCGAAAAAATTAACAACATCTCTATTAATGTGTTTGGTCTTGAATCGGAGTTCAAGGATGGGAAAACTATTACTGAAGTGGTTGGACCGCTACATTTTACTTCATGTCGGCAAGCCACGCACGTCAATTTACTACTTATATCAGATAATGCAGGCAATACTCATTATTGCCTTATACAAGATTTATCAAGATTGGTTTCAAAACAAAAATCCAAACATAACAATCGTTTATATATTTGTGATGGATGTTTACAATCGTTCTCGACTGTAGAGCAGCTGAGAAAACACGAAGAAAATGACTGTAACCATACATACACGAAACTGCCATCTACCGAATTGAAAATTAATAAGTATGGTGAATCGGTGCCTGAGAACATCCTTAAGTTCATAAACTTTGAAAGACAATTGCCCGTTCCGTTCGTAATATATGCAGATTTCGAGAGTTTGCTGAAACCAATCGCCCATAATGAACCCTGTGAAGATAAATCGTTCACAGTTAAAGTATCTGAACACCAACCTTATTCTTTCGCCTTTTATGTGAAATGCAATTTCGATGACAAGTATTCAAAATTCATAACATATCGAGGACCCGATGCTGCTGAAGTATTTGCTGAGAAGTTGGATGAAACAGCTCTACATTTGTATAATACTCATCTGAAACATGTTAAACAAATGCTGCCCCTCACAGATCAAGAGAAAGCTGAATTTGAAAACGCAGTATGTTGTCATATTTGCAAGAAACCCTTCAAGCCAAGTGACACAAAAGTTCGCGATCACTGTCACTTGACAGGACACTTTCGTGCCGCCGCCCATTCCGTTTGTAATTTGAACTATAAAGTGCCGAAATTCCTACCTGTGTTTTTTCACAACTTAACAAATTACGACAGCCACCTATTTATCAAGAAGCTGGCGTGTAAAAAGGAAAGCATTTCGGTGATTGCTCAAACCAAAGAGAAGTATATATCTTTCTCTAAGTCAATCCTCGTTGAAAAATCTGCTAATCCCAAGGAACCTCACACATTCCTGCGATTAAAATTTGTGGACTCTTTTAGATTTTTATCCAAATCTCTCGATAAATTGAGTCAAAGTTTAGAATCTAATCAGTGTACTGAGATTAGAAAGTATTTTCAAGATGAGGAAGAATTCAGATTAATCAGACAAAAAGGTGTTTTCCCTTATAATTATGTAGACTCGTTTGAAAAATTAGAAGAAAGACAATTACCCTCAAAAGACAAGTTTTACAATGAATTAACAAATGAGGCCATTTCCGATGAGGACTATGAACGAGCTATCAAAGTGTGGAATACCTTCAAGTGTGAAACGTTGGGAACATACGCAGATTTGTACCTGAAATCAGACATTTTACTGTTGGCTGATGTGTTTGAAAACTTTAGGAAAGTGTGTTTAGAACAATATAAATTAGATCCAGCCCATTATCTGACCGCACCTTCCCTGAGCTGGGATGCCATGTTACGTCACACAGAAGTTAAATTGGAGCTCTTGACTGATGTGGATACAGTACATTTCTTTAGAAAAGGTATTCGAGGAGGAGTGGCTCAATGCAGCAAAAGAAAGGCTGTGGCAAACAACAAATTTTTACCAAACTATGATCCCAGGAAACCAACATCATATATCATGTACCTAGACGCCACAAATTTATATGGAGCCGCAATGGAGGAATACATGCCCACAGGTGATTTTAGGTGGCTTGACAAAGAAGAAATTCAAGCATTTGATTGTTCCCTAGTCGGAAAAAATTCACCAAAAGGATATGTGCTAGAAGTGGACTTAGAATATCCATCAGACTTACACGATGACCATAATGATTTACCATTTTGTCCTGAGAGAATGACTCCTCCGAAAAGTAAAATTCCCAAGTTAATCCCAAATTTACGGAATAAATATAAATATATCATTCACTATAAGAATTTGAATCAGTGTTTGAAATATGGTATCAAATTGAAGAAAATCCATAGAATCATAGAATTTTCTCAATCACCCTGGTTGGGGTCATACATTAATCTTAATACAAGACTAAGAAATTCGGCTAGAAATGCGTTTGAAAAGGATTTATTCAAGTTGATGGTTAATTCAATATTCGGTAAAACCATGGAAAACGTCGACAAAAGACAAAATATAAAACTGTGCTCATGCTGGGAAAATAAGAAAGGCATGTTGGGTGCCAGAGCGTTAATAGCCTTACCACATTTTAAATCCTGTTCTGTCTTCGATGAAAATTTAGTAGCAGTTCAATTGGACAAATTAAAAGTTGTATATGACAAACCGCTCTATGTAGGCTTTTCCATTTTAGACATTTCCAAAACCATTATCTACGAGTTTTTGTATGGTTACATAAAATCAATGTATGGAGATGAAGCAACAGTCCTATACACAGACACCGACAGCCTAATTTTAGAAATTTTCACAGACAATGTCTATGATGACATCAAGAAAAACATTAATTTTTTCGATACTTCAAACTATAATGTCGATAACATCCATGACATACCCAAAACAAAGTCCGTGGTAGGGAAAATGAAGGATGAATACGCTGGGAGACCAATAGAGAGTTTTTATGGTACTGGTGCAAAAGCATATTGTGTTAAAGCCGACGACGTAATGAAGAAGGCAAAAGGTGTTTCCAGAAGCGTTGTTAAGCATCAAATAGACTTTTCTGACTATGTTCAGGTTGTCGAAAACGGTGGTTTAATATTCCGTAAAATGTCCATATTTAAATCCACTTTACACACCATTCACACAGAACTAAAAAATAAAGTAGCTCTGTCAGCTGCCGATGACAAAAGATATATTGTGCCTGGAGATGTAAGAACCTTGGCTTGGGGGCACCATTTAATTACTGATAGTAATAAAAATTTAGATACTTTACTAAAATACGCTAGGCGTTTGGACATGGAAGAACCTGCAGCAGGATGGGACAGTGTTAATTTGGATGACTCTGAATCAGAAGATAATTTGAATTTAGATCATTTCGATTTATTAGATTTGTAATTTATTAGGTTTATATTTAAAAAACACACTGTTTACATATAAATAAAAAACTTATACATTATTCATTGTTTTTATTTTTCCACCACATAAAAGGTATTTACAATTACTGTAACATATCAACCACATTTTTGAAGACCCCATTTACATACATGGCATCTGGACTGTGAATCTGGTGGACCATCCACATGACTATACCACTCTGGTCTGTTGTGATGTACGAAACAAGGTAGTTGAATCCTTAGTTCAAAATTTTCTGTATACTTCCTTGGTAATTTAGGCCATGTGTAAAGGAGTTCAATGGAACCAGCATTTTCAATCAGATATGTTAATGGGAAATATTGTAGCTCATCCTCAGTAAAATCATATAAATTTTTACCATGCTTGTGTTCTTTTATTAATTCGTTTGCTAGACAGAGTGAACAGTTCAGTTCTGGATCCATATTTTATGTATAATCCTAACAATCGATTCAACAACCAGCAACGAGGAACACAGTGTAATGTAGTAGATCAGGTAAGAAACTGAGCCTAACTCCACATCACGGTCTGTTTTTATACTGTTAACATATAGTGGTGGGGGGCATTTACTGAAGAGCTGATTCCACTTTGTTTCTTTAGTAGAGTTATCATTCAGCCTTACTCGTAATTTATACATAGTACTATTTTTGGGTATTGAAGATGTAAGGACCGACTCATTGATTGTTGTGGAAGGTATCATCCGTTTCCATTTTGATGGCCAACTATCATTTCTTGTACCGTTGCTATCGAAGCAAATAAATGCCTCTTTAGTATTGTAAGATTGTTGTATGTAGAGAATTCCATGCCAAATGGCGTGCAAAACTAAAGACTGCGAGGCTATCATCGTAATATTCATAAACACACTAATGCTTCATTAAATTAACATGAATTTATATCCTATTATAAAGAGGAGTGGGGGTAAAGGATAACACCAGATTTTTTATAAATTTAATTTATTAAACAATAATTTATTTACTACAGAATCTTTGTTTATTTTTGAGTACCTTCTCATGCCACATCTTAAGCACTTCGCCAGGTATGAAAGCTTGCTGATTTTCCTGTCTTTCTTTGTTATGCTCGATCTTGTCTGGCTTATTTTTTAATACCTTCTCCCTTGGTAGGTGGCCACTGATCACATCCTTGTCTTCACTAAATTTCCTAGGATTGTAGCTGGAAGTATAACTGTTTTCTTCCTGTTGCACCATGTTACACTTTAAAATCTTTCCCGAAGTGGGTTTCGTTACAATTTCTGCTCTTACCCAAAATTTAGTAAGTTTAATTGGTCTTGTCTGGCTACAATATGTGCAATAACCTATTAACAGTTTATTCCAACTTAGCAAGAAGGCACTGAAGTAGTATTGTTTACTAATTAGTCTACCACAAACACAACACAGCTTTCTCTCCACTACCACAAGCCTATCTTGTGTAATTAGCATGGTGTTTCTTTAAACTAATAAAATGTGAGACAATTTCTGCTTTTATATCATTATCCCCCACTATTTAATTTTCTCCAGATGTTTATTGAACCATCATAACGATCAACAACACGTGGGAGTCAATTGAAACTACTGTTCCCACGACAACATCTGGTGTACACGTGTTGAACATGTCTAGACCTGTTTAAACTTGTTTGATAAATAAAATACATGGTATATGTTTAATTTTTTATTTAAAATTATGACATTATAAAATTCTCATAAAGATAATATACATTTGATAAAGAACACATACATTTAGATTTTAAATGATGAAAACATCGAGGTTCAGAAAATTGGAGTGGTGGATGTTCTTCTAACTCATACACAGGTTTTGATGAATATTCATTTATGTATGCGACCTTTTCTCTTCCTTTTACATAAATTTCTTTTTCACATTCGGTTAACTCTCTGACAACTTTTCCAAAATTGAAAAATGGTGTGTTTCCTTCATTCCAATGTATACCATGGTAATTATATGTTAACCAATTAACTTGCTTTTCCAAATCAGGTGGTAGAAGTTTTACAGGAAATGGTGGTTTGAAAATATAGTGGGCTGTTTTATAACCATTATATGCTGCAAGTTCTTTAACTATGAACTTATTTTTTTCTCCTTTGAATCCTTGGACATCCAAAATTAATGGCATATTTTTATATTTGCCAACTTTTTCGTTATATAAATTTTTAAACTATATATTTCAACAGCTTTCTTTAAATCTCTAAGATTTTTCTGGTGCTCTCGTAGAGACTTTCTGTAGCTAGAGATCATCGCAAACTAACTTGCTAGCTTGCATTACCCCCTTATGTAGGTTAGACCTGTCTAACTATCTTTGTCAGTGGATTATAACGGAATAAACGATCATGTAAAATTAAACAGTATGCTGTTGTGTCATTCGGAATATTATCGCTTGTTTCGAATTCTATGCGCATAACGACAGACCCCGACTGAATAGTTTCCTTTTGACGAGAACAATCGATGTGGCTTATTGGTGAAATTGATTTGAATTCTTTAGGTGTAAATATAGGCTCATTCCCTGTTTCGTAGTATGATTGGCGAAAATGTGAGAACATTTCATATAAAGTTGCATATTTATTGTCTTTAAAATCAAGAAATAAATCGTTGTAAGGATATCTTTCAGAATTTAAAAATACTCTTATGTTTGTAAGATTACAGTTATCAAATGTGCTCATATTAGATGTTACTTTATTCTTTTTGTTAATTTGGAAGGCAACAATTACATGTCTAGGAGTTTCTAACTTAGTGGTAGTTTTCACGGGCCATGTGTGTCTTGTAGTTTGAGAAAGTGAAGGATATTCTACAAGCTCCCAACTTCTGAATGGAAGTAGTATTTCAACATTTTTGTCCAAAATCTTAGTTAAAACCAATTGCTGTGGTATTCCCACGGAGACATGTGGTACTCTCCAATAAAGTTTATCAATATTAATCTTAGGTTTCTCCGTATCATCGACACTACTCACAGCATCTAAATCATTACTACTTCGAATTAAAACCAATTCTTGCTTCATGTTTAGTATTATTTTTTTGTAATCTTCAAAAAAGCCCATTAACAGTTTAAGTGGTATGCATACATTAAATTTATTAGTATCCGGTATTTTACTATCTTTAGGAAACCAGCCAGCATTCTGAAGTTTAACACTTTCACTTTCATTAAAAGACAAATATCCCTTAAGAGTGGAAGTCAATCCAACATTTCGAATTGAATCAACGACAATACCATTCAGCTCATATCGGATTTCTCTAAAGAGGAAACTGAAAGCATTATTTATTAGGCCTAACTTAGTAGCTGGTGTTCCGTCCTCCTTTGTTAGATTACCCTCCAAGTATAGACTACTTTCACATGGTAAGGTAAAAGCATCCAGTTCTTGGATTGGAATTCTAATTTCGTCATTATAATCGAATTTGGCGGTTACGAAAGGTTGATAATTGTGATACTCGAAATCAATAATTGAATTATCGATAAGAGGTTGTTCTGTAACATTTAATATATCCATTATATGAGTACTTCAAAACCAAGAGATTTTAAGAATATCTTATTTTCAGGTGTTACTAGACTAACGTTCTTCTTATTACTGACTGAAAATGTATTCTTCGGTTTTCTTTTATAATTGTGTTTAGCCACCATACGCGGAATATGATACTTATTATTATAACGGACAACCATATTTTAGGTTATCTTTTTTAAATGTAGTCTGACCGTGATGGTTTCTTTACGGAAATTGACAAGATTCCCGTCTTGATCAAGTATTTTAATGGTAATTGAGTTGATCGTCTTAACACTTACTGGAAAATACAGAATGTTTAAAGGCGATTCCACTATTTTATAGCCTGGGGCTACTGTTGGGAAGAATTGATGGATTATGTGGACAGGTAACCCATTAGAATAAGCCCCGCTGGCGATATTACAATCAATACACAAAGCGTTCACCTTAATTATTTGTACGGGAAAGTCAGACTTGTTTATTTCATTAGCTTTCAGAATCCTTTTTTCAAATCCTAAGAGGCGGCCTATAGAGTATTCTGATGTAAAATCGATATCAACATTTGTTTCTATATTCACTGTTGAAGTATTACGATTGGGGATGATATTAATATTTTTACCAATTGTTTTTTGAATAAAATTATTAATGTCATTAATTTCATAGGCTCCAACGGGGATAGTTGTGGTTATATTACCATGAGTGAATTTGTTGTTTGTTTCGTCGACGTTTGGTATAACATTAAAAGTTTCAAAGTTCGTTAAACCGATAACATAATCCAAATTGTCTTCTAAATATATAGGCGGATTAAAATCTGCTGTCAAGATGGAAGAAATTCCCGTAAGTGAAAAAGTTAGAGACATGTTGCACAATTCAATAGTACACGTACAATAAAGACATTTCCTTTATTTACATTGATTATATAAAAATTTTAGACACAGGTGACCACAATTATTTGAATTATATTTTTGCATCTGATCATGATTATAGTTAACCTTATTCAAGCTACCATCGCTATAGAAATAATTTATTACTCCATTTGGCGGTCTTAAGTTTCCATAACTATCGAAATAGATTATCGAGTTCTTTTTCTTCACATATGCTGTCCAGTGAGTACCAGGCCCCGATGAAATATCCAGATTAATTATACCACACTCACTTTTCTTTATCTTTACTGGTAATGCATCTCTCATAAATACACCCCGAAAGTTTGGAATATGTAAATCTTTAGCGTATTTTATTAAATCTATGTTGGTTAGGGGCCGACGAGGTAGCTTTATTGGCAGTTTTTTTTAAACGGTGCTAGATATAATCCCATGCCCTTTTTATAAGGTCGTAAGTACAATCCTTTTCCTACTGCAACTTGCTCCATGGCTAAATTGTGTCTTTTCTCTTCCTCAAGTTTTTCTTTTGCGGCTTTCGCGTCATTAACGGCTTTTGCGATACCTGCAGCACCACCTCCTATACTTCCTAAAGCACCTAATGCGGCAAATATAGGTAAAAGGAACGGTAGAAAACCACCAGTTTTTGGGATAGGAATGATCCGCTTCTTTGGTAAAGAGAGTTTCTTTGTTCCAATTGATGATAATGCTTGTTTTGCGACTTTAATAAGATCACTAGAATTGTTGCTTTGAATACCGCGTCGAGCTCGTTGTACTGCATTATTGAAACTTAACGTATTCTTACGCAGCCCCATGCCACGTTTCCGTTTGGAGCGTAATTTTCTACGCATGCCCATTCCCAGCTTGGTTTTTGCTTTCATAGTACCAGCTATACCTAATGCAGTAATTTTTTCTCCAACTGAAGAGTCACTTGCTTTAAACCGCTGATATGCTTTTTCTGCTAACACTTTATCTGCTTGATGTCTACTTGTTATATCCTTAGAACGCGAATATGCGATATCATGCTCTTTACAAGCCTCGTCTAAAGGATTTACTCCAGTATCACCTCTGGCAAGTCGATTCGACAGCTTTGTTCCTGGACCACAATAGTTGTAACCTGGTACATGCAATTCAAACGGTAGGTTATTAATAAGACTATTAATAAATCCTGACCCTGTCTTTGCACGCCTTCGTTTACGATTAACTATGGTTGGGTTGTGCACAAGCATTATATAGCCTGTTGAAAATTCCAAGCGGAACTGATTTTCTAGTCATGTGCAGCCTTATAAATAGTATGGTTGAATGGCTGATCATACAGTTCCTTATATATACTTCCGCAATGAAGATTGAAAAACAGAATGTTACATTACCAATTGTTAATCAAGATGAGTGTTTGGCGGAAAATAATTATCAAAAACATGGTGAACTATTTCGGGGTCTATCGAAGCGAGCGCTGGTAGTTGGTAGTTCCGGCTGCGGTAAAACAAATTTAGTTGTTACATTACTCACACACCCCAATGGACTCCGATTTGAGAATATCTACCTATATTCAAAGTCTTTATACCAACCAAAATATGAATATTTGAGAAAGTTATTGAAACCAATGAAAGAAATAGGTTATTTTGAATTCCATGAAGGAGAAGACGTTATACCGGCTCAAGAGATCAGACCGAATTCGATTATTATCTTCGATGATGTAGCTTCTTGTAATCAAAGTATTATGCGAGATTACTTTTGTTTCGGACGTCATAAGAACACAGATTGTTTATTCTTGTGTCAAACTTATTCGTCTATTGAGAAAAGATTGATTAGAGATAATGGTAATTTAATAATTATTTTTCATCAGGATAATACAAACCTTAAACACATTTATGACGACCACGTGAGCGTTGACATGTCGTTTCAAAAATTTAAAGATCTTTGTTCTTTATGTTGGAAAGATCAATATGGGTTTGTCGTTATAGATAAAGACTGCTCAATAAATAATGGAAGATATAGAAAAGGATTTGATAGCTACATTGTGTTGTAATATATAATACATAAATACTTTGTACAAAATGCAGTACACATCTATATTCTGTGGTGTAAAGATGGATAAAAAGTTAGCCAAGGAACTAATAAAAACTAGAAAATCAGTTAGGCAGAAATATCAGTCTCTAAAATCCGATGTCGCACAAACACAAGCTCAGTTGGTGAAAGGCTATAAGCCCATTATCGAACCATTGGAAAAATTAGTACAAAACATGAAATCAGACGTATCAGTTAAAAAGGAGCCTGAAGTGTTTAAATCAGAAACTTCTACTCCAAAAAAATCTAATGTTAACGTTTTAAATAAATATATGCCCACGTTACCTATGACTGGACACAGTTTTTTGGAGGATACTTATCAATTTGATCCACACAATTCTACTACTGTTGAACAAAATAGCGACGATTTAATTCATCAGGATGTAGAAAGAACTCGTATACATATACAAGAATTGTCAAAAACAGCGGCTTATAAAGAATATCTTGATGCATATGATCCCTTGCCGAGAACATATATTGATGAATCCATACGAGGAGATGAGACAATATACGATCGCGTATATGGTATAACACATGATATTGAAACAGATAAATTTAAAGTAGGCGATTCCGAATTAAAAATTGTCGGCAAAGATATTGTTGTGAAGGATATCAGATACCCTGGCTCTACTGGATTATATGAGTTACTGTTTAAGAAGGAACCTAAAGCCTATAAAAAATCAGAATTAGATCATTATATGCATATACTAAAACTTACTAATGCCTATCGTAGAAATTTTGATCCTGATGAACAAATTCAAGCTACGAATACCGTAAAATATAAAAATATAATTAGACCCTATTTATTAGATAAAGGTTTATTAAAACCTACAACGATTCCGCGGACATCTTCATTTAGTAAACCACCGCCTCCTAATACTAGATCTCAAAGTAATATTCGTCCTAGATCTCACTCATTTAAGCAGCCTACTAAAGGAGGCACATTGGACTTGTCTAATAAAAAAATAGATTACGTGTATTACGATGATCCCAACGAGTTGATAGACAGACTAAGGCTTTTAGTAGGTTCCCAAATAGCCGGAAATGATGGACATAAAAATGAGATTGCATCAATCATATCTGAATTACGAGAATTAAAAATAATTAAATAAGAGTCGCACGTCATTTTCTGCTCAGTTTAAATCTATCCAGTAAACGTTCATCATGCCTATAGACAAGTTTGGTAGACATATGTTTACCTACCATTTAAAACCGTATTCCACACTTGTAGATTCTGCTAGTACTTTATCTAGCCTATGCCTTATACAAATTCGGGGTATTGAACAGAAAATATCAACAAATATCCGTACTTTCACTTTTTACGTGTTAGATGGTGGCACTGTATCGTACACGTTACCTATTTCAGGTATAATTGAAAGTATAAATTTACCTAACAATGTGACAATGTTTTTAAACAATGAGAATTATAATCCAGACAATAAAAACCTCAACAAAGGAGATGAGGTGTCATTTTCACTCACGTCGGATCCAGCACCCCCTCTCTTTGTAGAAATTGTGCTTCGCATTCCGTTAATAAATGAATAATATTAAAGAAGACGTTGTTAATGAATTACATAAACCGGCCAGGAAAAATTTTCGAAGAAGACATGTGATTGTCAAAGGATTAAACGATCTAATTCAGGCTGATCTAGTAGAAATGATTCCATATGCAAAAAATAATAAAGGCAATCGATATATTCTTGTTGTTATAAACGTATTCAGTAAATTTGTATGGGCTCGACCAGTTAAAAGAAAGAGCGGTAAAGATGTAACAGAAGCGATGAAAGCAATTTTGTCGGAAATGAAGACCCCTCCTAAAAACCTTCAGACAGATATGGGTAAAGAGTTTTACAATAAACAATTTGGAGAATTAATGAAGAATTTTAAAATTAACCACTACAGCACTTTCTCCAATTTAAAAGCTAGTGTTGTGGAAAGGGTAAATCGCACCTTGAAAAATTTGATGTGGCGGCAATTCAGTTTACAAGGAAACTACAAGTGGCTAAATCTTTTACCTGATATAGTTGAACAATATAATGATACTATACATGGGACCACTAATAGGAAACCGAAAAATATTACAGAGAAAGATGAAAAATATTTACTACAGCGCGCGTATGGACATTTAAAAACAGTTGATCCGCGCAAACAGAAATTCAGCAAAGGAGACTTTGTAAGAATAAGTAAATACCGAGAAGCTTTTTCGAAAGGCTATACTCCGAATTGGTCAAATGAAGTTTTTAAGATATGGAAAGTACAAAACACTAATCCAACAACTTATATTTTGGAAGATCAAGAAGGAACCCGGATTGAAGGAGGTTTCTATGAATATGAAATTCAGAATGTTAAACACCCCGACATTTATCTAGTTGAAAAGATTTTAAGAAGAAAAGGAAGGAAGATCTATGTTAAATGGCTGGGGTTAAGCAGTAAACACAACTCTTGGATTAATAAAAATGAATTAGTATAAACCTGTAAACATTTTTTTAAATAAAACAAATTGTATTTGTTACATGTTCTTTTATTTCAAATCTTTCGTGAAATACTTTACATCTGTGATTAATATCTAAAATAGGATTAAGAATATTTGAGACTGTCTCGATTCTCCTATGGAAGCGTAGTCTGTCCACTGCAAACAATTCCCAATATGTTTTTCTAGATGAGTTATATGCATAGCTCCATGTTATAAGATGATGAACTTGATTTTTTTCGTTAAACGCTACTTTTTTCATTACACTCCTTTTCAAAGATATTAGGATGAATATATATCAATTCCATAATCATGCTGATATTTTCACTATTTGGATTGCCTTTAAGTATATTAAGAGCATTTTCAAAAACATTGCCTCTTTGGTTCTGTAGCCCTTTTTGTAAAATCTTGAAGTAGTTCACAAATTGCTGATTTTTCAATAATTCCACTCTGTATTTCACTAGTGGCAGTATTTCACATAAACCACACATCGATTCATATCCCAAATATGTATAATTCTGTTCCTTCGAAATCTTGATTGCACGGCCTATTGACAGCTCTTCGAAATGTATGGAAAAGCCGTCCTCATGTATTACATCAGGCTTTATGTTGTAATACATATAATTCATTATTGTTCCTTGGTGGGATAAAAATCTCTTCCAATCGCCTTCATTGAAAACAATCTGAACACCTTTATTTCCTGACAGCTTCACACAGGGAGCGTATCCAGAATCGTATGAAAGTCCCACCGAAACAAATTTACACTCTGATTTATTTAACTTATATCGATGTTCACCAATCAATACATCTTTTGGAATGTTGTCTTTGGATACACTTGACACGCATTGATCAACTGCACTCGGTACATTTGATGAAGTATATTGCTGTGGCACATATTCAGAGAAACTATAGGACGCAGACATTTTAGAAAACTAATGTGTCTTAAGCACATCGCTGTTTATTTATTACATTACCCCCACTACTCAGATAGTTATCATCTAGCGGACATGGCCTGAAACATTTCGTTGTCCTTCACCTTTTACCGTTTTTACAGACGTGTCTAGACTTGTTCAGACTTGTCTCCCTATCATCTGTTGCTATGGGATATAAATGTAAAATATGTTGTTTTATTCTTAATCCAAATATAGGATTTTTTCATTAATGTTTATGTAAGTTGAAATAGCTCAGAGGGAGAGCGCTAGACTGAAGTTCTAGAGGTCCCGGGTTCAATCCCTGGTTTCAACATATTTTCTTAATTTTCAATCATATAATAATAAATAAAATTCATATAAAATTTTCATAAAATTCGTTGGATCTGTTCCATCTGGCTGCCAGATGTTATCATGAGAATGAAGGTTACGATAGCTTCCCACGATCGCGAATCATGAATCACCGCCAGATGTTCGCCAGATGTCCTCGATAAAAATTCATACCGGATATGCGATCTAACTTGTCTAGACAAGTCTGGAAGCCAGATGGTCACCCACGTGCACGACAGGTGTTCATTACGTCACCGTTGTCGGCTGTCCCCGCTATATGCAGCCACTTCCGGTTTCACTTACGGATTCACAGTTCACTTTCGCTTCTATATCGGTCACTTCCGGTTTGATTCCATACCTGCTTGACCACTTCCGGTCCAATTTCTAGCACGTTCGGTCAGTTTTAGACCACTTCCGGTTTCTCATCAGACGTATTTTGACTTCCGGTTTCATTTCCGGTTACTTCCGGTTTGATTCCATGCTTCCTTGACCACTTCCGGTCCAATTTCCAACACTTCCGGTTAGATTTTGACCACTTCCGGTTTCTCATCGGACGTATTTTTACTTCCGGTTTCATTTCCGGTCACGTCCGGTTTGATTCCATGTCTCCTTGACCACTTCTGGCCCAATTTCCAACACTTCCGGTTAGATTTTGACCACTTCCGGTTTCTCATCGGATGTATTTTTACTTCCGGTTTCATATCCGGTTACTTCCGGTTTGATTCCATGCTTCGTTGACCACTTCCGGTCCAATTTTTTGCACTTCCGGCCATATTTCGACCATTTCCGGGATCACATCCGATGTAGTTTCACTTCCGGTTGCATTTCCTGTTACTTCCGGTTTCACTTCCGGTTTGTCTGGTTCATTTCCGGTCACTTCCGGTTTCCCTGGTTCATTTCCGGTCACTTCCGCTTTCACTTCCGGTTTACCCGGTTCATTTCCGGTCACTTCCGGTTTCACTTCCGGTTTACCTGGTTCATATCCGGTCACTTCCGGTTTACCTGTCCACTTCCTGCATACCTGAATTATGAATCACCTCCATAGACAAGTTTAGACATGTTCATGAAATAACGGTTAAGCCAGATGCTCGCCCACGTGTATGCCAGATGTTAAACACGTGTACCCCACATTGTGAGAACGGCCGTTACGATACTTTCCCACGATCGATGCTCGCCCACGTGCATGCCAGATGTTGAACAAGTGTACCCCACATTGTGAGAACGGCCGTTACGATACTTTCCCACGATCGATGCTCACCAGGTGCACGCCATAAATCACCTTCGGCCAGATGGCCGCCCACGTGCACGCCATACCTAATGAGAGTGCTGCTGGAGCGGAGCTGATCATGAGTGAGCTCTGCTCACTCATGAGCTGCTCCGCTCCAGCAGCGCTCTCATTTGCATCCTACTTATAATTTTATTACAATATTTAACAAATTACCTGCACCTTTAAAATACATAAATACTCCCAACATCTTCAAAAGTAAAACTAAAAGCTACTTTATTGAGAAGGCATTTTATTCAGTCCAGGAATATTTGAACAGTTAGCTTGCATCTGGATTTGGTTTTCTCTTTGTTTGATCTGTTTTCTTGTTGTAAATATAGGGACCTGACATAGCTTACAAACTTGTAAATATTTATTTTAATTATTTTTTGTTCAGTCCTTTGCTACTTATCATTTTATGTAACTGTAGAGATATATACGTTCTAGATATGTGTATGTGTATGAGTAATAATGTCTATATGTATATTTTGCGTATTTGTTTGTTGTTTATTTATTTTTTTTGTATCATTGACTTACCATATGTACATTATTTGTATCTTTCTACTGGTCAGTAAAGATCTATCTATCTATAGCAATGCTGTGTAGATGATTTTCTGTTCGGTTAAGATAACTTGCTTTATTTCAGTATTGGATGTTCAAATTCCGAAATGTAAGCATGAACAGCTCCATAGTAAATGTTTCGATAAAGAAGACACCCTTACAAGCCGAGTTTACATCGTACTTAAGTATATCCTCTGCATTTCCTAACTTAGTATTTTTAGTACTGAATACAGCTGTAAGCCATAGGTAAGATTTATGTCATTTTTATATTCGTGATTGGTGGCCCTTTGATTTTCAAATTGTGCTCGTGTGTAGTTATGGGAAAGGTTCATGGTACTGACAAATTTTTAATTAAAATATTTTTAAAATTAATATTATGATAAATTTAACTGCAGTAGAGTTCGAATTACCTGACCCAAACGGGACCGATGAGTTATTATATAAATGAAATGTAAAGATTAGATTAGATTACTGGTGGGTCATTAACATGTTTAAAGAGGGATGCGGGTTCATTAAAACATAAAAGGTCACATAAATTATTGAATTCCATAATCGACTGCCCAGAAGTGCTAAGCCAGCTTAATTTAAATGTTCCCCGTCCCAGTTCTAGACATCTTGAAACCTTCAATCAACCTACGCCTCGTACACCGTTACTTGAATCGTCGCCAGTTTTTACAATGTGTAAGAACTATTCGTCAGTGCAACAAAATATTGATGTATTTAACATCTCTCTGTCGAAAATAAAAACTGTATTTAACTAGCAAGTTATATTTACAATTAGGTTATAAATAGGATATACATTATATATCTGGACTTACTAAATATTTGTGTGTATGTGCGTATATAGGTATATATGTCTGTATGTGTATACCGGAATACATAATTACGTAAGTATGTATTTATCATTTGATTTTTGCTTGCCATAATGTCATGTCATGTCATAATATTCTTGTCTTTTACCTGAAATGTATGTACCCTACTTTAATGGAAATCATATTAGAATGTAATTATAAGTATTATATGTTACACTTTGCCTATCCTGTAATTGGTCCTTGACTGTTGGATAGTTGTAAATAAATAAATAAATAAATAAATAAATAAATAAATAAATAAATAGAGAATGGGAGGGGTCCAGCTCATACGTCACATGACAGAAGTCGAGAGAATATTGTCAAACCTGAGGGCGGCCTCTTGCTATTTGGGATAATACTCGCTTTTTTTCAGACTGGGTGTCTCTGTAATCTAGGAAAGCATACAAGTTACTGTCTGGTTGCTGCTGCCAAAAAAAAGAGCTAAGACCACGCACACAATCATACCAGAAAAGAACATCTCCAATAATTCTATCTATCTTATCTACAAATAAAAGAATGACACATAAATAAATTTTGGGATATCCTCACTTCTTAGCTCTGGCTTAATTTTCTCAAGCTTGGCAAAGCGTGTTGGGGGAATGGCAAACACTCATTTTTTATTTCAGAACTTTTCTTAATTATTGGCCCTTCCGAGTAACATAACAAAAGTATCTCGTACTAATCTGTTCCGTGATCTTCTCTTCTTCAGAGCTAGTGTAATAATAATAAAGTCTTAATTTTTCCATCAATATTTGTTCAAGTTTTTCCTGACTCAGCAGCATACCAAGTTCATTGCTGGGGCACTGCCTCTATAAAAAAACGTCGGTAGATATGTGTGGTTGCACAGACAACGGAAATGAAATATCCTGTTACTACCGTTACCTATCCACTTTATGATATTGCAGTTTTATTATGAATAAATTAATTTTTATATTATTTCAGATATTCTCTGACAATATCAATCACAATTTTTAAATCCATATTGATGTTTGGTGTGGAAAAGTTCAAATAAAGTTTTTAATATCAGTACGGTGGATCATTTTTTGACATTTAAATATGACAAAACCAAGATGGCGGCCGAAATTCAAAATTTTATATGTTTATAAGGGGCCATTCAACAAATAGGTTTGTGGCGAATGGGGTCACCGAAAATGTGACAAAGTGAATGATGAAGAGGGAGGGCAAAAAGTGAACATTTTCAAAAAATCAATAGACTTATTTTTAAGAAAGAGTAATGTGTTGTCTTTAAATGTAGAGTGGGGGGACTTTGGAAATGAATATTCAGATAAGGGGGTTCCATAAATGTTATAAAGGGAGTGAGGTATGTCAAAAATAACCTATTTTTGCTAACGTATTTGTTGAATGGTCCCTAAACCTTCCCGAAGAAACATTGAATTGGGAAGTTCCATGTGAATACCTTTACTTTACTTTTTTCTTGTATTGGTGATAAAATTTAAAAAATACGAGTTTAGTTTTTATGAAATTTCATAATTTAAAATAAAATAAAAATGTGAGATGACCTCATTAAAACTGAGGATCAGTTAAGAAAGGTTAGATAAGTGGGACTCTACTGTTTAATACATTAACTAATTCAAATTAAAAATGTTTTCATCTTTTAGGCCATTGTATACAGTGGATAACACAAATCAATTATGCAGGAGTAAAAGAAAAAATACAAAAAAAAAATTATTACTACAACTTAAGTATAAAAATCAGTAAAGGTATTTACACAGAATTTCCTTTTTTATTTATACGGGGTGGTCACTCTAAAAAATAATTAATTACGAAACGACATATCAGAGTAATAATCGGAATGTAGTTATGACTATTATTACAAAGAAAACCTGATAACTCTTGGTCACAAAAATATAGAGTGGTCATCCGACAGCAAAAAATAAATATTAAATAAAAGGTGCCAAATATGGAAGGCTTGCGTAAATACCTTTACAAAGGACCCCACACCATTAGCATTGGAAAAATCATTTTGATGGAATTTTCTTCAAACTTTGGAACAGGTACTTCAAGGGCTTCCGAACAAAAGATGTCATATGAAAAAATTGATTTAATGTCTTCCCTGCAGAATTACAGTGACAGGAAGTTAAAATTCTTTGAAAATTCAAAGAGTTTTAACTTCCAGTTACTGTAATTTTGCAGGGAAAACATTAAATCAATTTTTTTATGACATTTTTTATTCGGAAGCCCTGGAAGTACCTGTTCCCAAAGTTTGAAGAAAATTCCACCGACATGATTTTTCCAATGCTAATAGTGCGGGGTCCTTTCCACCCCATAGTTGAATTATTTCTTAGGATGACCACCCTGTATATTTTTCAATAAAACTATAATAGGTGTCTTCCTTGCCAATTGTGATACCTCTATGCCAAATATTATTGCCATCTTTTATATTCTTAGTTCTACATCCACACAGTGGAGGAATTAGTAGTCGAAAAAAGTTTTCAACATTTTTTTTTTTTATGTTTAGAATATCATGAAATGTGAAAATTTTAAAGTTGAGGGGAAAAATGTTTTTCGTTATCTATTCTCTTTAGAGGATTCACCCTGTATATTCTCCAGTGAAAATCTAACCATTTTTTCACTGGCAGTAGCGTCAACTACCTACCTTGGATTGTTCTCTGTCAAGTAGTATTTTAGTTAATGTGCCAACAGATAGACAATAGACTGACGGAATTGAAAGACCTTTATTTTCGTAATCTACATGGTCTGAAATGTGAAAATCCGTAGAAATCTCGGAGGGTGAATTTTTCTCGAATACAATACTCCCCTTTGGTGTGCGAGGAAAGTAAAAAACATGACTACACTTTAACAAACATTTTAAAACATGAAATATAATAATTAGGTAATAAAAAAATAAAATCTAAGTTTAATACAGTACATCTAATTTGTTTAAGTACATCTATGAACTATTAACAGTGTAAAAACACTTCTCGAGTGAAAACTGGTTCAGTTGGTTTTTAAAAAAACCCTAATAATTTACAAGTGTATAGGAAGAGTGACATTGTGGGCAGGTTTTCAATTTTGATAAACATAAACAATTACTTAATCAAGCGAAAGTCATTGATATTATCACGTAATGACAAGTGACATGGCTAGTTTCATGAAATACCTATTTTTTCCAATAACTAGTACATTAGTAACCCGTGCTATTAAAATAAAGCTGTACATTCCTCAACCTAGACTTCAGCACCTTGGCAAATATCTCCTTAATAAGAAGGCTTTGTTAAAGGTTGAAATATAAGAGTACAAGTACTGAGGACATGAAGAGACAATAAGAAGTCATCTTAGATGATCGAGGTGTCTACGATACCTTGTTAGTAAGATTTTGGATAGTTAATCTTGCATAATTTTTGCATTTTCACCTTCAGGGGCTAACATAATCTGAAGGTGCTTAAATAAATTTCATAATTTAATGTTTTAGTGTCTGTAAAAACTATTTCTTTGCTTGTAAAAAAGTGAAAACCAGTGCAGTCCAGAATTTATAGATACTTTTGCTAATAAATTTGAAATTATCCTTATCCACACTACAGATAACGAATTATATCTTAAAGAGCGACTGCTCCTATTAAATTAGTCATAAATTACTATGAAAATATTTCCTGATACCTTATAATGAACTATTTTTTGACATAGTTTATAGAAATCCTTTTGCTTAACTCTTGTTCCACGAATTGTATGAGCTTTGCTATTCGAAATAGAACGTCCTGGACGTTCCCATTGTCTTTCCTGAAAATGTAGTACCCAAGTTTACTAGAAGGTCTCGTCATATAAAACAAAATCTCAGAGCTGAAGATGGTTTGTGCGCTACATTTAATTTGATATTTGACAGAAATTATGAGGCTGTTTTTAAAATTATGTTATTTTTGTAGGATTTCACTAAATAAACGTATTATAGGGTCATTGATATCCATGTTAATATTGATGCTGCTGACACTGGTGTTCATAAATATAAATACAGACCAGTGTAAGTAATTTTTTTTTTTTGCCTTATTTATTTTAACGTCCTGGCGAAGTTTAGCTAATGCTACCCTACCAATTAACCAGGGCGGCAAAATGAGATAAGGTCGCCCATCCAAGTGACGGACTCGACTGGCGTGCCTTAACTTCGCCGATTGAGATCCCGCCACTGAAACCAGCACCTTACCTTACCTCACAATCAATTAAATTATCTTTTATTGTTTTAACAATATTGTAGGCTATCAATTTCAAAACTTCCATGTTCTAAACGAAAAATGTTAATGACCTATAATGCATATCTTTACCATCAGTTACTCCAACTTTACAATATTCAATGGCACTCTACCCCTTATGATACTTTAAATTGAGGGTCTTGGTATCTTGTAACATTTAAAATCAACCTACCTGTTTTGTAGTAATTAAAAAATATAGGTTTTCTTAGTAGAATATTGTTCGACAGAGAAAATTCTCTGGGTAGATATCCAGCATAGTAACACAGATACAATTTAAAACTATTGTCCTCATGTCTAGATATTTAATATGATAAAAAAATTAGAATTAAAAGTGAGCAGATAATATAAAATTTAAGGCAAGTTATTAGTGTACATGTAGCTTATTGTACAATTTAATTTTATCAATAACTAAACATTTTTTTAATAATCTTTAATAGTTAAAATTTTTATTTCAAATTTGGAACATATGTAAATTAGCACGGTTGAAAAATTATACATTTTTATTAACAGAACTGTTAAATGAGTTAAGAAGGTTTAAAAAAGTAAGTATTCTCTTAATTTCACTAACCAGTTCAATTTTTAAAAGCTTTTATTTAACTTGCAATGTTAGTGTGTTAGTTTGTTTAGGTCAAATCTTTCAATAAATTTCGACTAGTTTTAATTAAGCTATAGCTTTGAAATCTTGCACACGTATGCAGGTCCAGTGACAATGCAATATAGTATATTTAATATCGTTATAAATCCAATATGGCGGACGCCCCAAGATGGCGGATTACTCTTTACTTCACAACACCCTTGATAAGGGTATCAAATTAAATAGTTTGATGAGTAAAATACGACGAACTATGTGAGGTCATTCTAAATCCAATATGGCGGACGCACCAGGACGGCGGATTATCTTTTTCTCCACAACCTCCTTGATCAAATGAAATGTTTTGACGAGTAAAATACGATAAAAAATATAACCTCATTATAAATCCAATATGGCGGATTACTTTTTTCTTCACAATCCCCTTGACATGGGTATCAAATGAAAAGGTTTTGTCTGTCGATAAAATAAACAATAAAAAAAATATTTTTAAAGCAAAGCTTGTATTTTAAAATGTACTAAAAAATAAAAAATAATTTTTAAATTCATACATTTGGAAACTAAAAGCTTTGGGGGTGGTCGATTAAGCTAAGTAACTGCACAATACTGTTATATGATCGCCCTCAAAGCTTTTAGTTTCCAAATGTATGAATTTAAAAATTATTTTTTTTAGCATGTCGAAACAGGGCCCCAATTAAGTAAAGTGCCATTAAGGATTTCGAAGTTGGGGTAGTTAGGATATTAATGGTGAAAGGGTGATATTATGGAATATTATTATGTTAAATTATACGTAGCTAACATTTGTTATTCGAGGATTATTGAGGACGTGGAGTTTTCAAATTGGCACTCTGTACTATATCTCATGCATCCTCTGAAGTGCATCTCTACTACTAATATATCTAAATTTATTTATTTCTTGTTTTTTAGGGCAACAGTTATTTTTCGGACTTACCTTAACGTCTATAGTTTTACTTAATGGTAAGTAGGTAAAGAATTTAAGATAATATTACAAAATAGAGAAACGTATTTGAAAAACAATATGTCCGAATGATTTTTTGTCAGTTGCTTTGTAACAATTTGATAAATTTTGCTAGGTACCATTTTACGGACACACTGAAGGTACTGTGGTGGACATTAAATAATAGGACATTTTTTTTCCAGTGTAAAATCTTTATTCTATCTGAAATTATTGGTATAGCAGAAGATGAGTGGTCAATGAGACAACTTGCACTGTGTTATAACATCAACAAAAATTCGGTATTTAACATTTTAAAAAAAGCCCAGCTTTATTATTTTTATTATTAAGAATGAGAGTGGATCTTTGTCCGCAGCACTTAGGCCTGTCTGTCCATTGTGCATTTGCGACATGTAAGATCTCCTAGAAAAGACCTGTGCTCTCCGCGAAGGAAAGCAGTCCATTCCAGGGTAGATCCCATAGCTCTTCTTCTGACTGTAAAAATTGCCTTTGGACGTACTTATACCTTGATACACCTAGTAGTGCACAATTGCATAGAATATAAGTGACAGTTCCATTCTCTACTTCACACATCCGACAAATAGGATCGTTCCTTAACCCAATGAGATTGGCCTGTATGAAGATGCTTATTTAGAGGACAGTGTACTATTATCATCCGTCTTATTATTTCTCTATCGAGCCCAAGCAACCACTTAAACCCATCCCATTTTTCAAAAATATAATATCCTCACATTACCATGCATTTATGCATTAGAATGCATTACAAGTGTCAAAAATAACATGTCACTATATAATAGAAATAAGAATTTCCACGATCATCTAACTAGAGGTAATAATGACCTCAGAATTAATAGTATCAGGCTTTCTAGAGCGCAAACTGGAATCAAGTTATTCAATATACTACCCAATACAATAAAAAGCCAGCCTCTGTCTAAATTCAGATTGACTATTAAACAATATCTCATCAAATATGCTTTCTTCACACTTGAAGATATTGAGTATGGTTTTAAAAATTATCCTGTGATGTAATATGCCAGTTTTCTTTTTTAATTGTCATTTTATAATATTTCTAAAGATTTTAGTGTTTGTATTTTTAATATTTTTCCTTATTTAATACAATCATTAATTATGAATTTCGTCTTACATATTCACTGTTTGTATGTTAACTATATTTAACAAATACCTTTTTGACGTTGTAAAATATTTTATATGATTACAATAAAGTCCTATTATTATTATTATTATTATTAACGGTTGACTCAGGCGATGGCCTCTTTACATGGAGCCTCGACCAACCATTTTGGAGGCTCGAGCCCAATAGTTGTTAAACTGTGCCATGGCCCAGTCTTGTAGTTCTGCTTGAATCAGACCTCTTGACAGACCGAAAGCCGGCTCAGGACCAGGGAAATGAATTTTGGCTTCTTCTGCCGCCAGACAGTCTACTTCCTTGTTGCCCTCCACACAACTGTGTCCGGACACTCATATAAGTTTCACCGAATTATGTTCACAAAACTCAAAATATTCCGATAGTTCAATACCAGCTTAGAGGTCACTCTTAGTTTGATGCAAGAGCCCTTAAAGCTACTTGGCTGTCGCCGCATATATAAATATGTTTAATAACGAAACTTCTGTTTGGAATATAGTTGTCAAGAGGCACCAATATTGCCCTTAGCTTGCATTCATGTACGCCAGCACCAGTTCCCTCCTGAGTTTTCGATCCATCTCTATACCATTCTAGACCAGGCCGGAATTTGAAGATGCTTTTTATCTTGGCCAGGGAACATGACTGTATATGGGATATAGTGAAATTATAGACAGGTAAACAAATCCATCCTCATACTAAGTGTTGACCTAGTCCATTGTAGGTATAGCTAGAGGCTTGGTGTGCTCCAGCCCTTGACCTGTCATATTCCACATTCTATTTTTGAATGGTCTGTTTGCTGCATTTCTGGCTTTCAGTTCCACTTCAACTTGTAAGGAAGCGAGTCCAAGAATGGCCTCCATTGCAGCCATTGGAGTAGTCCTAATAGTTCATGTTATTCCTAGACATGCTTGCTTTTGGACATGACATAGGTGATCCCTAATTATAAAGCGCTTCTGGGAACGCCACCATACCAGCAGAGGCGCCTTTAGGCCTAGGCGCACTAGGCGCGCGCCTAGGGCCCCACTTTTCCAGGGGCCCCCATTTCCCGATTTATTGAGGTAAAAAAGCGATGTAAAAATGTTATTTCTTTGTTATGTCGGTATTTATTTTCGCTTTACTGATAGCAATAATGATATTTACAACTATCATGAAATACATTTCTTCCCTTTTCCATATCATCCTCATCAGATCTCAATTGCAACAAAAATAACAAAATAAAAATGGTTCATGCGAGAATATGTTCACGAACATTTGTCGTTTATTTATATTTTATATCATTTGAACTTGAAATCATTTTATAGTTCTTCCTTTGCATTTCAATGTTTTTCATATTTCAATGTAGAAGTCTATAGGAATTTATTGTTTGTGTTTATCGTGTTTGAATATTCTTGAATATTCATTTTTTTTATCTTTATTCACTGTATCACACTGAAAATAATATGTTCGTAATATTAATGAATCGGTTCATCGACTGAAAAGTGATGAATCCGTTTATTAATATAATGTACGTTTACATAGTAACAATAAATGTGTACATTGTATTAATGAACATATACAATATCAACAACCAGATTCATAAATTCTCAATGAACTTTCATTCACTGAACATATTTTTTTCAGTGTATTAAAAAAAGATGCAATCAATTAACAGACCAATTTGGCAATTCCTCAGACGTTATATAGGTACTATTTAAGTTTCGGCCGTCAGCACGTGCCAGATGACGAATCAGCTTTTCGGTCTATTTCACATTAATGAAAATAAATCTACTGATAATGATGATGCGAAAATTCAAGAACCTGAGACAAACAATCTAGAAAACCCGAGAAAATAACTGAGAAAATTTTGATTTTGAAACCAGTGATGAGGACTGCGAACAGGAAGAACCATTAGGAAACGATTCTAGTGAATCTGGCGATGATGAACAAATAGAAAAAGAATCTGAAAATAAAGAAAATTTGGAAAAAGAGTATGAGGATGCAAAACCAGCCAATAATCAGTGCACTGCAACGATCAATGCATTAGTACCAACCTATAGAGGCGACATAGATTCCGAGCTATCTCCAGATAAATTGCATCAATTTTTGATATATGTCGGCTTAAGTCGCCTGCTGAAATATATAAAGGACCAGTCGATAGTTCTGAAACTTTGACCGAATTCGATTTTTGACCTAGAGACGATTAAAACTGTGAACATTTGCGAAGGTCTGCTTAAATGTTCCATAAAAATTCTGAAAATATTCAGACTCATTTTTTAAAGAAAATAAACATCTTTTGTTTCTTGGTGTTTTTTTTTTCAAAGTGCTTCCTTCTCCCGGAAAAAAATAAAACAGAAAAAAATAATTTTTTTGCAATTTTTTTATGGGAAAAGGAAGCACTTTGAAGAAAAAGTTAAAGGGGCATAAGCTGATTATTTTTATCTAAAGAACTTGCCTGAATGTTTTGTGATTTTTCTGAAGTAGAAAAAAATAAAATTTTAGGGAAATTCTTGGTCGAAATTATTTTTGTCTAAGAAATTCTGAAAACCGGTATGCGTGCTCTTTGAACAAAAATAAGCATATTTTGTCTCTTGGTGTTTATCTTCAAAGTGCTTCCTTTTCCCGTAAAAAAAATACAAAAAATATTTTTGTTTGTTTGTTATTTTTTTCCGGGAGAAGGAAGCACTTTGAAAAAAATGCCAAGAGAGAAAAGATGCTTATTTTTCTTCAAGAAATGAGCATGAATATTTTCAGAATTTTTATGAAACATTTACGCAGACCTTCGAAGATGTTCACAGTTTCAGTCGCCTCTAGATCAAAAAATCGAATTCGGTCGGACTGGTGGTCAGAGAGAATTTTAATCAGGGGATCCAGGAGAATATTTTCCCCAAATTTCAGAATATTCGACTGAAACCTATTCTTACTATAAAAAACTGCGGAGTCCTTTATTCTCAATGTGTTGCAGGCGATATTTTTTAATGTTGAAACCCTTTTGTGTAGGTATTTACTTGACCATTCCTGTCTGTAATCCCTCATGTGAACGCACTTTTTCGACGCTCAAAATAATTAATAACTACCTACGAAGTACTTCATCGGGGCAACAGCGACTTCAAAATTTGTCTCTTCTGGATACTGTATCAGAGAAAACACAAAACTGTGATATCAAACGTTCAAATTGACAAGTTTGCTAACATATAAAGCCGGAAAAAAATAATATGATAATATGTATTTGTAAAATATACTTGCCTTCAAATCTTGCATAATATTTTTTTAATCGAGGGGCCCTCAAATCTCACAGCGCCTAGGGCCTCAATTTACCTAAACGCGCCCCTGCATACCAGTCCGCATATGTTATGAGGGGTTTTACCATAACAGATCGATAGAGATGCGCAGACTTTCTTGGCTTGAACTTACACTTGGTCCCTCCATAATAATTTGTCTAGGTTACCCCCAGATACCTCTCCTGTACAGGAAAGATACAAACGTGTACCCATAAGAGAAACTTGAAATTCGCTTACTTTTATCCTTTTAGTGAACTTCATTAGCTCTGTTTTGCCAGGGTTGACAGAGAGCCTATGACTGAACTATATTGAGAGCACTTTGCATGAGCCCTGCAATAGTCACTTCAAATTGCCTCTTATTTATCATGATGCCACATTGTCTGCACATGCCTGTGCATAGAAACCTCCTTCGTTCAATTCGGCCAGTAGCCCATTGACCAAGAGCTTTAACTAAATCACTTAAGAATATAGGGCATATTGATGTTTAAACATGCAATATATTTTGCAAATAAATAATAATGTCACAAATATATATGAGGCCGTTTAAGACATTATATACAAATATATATAATAATTCTTGAAATATATATATTTATTCCGTTAAAATATTTATAAGTTTTGCGATTATATATATCTTTGTAAAAATATATATCTTCGTAAAAAGTAGGGTCAGGGTGTAAACAGTGGCTCAGGTGTACACAGTGAATCAGTGGTTTTATGGGTAATGCATTAGTTGTAGATTTCTATAATTTCACCACTAGATGGCGGACAAGATACTAGAAGCTTTGAGCTAGTCAGCCTATGAACAGTTCATCTGAGCAGGCATGTGAAGGAGGTTATTTAATTTTGTGGTGCCAATCTTTTTTTCCCAAAGTGAGTATATTTTTATCTTTTTCATTATGCTTCACATATATGTTGTTTAATATATTATTAATATGATTTGGGATTAATAATCTTTATTTTATTTTGGAAATAAATGTTTTAAGTAGCTGTGTTTACTCAGTAGATTGATTTAAAAACAAAATGGCGACTAGGTACACAGTGGATCAAGTCAGTAGGGTCAACAGTGACTCGTGAGCCACTGTGTACCTGTGCTAGTTTATGATTTACATATAAAATACACCGCCCTATTTTTTGTCAACAGAATGCCACGAAAGCAAAAACTTGTTAGAAAAGTAGGAGGTCATAACGAAGATGCCATGAAGAGGGCGCTGCAATTGATAAAAGAGGGCAGTAGCATTAGAAAAACTGCAAAAGAAGTTGGTATTGCATTTTCTACTATAAGGCGGTATTACTCAAAGTTTAAAATGTCCGATGATCCGGAAAAAATGCGCCTGGTGCCGAACTATGACGTAAATAAAGTCTTTACAACCGCACAAGAAAACGCATTAAAGAAATATTATGAGGATTGCGCTTTAATGTTTTACGGTCTGACACAAGATGATTGTCGCAAAGTGGCATACCAAATGGCGAAAATAAATCAAATAAAAATGCCAGAGAAATGGGAAGAGACACAAAAAGCTGGCATAGATTGGCTCAAAGGATTTCGCAAGAGACATTCACAGTTGTCCCTCCGCAAACCAGAACCTTGTAGTCTTGCAAGGGCGACTGCTTTTAATAAAGCCAACGTAAAAACTTTTTTTGACAACCTTGAAAACGTTGTCAAAAGAAACCCCACAGCTTTTTCCGATGGCACTAGAATATACAACTTGGACGAAACAGCTACCACTACTGTCCAAAGACCACAAAAAGTGATAGCACCGAAGGGGCACAAAAATGTAGCCAAGGTTACAAGTGGCGAAAAAGGCACCCTTGTGACATCTTGCTGCATAGTTAGTGCTAGTGGGCAAGCATTACCCCCAGCAATTGTATTTCCACGAAAAATATTCAAGGAGCACATGATTAAAGGAGCGCCAACAGGAACGTTGGGATTGGCAGCTAGTACTGGCTGGATGAATAGCGAAATTTTTGTAAAGGTCATACAGCACTTCATCAAACATACAAATAGCACTTCAGAAAATCCAAGCATTTTAATCATGGATAACCACGAATCTCATTTGTCCATACAAGCTTTGGATGAAGCAAAGGCTGCGGGAGTTAACATAATCACTCTGCATCCCCATACATCAGGAAAACTTCAACCTCTAGATGTGGGTGTATTTGCACCATTCAAGTCGTACTATAACAATGCCGCAGATTCGTGGCTTATGAGACATCCTGGAAAGTCATTGTCTATTTACGAAGTCGCTGAAATAGTTGGAACCGCATTTACAAAGGCTATGAATCCTGCAAATATTATCAATGCTTTCAAAAAAACCGGCATTTTTCCATTTGATAGAGATGTCTTTACCGATGTCGACTTTCTGCCTAGTTCTGTGACTGATCGCCCTTATTCTGAAACACCGCCTCAGTCTGCTGGTTTGTTGCCACCACCTCAGCCTGCTGCTTTGTTGCCACCACCTAATCCTACTGCTTTGTTGCCACCACCTCAGCCTATTGCTTCTGTATCACAGCCTCAGCCTGCCAGTTCATTGCCAGAGCCTCAACCCGACCCGGAACCTAGATCATCTAAATCTGCTGACAATTTTATATCGCCACATCAATTTAGAGAGCCACTCAAAGCTGGACCACGACAAAACAGAAGGAAGCCACGGAAATTAGGTAAGAGCATGGTTGCGACAGATACCCCTGAGAAAAATGAGATTGAAATGGAAAGGAAAGCAGCAAAGAGAAGAAAGGAAGCTAAGAGGAAAAAGGTTGAAAATAAGGCAGTTAAAAAAATTTTAAGAAGCGATTCAGAGGCGAGTTCAGAGGACGAGAAGGAGACGAACCTATCTCTCCATGATACCGATGACGACGACGATTGGTATGAAGAAGAAGAAAATGCTGAGAATTTAGACCCGGGACTAACTGAAAAAGATCTAGAAGAGCCATTGTCTCGAACTCCAGAAGAAGGGGAATATGTGGTCGTGAGTTTTGCAACCAAAAAACATAAAATTTTCTACGTTGGGAAAATTCTAGAAGCAAGAAATGATTCGCTAGAATATTTTGTCAGCTTTTTAAGGTTGAAAGACAAATCTCGTGAACAGTATTGCATGCCCAATGAACCAGATTTGTCATATATCAATGAAAATGATTTAAAATACATCTTGCCGAAACCTACTGTTGGCGGCAGCACCACAAGACAGCAGTCTTATTACTACTTTCCCATAAAATTGTCAATGTTAAACATGCGTTAAGGTTTTAAGAATGTTTTATTTACTTTAGATATAATATGATATCTACTTGATTCCTATAGATATAGAGAACACTTTTAAATTTTTATTTTTTACAACTTGTAAATTATTTTCAAAACATTTTTAAAAGCCCAAAGTTTTAATTACACATACTATGGACATGTTGATTATTTTGAAACAAGCATTTTTATTATTTCTTATCTTGATCTTAAGTTGTAATGAAATAATGTTATTTACCTAAATATATTACATTTTTGTTCAAATTTGGTATATTTTTGACTGTAATGGTTGATGTGATTCAGTGTATCCCTGCATGATTCATTGTGTACTTTGCCCTGAGCCACTGTATACACCTGCTAGTACACAGTGGCTCAATGTGCATTTTTGTTTTAAGTATTAATATATTGCGTTTGATTACTGTTGTGAGAAGTTTTGATAGGCGATATTAAAGTTCAATAGTTGAGCAAGTTAATTATGGATTTTGAGAGACTTTGGTGGTTTCGTTAGGAATATATGAGTCGAAGAAATTTGATTGAGCCACTGTTAACCCTCTAACCCTATATACATATATTTTGTTTACAAATAAATATTTCTGCTAACTGATATTTATATAGAAACAACCTTTTATCGTCGTGCGCAAGATGGCACCATGCGGGTTAAATGTAGGTAAAATGCCCGTATTAAATTTGGCAATGTGGCGTGTTTTGATTTGCCTGTATAAAAGTATGAAACGGTTTATACGTTGTTCATTTCATTCATTTGTAATTTGTGGACTCGTGACACAAATAAATTACTTGCATGTAGCTCCAGGTTATTTCATTTCATTATCAAATTTTAACTCGGGCATTAAGATTGCGCAACCTAGCATACCATCTCACATTTACAGAAACCGGGAATGACAAACAAAACGGGGCACGCCATGTCGCCACCTACTGTACGACGGTAAAAGCTCATTTCTGTATAAATATGTGTTAGCAGAAATAATATTTATTTGTATACAAAATATATATATTTATATTTTTATGAAGATATATATATATTTTTACAAACATACCTATATACAGGGTGTTTCACTTAAAAGTCCCCAGGCCATTATCTCTAAAACTAATAAAGATATTTTATTTTTGTAAATGGCAGATGATTGATACCAAAGAAAGGTTTAAATAACGGTGATTAGAATTTTTCCTCAACAGCACACAGAGATGGCGCTGCGATGCAAAACTATTTTTTGATGGCTGGAACCTTGAAACATAAGTCAAGTGATTAAATAATAATTTGTGAATAATTTTGATGGTATAGAGAATTTACAAAAAACAAGCCGTTTTGGAGTTACATGAGTTTCTTTCATTAATGCCAGTACACGTGAATTTTGATAAATCCCTATAATTTATTTATTATTTATTATAGAATATTGGTTACCAAACACTTTTTTTCAAGATAAGGAAAGTGATATAATACACTATCATAAAACCGGAACTAACATGATGAACCAATATCCATATGTTCCTACATATTACATTTTTTATTTCTAATATTATCTAATAGAAAATGTAATCTTCATTCATAATCACCAGGCCTTAAATGATGGATCAATTTTAATTTGTATGGATGGTATTTATTTGATTTTAATATTCTATGGCACGAAGATATCGATAGATTAGTTTCCGATGCCAATTTCCGGAGAGAATATTGAGGATTGTTGACAACACTATTTAACACCAAGGCTGTATTTTCATCGTTTCTAACTGGCCTATTTCTGTTACGAATAGTTTTCTTAAAACTACCCCAGTTTCTTAAATTTTTAAACAGCATGATAAATTTTTTTTATCGGGTGTAGGTCTATTTGGAAATCGTAAACAAAACAATTGTTTTGCTTGTAGGGAATTTCTTTTGCATTCACCGGATATTAAAATCATATTTAACTTATCTTCATTGGTGTATCTAACCATTTTTTAAATTAATTTTTTTTTATTGCCTTATTTGGATTAATTTGCTTTGAATTGTTTCTAAGTACACTATTTCTGTTTGAAACTATGATTGAAGTGCACCAACTACAAACTTTGTTTAATAACTGTCAAACTTAAAATTAAATCAAAGCCTACTAATATCTCTTAAGTAGATTTTTCATTACCATTCTAAATTATTAGTGTGTATTTTCTTTGTTGTCTTACTTACTTTAAGTTTTGGGAGCCGTTTTAATAGAAGCGTTATTAGGAAAAAAAATGTAATATGTAGGAACATATGGATATTGGTTCATCATGTTAGTTCCGGTTTGGCCGGAAGTGGTAAACATAATTTTATGATAGTGTATTATATCACTTTCCTTATCTTGAAAAAAAGTGTTTGGTAACCAATATTCTATAATAAATAATAAATAAATTATAGGGATTTATCAAAATTCACGTGTACTGGCATTAATGAAAGAAACTCATGTAACTCCAAAACGGCTTGTTTTTTGTAAATTCTCTATACCATCAAAATTATTCACAAATTATTGTTTAATCACATGACTTATGTTTCAAGGTTCCAGCCATCAAAAAATAGTTTTGCATCGCAGCGCCATCTCTGTGTGCTGTTGAGGAAAAATTCTAATCACCGTTATTTAAACCTTTCTTTGGTATCAATCATCTGCCATTTACAAAAATAAAATATCTTTATTAATTTTAGAGATAATGGCCTGGGGACTTTTAACTGAAACACCCTGTATATTTTGCAAAACATAAATATTTTAACGGAATAAATATATTTAATGGAAAAATATGTATATTTCAGTAATTATTATATATATTTGTAACACTAATAATGTCTTAAACGGCGCCTAATAAATATTTAAACACAACTATATTTATATTACTCTGCTTTGTTTATAATAATATCGACAAATTTAGCCTCAATTGAGCAGTACATAAACACGGAACTAGCAGTGTAAGTGATGCACATGTCAATAATTATAGGTTAAGTAAAATTAAAAAATCTCTGTACTGTGCTGGTGCCTAACTATTTAATATATTACCAGATAAGATCAAATTATTACATGCGTACAAATTATTTGATACAGGATTGAAAAGCTACTTATTACAAAACTTTTTATTTTTATGAGGAATCCTGTTCAATAAGAAATAATGTAAAATATATAATACATAATTACTTAGTCACCAGGTTAATTTTTATTTATTATACTCTGCAAATACAAAACGAAGAGTATATTGCATTCGATCTGCACATTTCTAAAACCGGTAATATTGCTCGTAGAGAAATTTTGTTTATATTACTGTGTTGGTGATCGAATAACAACTTTCAAAATGTCCGTCCGTCTGTCTGTCCGTCCGTCACCTTTGTTGTAAGTTATAACTTAAGAGTGAAAAGTCTGATAGTATTGAAATTTGGACAGTAAGTTAGTGTTAGCTAGAGGAAGAACCCTATTGTTTTTTAACAAAATCGTTCAATAAATAAAAAAGTTTGAAACAAAAATATTTTTTGTTTGTTTTGTAATTAAACAAAAAATGTTTGAAACTAATCATTTACAAAAAAAAAAAACTGAAGAGTATTCTATAGAATGTGCAACAAATATATAACAAGTGTAGTAAATTGGCCAAGAGTAAGTATATAATGTTTAGCTTGTTTTTATGTGCATTATGTTATTTATACAAATAGTAGGCATTTGATTTTTTCATTATGTTTGTTAGTTTCTTTTTTTGTTTGTAGTTTATTTAATGTCTTTAGGTACAATTGACGAAACGTTTTTTCTGTTTTTTAACACTTTTCAGTGATCAATAAATTTTTTCTATTTCTATTTAGCAAAAATATGTTATAAGATTTGTCCCATTATTTATTGTTCACGACAGTATCTTTATATTAGTAAGAATCGAAAAATTGAAAAAGGATTTCTTGACTTCAATTATCAAGTCTTACATTTTTGTTGTGTATGGTGTACCAACCTGTATTAAAATGACCTAAGTACTTGTTAAGATCACTATTTTATTTATTACTCTTATTAAATTATATTACTCAACTGCTTTTGAGCAAATAGTAGTATCCATAAACAAATAGCATGAGATATAATAATTCATTTATGAGTTGTTATAACTCACTAGGTATGCCAATCTCCTTTAACTTCATGCCTAGCCTGTCCAATCAATATAACGTGCGAAACAAAATAGAATGGTCCATTATTATTGAGGAAAGGGAGGTGATTTGATATGTTTGAATAGTTTCGGAGTTGTCAAATCAAGTTAAGTAATAATTGTGCCAAAAATTATGAATTAGTTCGTGAAGATGAACTATGTTAATTTTTAGCGATTAATTTACCTCTTGTTGAATTATATACTATTATCTTGTACCATCTAACAGTACAAAGATCATTTATGAGATGAGAACAACAAAAAATACTTAATGCAAATAAAATTAAGGAACTAAAATAAATTTCTTAGCAATATTAAGAAATTATGCATGTCATCGGCACAAATTGTATTATTGGTAATGTGTTCAAAATATGTGATATGCACTCAATTCAATCTTACAGGAATAATATTCCTGTAAGATTGGAGTCTTTAATGTAGAGCTGGCACAAAAACAGTTTTTATTAGCATTAAAACACTGGACTCTACACTCACTGTGCTTTTCAACCACCAAGTTGGCGTTATACAGGGTGTCTCAAAATCACCGGAGGAACTCGTAATCCCAGATCTTTACAACATTCAGAGATAAAATTCTTAATACAATCTTCCAACTGCTTTCAAACGGGATGCTATAAATGTTTCACAAAGAAAATTTCCCTGTGCTGGGTTAACAATTTTAATGGAGTCAATAGAGGTTTTCACTTGGGAAAATTTACGGGAAGCAGTAAGTTTTAAGAAAACATCTCTGAACATGTCTGGAACAACATACCAAAAGTTACTAAAAACAGTCCTTGAGCGTCATTTGTTATCAAATAAATTATTTGGGATATACCACCAGTTTTTGTCAAATATCTCTTAAAATAATTTTTTCTTACAAAAACTAATTACCCCATTTGAAAGTACGGGAATTTCCACATCTAAAATGTATATGAAGTTTTTTTGTACAATCGAAACTGTAGGCTCCAAATTTTTTAGTTTAACACACGAAAATGGAACATGGAGACACGTAGGTACGGCACGCGAAACGAGCGCGGCCTTGGCGCAGTACACTAAATTTATTGTACCTTTTTAACTAATTAATGAAATTGAGCTCAACAAAGCCTAAATGAAAGAAGAAACATGTGGCTATTGGATTATTATATTTTCAAATAAAAAAATGAATATATAGGGAATAGTTCAAAATATATGAAGTCGGACATAAAAAGATTTCAGATGAAATCGGTAAAAGCTCTACCAATTCTACAATTTTTAAGATAAGAACCTGGAACTTTTACTTATTACTCTTCCGTTCTAAAATCCAATTGCAGAAATCTATACGGGCTTGGTAATTTTGTGGCATAAGATTTTGTATACGTGTTTGATAATAGGCATGATACCTGTTGTCCTTCAAAATTCTTTGTGTTGTGCTATATGAAATATTTTCAACATTCACACTGCGTTTTGTGCAGAATCCGTCAAATCTATTTTAATTGCAACAATCATAGCATCTTCACATTCCGGGCTTCGAACCGTTTGTGGGTGACCAGCTACATTTGTGTACGAAGAAAATAAATTAGCTGTGTTTCTTGCACAATTTATGTCTTAAAAAACAATTTTATTCAGATGTCTTCTTTCTGGAAAGTGAATCGCATATTCTTGCTCGGCAACTTCAAGATTATGTCCAGATTCACTGTAAATTATCATTTCACAATATTCTTCTGAAGTGTAATTCATTTTGATATATATTAATTTGTTATTTACTATTTTTAATAATACGATCATGCACACGTTGGGTGCCGAATAATTTGTTATTGTTCTTATAATATTGAAAAGTGCTGTAAATGAATATTATAATTGAGGGAATGAATTAAAATGAATTTGAAAACTGAAATTATTAATTTGAATTTTTAGTTGTTGATTTAAATCTAGATGTTGAGCGCTATCGTTTTTCTGGCAAAACATAAACCAAATTATCACTACAGCTAGCTTAGAGCTTTGAATCCTTCTCAAGGAGCGAGTTCAGTTCTTTCACAGTTTGGAATGAAGCGCGTTTTTAAATTTAATGAACACTATGTTGATATTATTAATGGTGGGTTTATGAAGCACAATGAAGATTCCAGAATGTTACACTACCTACAAAGGATGTTTCGAAGAAAACATGTAACTACAGATGTACTGTTATTTGTTTGAAATGTCAAACTTATTAGCTCTTAATGTGAGTGAACTTCTGCCAAAAATATAATTCATAATGCCAAATATCAGTATTTGTTTGGTTTTTTTTTTTTTTTTAATCGTCTTATTTATATTAACGTCCCTGGCGGAGTTTAGCTGATGCTATTCCACCACTCAACCAGGACACGCACACCTGGACATCAACACAACGACCATTCCCTGCGATATTGCCATCTACCGCAGCTGAGACTCGAACTCAGGATAGATATCAGCGACTAGACATGTTGTGCCACCCAACAGCGGTCTAGTGCACTGCTACCATCTCGGTAACACATGAAAAACGCCACTAAACATCCATACCCTGGCCAGGATTCGAACTCGGGACCCCGTGATCGCAAGCCAAACGCCTTAGCATTGCGCCACCGAGTAGGTTTTGATAAAACTTTATATTCTTTATATATCAGCCTATGTACCTTTATTATATTCTTTGCAAATATAAAACGAAGAGTATATTGCATTCGATTGGCACATTTCTAAAACCAGTAATGTTGCTCGTAGAGAAAAAATTTTCATATCACTGTGTTGGGATGGAATTCTAAACAACTTTCAAAATATCCTTCAGTCCGTCCGTCCATCAAGTTTATTGTAAGCACGACAATTTAGGAACGAAAAGTCCGATTGTATTGAAATTTGGACAGTAAGTTAGTGTTAGCCAGAGGAAGAACCGTATTGTTTTTGAACAAAATCGAACAATAAATAAAAAAGAAAAAATTTTTAAAATAAAAAAGATAAATTTTTCATATTTTGTTGTTTTGTAAGTAAACTAAAGATGTCTAAAATTAATATTATTTATAAAAAACTGTGAAGAGTATCCTATAGAATGTGAAACAATTATATAAAAAATGTGAAGAAAAGAAAAAAAGAAAATCGGCGAAGAGTATAACGGTTAGCTTGTTTATTTTCTGCAATTTAAAACTGTTGTTAACCTTACTTTATATTGTCAACTTTGGCGTTCGATGAATTTTGAGGTTATTTTACAAAACATTAAGGTACAAGGTCTATAACTGCTCGAATTCAACTCTCTTTTTCCAAGTATGGCGTGTAGTTTTAACTAAAATTTGTGACCCATAGGGCGCGTCCATAATTCGACAGCTGCTGAGATTGGAGGGCACACAACCTGAATCTTCCAAAGTAATTAACGTGAAATGCGCAGTTGTTGCTTGTTTTTCTAACTTTCCTGTGCTATCAGCTATTGAAATAAACAGTTTTAAGTTTAGTGTTCATTATATATAGGCAATTACGTATTTGTACAATAATATTTTCCTTGATTTGTCGAGATGTGCATTGTTTACCAATGTGTTTTCGACTATTTTTTTCGCATTTAAACAATTTATAGGATTGATCTTATTATTATATATGGAGCATATTTAGATTATTTAAGATTTAAATACTGTTAATTATTCTGTTATCAGTTTACGACAAATAGTCGTCACATTGTGTGGTATTTGGTTGTATTTAGCACGTTACAAATGCATTTACCATTTTTATGTAATGCAGGGTGAGTAACTTTATTTTAATATTAATTTAGTAGCATAAATGACAGTATTCATGCATAAACTGTGAGATCAGCTGAACTCTCACTGATTTTCAATATCTACATTTGACTAGACAGTGCAATATCATCACAATATATTTCGTGTTCCAATCTCTTATGATATAAGTTTTATTTCTGTCATTTATTTTAATTGTACTTTTTAATTCCATATTGGATTTTAGGTTTTCTATTTTTCTAAAATTGACGAGTACATATGTAATGTAATTATCTTGCATGAAATAAATCTATCGATCTCTGAAAAAAACTTAATGACAAAAGTACACAACTGACAGATATTAATAAATTTGGTATAGTTATCACAAATCATTTCGTTTACAGTGCCTAGTTACAAATTTATTGAATCGTTGGTCTCGCACAGGGGAATAACTTTCTGTCTGAATCTTGAATAGCCTTCCATTTGAAAACGGTGCCTCGATATAATTGTTTCAGAAAACTGTAAAGAGTCTGTTATTACGAGCTCCTCTGGTAATGTTGGCACACCTTGTGTGTAAAAACCTTTCGTCTTCTGATTAACTATTTGGTTGGAAAAGCGTATGTCGAATGTGTGCAGTATTTTGATTTTTGTGAAAACTTCAGTGTCAATCTGAAAATTAATCACTATTAAAAAACCCGCAGTGTTTCCTAGCTCATATTATCCTTTGTGTTCTTCAGTTTGCAGTGCGATATTTTCTGGAAGCGTGTTTGGAGTTGTGGGAAAATTCTCTCCTGTCTACATCACAGCCGTTATAAGTGGCCAAGCTCTGGGAGGAATATTCGCTGCCGTCGCAGAAATCGTGTCTCTTTCGATAGGTGCATCCTCAATACATAGCGCTTTAGTATATTTTATTATAGCAAATGTGACGATCATTTTAACGATGATTTGTTATATAGTATTAGAGAAAACAGTATTTTTTAAATATCACCTCATACATCAACCGGAAATAAATGAATTTCAGAGTGAATCTATTCCACCGGAAATATGTTACAAGGTTATCTTGAAGAAGATGTGGTGTTATGGATTTTCAGTGTTTCTCACTTTCGCCATTACCCTCTCGGTGTATCCCGGAGTGACAGTTTTAATCGAATCAGAAGGAAAAGGACAAGGACACAGATGGAATGGTAAGATATAAATAGTATTAACAGTGACACTTTTGGAACCGGGCCTGAGCTACATCGCTGTGGTTTATATATACAACCAAAAAAAGTACATCTTTTTTACATTTATTTATTGAATTTTTCACTGTTACTTATACAGTGTGTCTCACATCTCGCCTACACACCCTCGTTCTTCAGTTTTTTCAGATCAAATTTTTGTCACTTTTGCAATCAACAAAATTGATTATTTTTTGCCTAATTGGTTTTTTTAATAATTTATCTTTTTGACGAAATACATGTTTTTTTTTTTTAATAAAAAGTACCCATTTTTAAATAATATGAAAGACGCACGACGATTCATAGGTAGTAATGATACTATAAAACACCCAATGTTGGTTTCTCCTGATTTGGACTAAACAAAATACATATGACATGAGTCAATTCATGTATTTTTTTGCCCATAGAAAGTAATAAACTTACTAGCATTAAACTTGTTTTCTGAAAATCATGAAACATTTCAAGTTTTGGTGTGCAATCGGTTTTCTCAAAAATGATGAGTCCTGCTTTTTCGCAAAAAACCAATCGAAATGCAATACAAATTATTGGCAATTATTTTCTTTTGATTACTCCAGCGAATTTTTTTTTAATTGAATGCATCATGCGAGACATGGAAATTCAAAGTAGTAGACCATCATCAAGTTCAACAAAATTTTTTTAGAAAAATTCAAAGTAATACTTACTTTTTCAGAAATTTGCGTCAAAAAACTTGTAAAAAAATACCAAAAGTAGATTGTGTCTGTTGGAAGCACTGTGAATTTTTTCAGAATTTCTCATGAGCTCACCGAGTGGCAAAAAAATTAAATCGAAAATCACCTTATCTGTCATTCTGATTTCAATATGATGGCTATCGGATAAAAAATTTGTAAATAGCAACTTTAGACCAAAGGTTATAGAATACTTCAAATTCATTTCATTTATTCAAATCGTTAAAATACCAATTAGTAATTTTTACGAATACACTAATATTACTAGAAATTAACAGAAACAACTTAATTAGCTTCCATTCCAAGTTTTATATAATTATTATAAACCTTACTGGTTGGATAACTGCTAATGTAGGTAAAATCAATCTTGGGGTGCTATGATGCAACATTTACCACAAATAATATTGTTTCATCACCGAACTGGAGGTGGTGGCCATAGAATAATCCTAATTTCGCAATAGACTCTTAGAAAATCATTGTTTAGTGCAGAATATTCAACGAAAATATTATTGGGCCTTATTTTTTGAAAAAATAATTTGAATTCTGAAATGTTTTAAAATTTTCTAAATATCAAGTTGCTAGATCACCCATCTTTAACGTGTCTGAATGGTTTTCAATTGCTTGATCTACAGTCATAATGTTTGTGTTATTATAATTTATACTTAAACCATACTCAGAACTTATTGTTTTTAGGTTGTCCAGCGAGCACATCCTCGCTAGCTGCAACCAAGGTGATTGCAACTTACTATGTTTTAAATTTTCATATTTTACAATCATTATCAGTAAGCCATGGATTGACAAAGCAATTTTTTTTGGCAAAAAAGACTGATTTTTATTCATTACATAACTGACAAAAATTTGAAGTTGATCTGAAAAAAACTGAGGAAGATACGAGGGTGTGTAGGTGAGACACGCTGTATACAGGATTACTGGTAATTTGATACATTCCTTTGGATATGTGATAAGACATGACCTAAGGTGTAAATTTAACCCTAATATGCATTATCCAAAACTCAATAGTTTTTGAGATATTTCAAAATTTTTTTTTTCAAAAAATCTGTTCAACATCTTTTTAACTTTTTAATGGATTACTTGTCCAACACTATGGTCATCCACTTAGAATAAAAAAATATCCGAAAATATTTCCATTACGTGAAAATTTCAAATAAAAACGTTTAATTTTTGTTTTCTTAAAATGAGCTATGAATTTTACCTTTAAGGTTTTTCACAAAATTATCAACATACCACTGTAGTAAACAACATACCACTGTAGTAAACAAAAATAAAAATGTAAATACACTGAAAATAGCACTAGCGGGTGCACAATCCAAGGTTACAAATTGGTTCCATGCCAATCAACTAAGCCTCAATTGCTCGAAAACGGAAACAATGTACTTCTCATTACGTGACACGTCTTCGATAAATAATCCTGAATGTGTAAAATTTCTCGGAGTTTATTTTGATCAAAAGTTAACGTGGTATAATCAATAAATTATCATCGTCTATATATGTTCTTCGTAATTTAAAAGTAAAAGTGTCTAGACCGGTTGTAGCAACAGCATTCCATGCCTTAATCCAATCCAAAATTTCATATGCGGTGGTAACATGGGGTCATGCGCCCTTGGTCAGTAGAGTCTTTGCGTTGCAACGAAAGGCAGTTAGAGTATTAGGTGATCTAAACTATAGAGATTCTTGTATAGACAGTTATATTCAGATGCGAATTCTTACAGTCCCATCTATATACATATTGCAATGTCTTACATACGTAAAACAAAACAATTATGTTTCTCACATTGAAATACATGACTATCAAACACGTAATAGAACAAATATATATGTTGATTATCACAGATTAACAAAGTCAACATCGGGAACAAATTATTATGGTCCAAAAATGTTCAATCTTTTGCCCCCTACTGTGAAACAGTTGTCACTAAACAAATTTAAAATTGTGGTAAAAAATTACTTGATAGATAAATGTTTTTACTCTATTGATGACTATTTTAATAATAATTTTAATGACATGAATAATATATAGACTTATGTTTATACTATGTAAATCTGTTTTTAATCTGTTTTAAAAGTTAATGTTACTAGTATCGTTTAAGATTTTATCCTAATATGTAAAACTTCATAGACCTACCTATTTTATATTATATTATCACCTTCTAAATTTTATTTTATAATATTCATTGTCTTGACCTGTGTAAACAAATTGTAATGTCACCAATAAATTTACTTACTTACTTACTTACTTACTAACATGCGTACAAATTGTTTTAAAAACTTCCTTATTTCAACAGCTATCTAACAAGATACAAATGTTCAACATACCCTTATCAATAGTTCTAATAAATAATTACTAAAAATGATGCAGGTGACATAATTTATTTAATTGCTGCCTTTTGTTAATGAAAATCGTGCTTCATTTCGATCAGTTAGTTCTCGACTTAATTGCTTCTGCATAAGTGTCATTAATTGACAATACCGCATTCCTCAAGTTTGTTGGCTCTTGTTAACTTAGTTGTTGAAAATTTTGGTTTTGGTCTTTCCTGTTATTTTGTTTAAAGTATCATGGCCGCGTATACCAACGCAGAATATGCTGATATCTTGTTTATTTATGGTTATTGTAATGGAAACGCTGCTGAATCTCGTCGAGAATATGAACTTTGGTTCCGTAACGGTCGCTTAACAAATGCAATATTCAGTACTACATATTGAAATGTCGCTCAAATTAGCTCCGTGAAACGTAGACGAGGTGACGCCGATGCTCCTCCCATTTATCGACCAGATGATGAGGAACAAATATTGAGACATTTTGAGTAAGACCCAAATATTACAACTAATAAAGTTGCAAGACTAACCGGAGCGCCACAATGGGAAGTTTGCTCCACGATACACAGATGCCATCATTACCACTATACCCCTGTCCAAGGCTTGGAGGAAGGTGATTTCGGGAGAAGAGTGGAATTCTGCTGCCTTATGATAAACTCAGGTTAAAAAAATGCAAATTTCCTAACAAGCATTTTGTGGACGGACGAGTCAAAATTTAATCGCGAGGGTATAACAAATTTCCACAACCTGTATTATTGGGCCGAAGAAAATCTCCATTTAACGAAGGAAACTAGTTTCCAAAGGAAGTTTTCCATTAATGTGTGGATGGGAGTAATTGGCCGCTTTTTAATAGGGCCACACTTTTTCCCCCAACATTTAAACAGGGAAATCTATGAACATTTTTTAAGGGATGATCTGCCGATGATCCTGGAACATGTTCCTCTCGCTATAAGAAGAGGAATGATGTTCCAGAACGACGGCTGTCCAGCACATTTTCGGCCGACTGTCAGACAGTTCCTCAATCAACATTGCCCTAACTGTTGGATAGGAAGGTCAGGCCCGATACCTTGGCCAGCGCGAAGCCCAGACTTAACACCTCTAAATTATTACTTGTGGGGTCATATGAAAGAGATAGTCTATGCAACACCAGTCAATACAATAGAAGACCTTAGACGAAGGATAGTTGATGCTGCCCAACACACAGGGCATAGATTGACAACCAAAGTAACAAGGACGAAAATAAGAAGACGCTGCCGTGCATGTATACGAAATAGGGGCATTTTGAACAAGACATGTAGATACCAAGTACAACTTTGAAATTAATAAAAACGTTTACATTACGTTTTTTTAAATGTTTATCCAAAACTAAGTATTGTATTACTTCCATCATTTTTACTAAGTACCTATTTATTAGAACTATCAAGGGTATGTTGAACATTTGTATCCATCCATTAATTACCTTATACTTTGAGAGGGGGGGTCCATAAAGTGTGACAAGAGGGGGTCAAACTTTTGTGACATCACATTATTTACATCTACATATACCATTGTTTTAATTGAATGGAATTAAAAAAAAAATGAAATGTGAGACATCACAACGAGGGGGGGAGGGGGTGACTCGAATGTAACAACCTGTGATATAGGGGGAGGGAGGGGTAGAATGGTAGAAAAATCATGAAATTTGTGTGACGTAATTAATGGATGGCCCCATAGCTGTTGAAATTAGAAAGTTTTTAAAACAATTTGTATGCATGTTACGTTGATAATTTTGTGAAAAACCTTAAAGGTAAAATTCATACTTTAATTAAAGAAAAAAAAAATTAAAACTTTTTACTTGAAATTTTCACGAAAATATTTCTGGATATTTTTTCATTCTAAGTGGATGACCATAGTGTTGGACAAATAATCCAGTTAAAAAGATGTAGAGTTGATTTTTTGAAAAATTTTAAGACAAAGATATACTTTTTAGAGAAAAAAGAAAAAAATAAAATATCTGAAAAACTATTGAGTTTTGGATAATGCATATAGGGTTATATTTACTCCTTAGGTCATGTATCGAATTATCAGCAACTCTGTATAAAGATAGTAACATTATTTTTTTCAGCCCCAACTGTGTAAGTCTGTAAGTCATCAACAATCATGCCAAGATTGAAAATATACTTTATGGCAGAGGAGCACTCAATATTTTTCAATAATCTCTTAAAAAATGACCAAAAAAAAAGAGATGAAAAAAATCAAATTTCCCTATTCCCTGTTAGAAACCTATCTTAAGAACAAACGTCAAATTTCTATTCTTAAATGACAACAGGAAAAAGTCTATTTTCAATGAAAAATATATAGTTCAATATAGCTGATTTATAAAACTCAGTTGAATATTCAATTATTATACTCTCCACAAATTAAATACAAAAAGAAGAGTATATTCGATCGGTGCATTTCTAAAATCGATAATATCGCTTGTAGACAAAAAATGTCATATCACTGTGTTGGTGATTGAATTCTGAACAGCTTTCAAAACGTCCGTCCGTCCGTCTGTCGTCACGTATCTGGTAAGCATGGTAACTTAAGAATGAAAAGTCCGATTGTATTGATATTTGAACAGTAAGTTAGTGTTAGCTAGAAAGAGAACTCTATTCTTTTTTAACAAAATCGATCAGTAAATAAAAAAGTTATTAATTATTTAAATTAAAAAATATATATTTTCTTTGTTGTAATTAAACAAAAAATATATAAAACTAATATTATTTACAAAAAAACTGCGAAGAGTATCGTATAGAATGTGGAATTGTGCAACAATTATACAAAAAGTGCAGTAAATCAGCAAAGAGTATAATGGTCAACTTGTTTTTATTCTGTTTTTGTAACTGAATACTTCTATGTCAGAATGCCTAAAATTTGCAAAATAATAAATAGATAAAACAATTATCTTGAAAAATGTATGTGACATTGAATTATTTTATTTGCAGATGTATACTTTGTCCCAACAGTCACATATTTATTATTTAGTATAGGAGATTATTTAGGAAGAATTTTTGCTGGAAAAATATTAAAGGTAGGGAAATATAAAATCATGTTTTTCTATAATAATTGATTCTTAATTTATTTCCAGCCAAAAAGTATAACAATGCTCCAGATATTGAGTATGGCCAGGTTTATATTCATACCTCTCCTGATGTTGTGCAATGCCCAACCAAGGTATTACTGGGCGGTTGTTTTCGATAAGGATTACCAATATATACTGATTATATTTATATGTGCTCTCAGCAATGGATATTTAGCCAATATAACAGCTATTTATGTTCCTAAGTAAGTGAAACAGAAACTTGTAATGTTATGGTCATTAACGTTATATAGGCTATCAACGATATTTGCCTGCGATGCATCAGAATTATTCCATTTTTTCTTTTATAAACTATCCCATGCTTTTAGTTTTTTGGTATCCAATCTATTGTTTTAGTTACTCAGTTAGTTTGTTTGGGTACCATTTGAAAGGAGTTTTCTGTAAAATAACAGTTATTACTTCGTACAATTTTAACATTATAATATTCTCGCCAAGCAACAACACTAATTCAGCGGTCGGATAGACTAACTACAAAAACTACAAAATCCACTTGAAAACCTCCTGTTTCTCTAAGTCGTCATTCTGTAGTTAAACAAATTTTGAGGGATAATGCTGTTTGGTAATGTATCTTCATAATATTTTACTGCTGTAGCAGCATTACCAAAACATTCTCCCAAAGTCAAAACCACGTCTGTTAATCCGGAGAACGTGTAATCGCTCATGACTAAATAATATTAATAAATAAACTGGAATAATTTCAAAGAAAATAATCAGTCTAATAAATAACAGATATGTCAGAGTAATATTTCAAAGCATTCTTTATGTATAAAAGAGTTTATTAATAAAATGTTCCAAATGCACGTTTTTTAAACCCAAAATACTTACGAACTTGGTTTATCGAAATGCAATAAGAATACGTTTATTATTTCTGCGGGGACGGTAGCTCAGTGGTTTAGCGCGTCTAGCTTGCATACTGGCATACCTAGCGAAGCAGGTTTAATCCCTGCTTACCGCGAAATAATTTTAATTGTAAAATTATCCCCAAGATGTGGTTCGGACTCCACTATAAACTGTAGGGCCTCGTTTCTCTTTACCTAACACAAAATCATTCTAGATTTTCAAGGAGTTACCTCGGTTAAGAAAACATTTCTAATGATCTAAAAATTAATTTTTTACAATTTTCAGAAATTTGATAAAAATTAAAAAGTTATGAGAAAAATGCTGACAATCACCCCCTAAAACTATACCTTAAACGGAAGAGATTGTTTCATTGATACCATGTAAAGTAGTGTTCAGATGGTCTGCGACTAAGTTTAAAATATGAAGTGGATACTTTAAGGGAGTGTGAAGATATTGCAGAAAAACAGAAATTTATTATCCCCCTTTTACGGGTTATATCTTCCTTATTATTCATTTTCGGAAATAACTTTATATAATAGACTACCATTATTTTTGGATGTACTATCAGCCGCAGAAATATTGGGAGACAATTTTGGATCACCTTGTATGAACAATAATGCGTTATTCTTGAATTTTTTACAATGAATTACATTCCATTTATAAAAATGCTCCATTACGTACAATTTCTGACATATTGGGCTCAAACATAGCAAATATGCCGTTTTTGACCAACTTCGACATAACCAGACCCCAGATCAAAATTAGTTACGTCAGAGATGGACTCCTCACACAGATAAATATAATGTTTTGAATCGAGAATCTTTTGATTCTTGTAGGCAAGCAAATAAATACATTCAATTCAATTCTTTACTGGTGTTAAGATACACATGTCAACATACAGTAAGCAAGTTAAAATGTAAAGTCAGGGCCGCCGAGAGAAAATCTGGGCCCGGAAGGTGGTAACATATGACACCCACCAATCTTCTAAATTTCGAGCGGTGTGAGTATTCCCTAGAATTGAATATTTACCTCCATCGAAATATTAAAGAGTGGAGGATGGTATTCCTTAGGATTAAATATTTATCACCAGGTACAAATTTTAAAAAGCGGAAGCGGAGATTATCTCATTATATACAATACGAGTCATTTGGAACTCGTTATTATTACTAATCATTTAAAAACATAGCTCTCTCATTTTACCTAATGCAAATGCTAATCTTCAACTTCGGGTGAAACCCGGGCCCGCTCAAAACCACCGGGCCTCTTCAAAAACCGCCGGGTCCGGGGGGAAACACCCCCGACCCCCTCTTCTCGACGGGCCTGTGTAAAGTATAAAATATTAAATGTATAAAACAGATGTAAAGTGTAAGACAAAGGTCACATAGTATACCAAATATTGGTATATCACTGTTAAATAAAGTACGGTTTAAAAAATACATGCTAAAATAATTGATATAAAATTAGTCAGTAGTAAAACTTTCACAATTAAAAATTTCATTCAGTGAATTGAATGCCTTATCAGTAAGATAATTTTTAATTTTTGTTTTATATTGGTTTGGAGGTAAATTTAAAAAAATATATAAGGAGAATTTTCGATACCACAAAAACATAGACACTCTTGTCGCTACCTTTGTACTTTTTTTTACGATACCAAATAAGATATGGTAAACAATAGTAATAGTAAAAAAAAACACAAATTGTGTTTTATATTTTGCAGAAGACTTTAAACGTACAGAAAGCACTTGAAGTAAAAAAAGGTCCAACAATTATTATTATTTTATTACACAATGACCAATGGCATATGGGCCTGTTTTATACGCATTACGAAGATTATGCGTCAATTCATTTTCAGCTTTTGATAGAAGTAAATGTGTCTTGTATTATTGTAGCGTCGAGTAGCTTTCTATTAAATGATAGGGTACTTTCGTAGATTCAAGATTTTCCGGAACTGGTTTAACAGTGTATAACTTTTCTGTAGCTAGTTGTGAAAAAACACTTTCATGGACATGCAAGTTGAACATTTTAAAACATATTTCATCTGATCGTCATAAAAACTGTTTAAATGTTACTAGTGATAGGCAAGGAAACTTTAACTTAGCTTTGGTAATCGATGCAATGAACATTATATTTGATTAGCATCAATATATTTTTTGAGTATCGGGGGTGTTGCTGAGACAGTTAAACACAAAATGGATACAGTGTTAAGAAACAATCACGATTTTTCAACACTTTGGTGTATGTTGCATCTATTAAGTGGCAAAGAATCTGCCATCTATAAGAAATTATATTTATTTTAAGTATGTGCCGATTATATCAGTAGATGTTGATCAATCCTTTTCACAATACAAGTGGATATTTAGTGATAAGCGCCGGAGTTTAACTTCGGACTGTTTAGAACAAATGCAAATAATATATTTTTATTATTCTAATCAGGCATAGTCTCCAAATGTTCGTCTTTGTGCATCCAACAATAAGCGCATAAGTATAACTTATAACCCTTTCGGAGCCATTTCCCTTTAAATATTACGGAATTCACTACATACAATGGGCTTGTTCCATGATATTCTTTTTATATGGTTTTTATACTTTTTCCTATAGTACTCGATATTCTCATTATACACTTAAAATTTCGTATTATTAACTTTTTCTGTTCTCGAGATATAAGGAGTTGAATTTAGTAATAGTTGCAAAAACCGAGCGCTCATTTGTGACGTCACTATACGCAAGTGACGTAAGAAAAATGGCTTTCTGGGACCTTTCAAATTTAACCTGAAAAGTCAAAAAACATGGAATTTTTAAACGCTGGTAACTAAATAAATACGTCGAGTGGAAGTTCCTTCTATGTGTCTACGAAAAGGAGAAGGTCGGCGATGAATTATAATCGTAAATTGCAGCGTCGAAATCGAAAATTCGTTCTGGCAGGAGCGAGAGAAAATTGTAATTTTTTGACATTTCACCAAATTGTTCTCCCCTACTGTCAAGTAGTAAGCAAAACAAACAATACTTCGAAAACACTTATAATTATAACCAATAAGGAGCATCAAGTCTATTGAGATCGCCGAGTCTATTCGTATAGTGACGTAGCGCCTGGCCACGCCCCATTTTCGCGAGATGGAAATTTGTAATAGTTTTTAAGATACTAAACGTGCGAATAAGATTCTGATATTTTGCAGATCCATTAATTTATACTTGCACTTTCGATTTGTGAAATAAAAAAAAAATGCTGAACAAGCCCATTATAAGGTAAGATAATAATATATTATTGTGCATGAAAATGTTTATATAGTTTATATTGCCTAAAGCCGATTCTGGTTTTACGTCATACCTACCTCGGAGCCGGGGTTTCGACATAACTGAAAAGAAATTTTAAAAGCAAAAAAATTCTTCAGGAATAATGTATTATTGTTCATAGAAGAGAAGAAAAGTATCCGTGCAACGACAGAAAGCGAATGCTTCAACAGGATATAGAAAAAAAACTCTCAATTTTTAGGCCATGTGGCTATGAGAACTTCTGATCAGTGAGTCATAAACTATAGTAGTTTAACCGAGGGCCACTTATCATAGGAATATGCGGGGTCATTTAGTATTGTTATCTAGTACTATCTTACTGCTTTTGATGTAGACAAAATATTGTATGCTTACAGAAACGATTTAATTAAAACTAAAGCACCAATGAAAACTCCTTGTGATAACTTATTACTATAAATATTTCTCGCAACCGTAATGAATTTTTACTTCCCTCACAATTCTTACATACCAAAGGAAAGTATTGTATTTGGGAGAAAACACCCTCCGAAATTTTTTCGGATTTTCACTTTTCAGATTATGTAGATTGCGAATATATACCTAGGTTTTTCAATTTCGTCAGTCTGTCTGTCGGTCTGTTGGTGCATTAATTAAAAAACTACTTGACGGAGAACAGTCAAATTTGGGAGGTAGTTGACGCTACTGCCAGTGATGGTTAGATTTTCACTGAAAAACATACAGGGTGGACCGTCCAAAGGGAATAGATAGGGATAACTTTTTTTTTCACTCAAATAAAAAAAATAAAAAAATAATAGTGATAACTACACTCCGATTTTATTACTCCCATATGTCGTTTCATAATGTTTTAAAGTGACCGCCCTGTATAAATAAAGAGGGAAGTTCTGTGTAAATACCTTTACACCGATTTTTTAATAGAGGGATAAGACAGCATTTCTGAAGAAAAGTATTTTTTTTTTTTTTAGATAGATTTATTTATGTTAATTGATCGACAATCATTACATTCGTCAATAAATTAATGTACTTTACAGCAAACATGTTTTAAGACCAAACAATTATGTAAATTTAGTAAACAAACATCAGATATATACTTAGTGATAAAATTACAACACAAATATTATTACTTATACATACAATATAAAATAGTCAATAATACAAATATGAAACATAAAACACTATATCAATGAATTGCACTGTAAAAATTCAGTTGCGCTATAGAAAGCTTTTCTGACTAGTAATTCTTTTACTTTTGCCTTATACTTGTTTAGAGTTAATCCTTTGTAATTATTTGGTAGCTTGTTAAAGAATAGAGGGCTGTAGTAATTAGTTGCCAATCGAGATTTACGTAGCCTGAAGTAGTCTATTCTATTTATTCATATTAAAGTTAACCGAAAATACATTTGGCAACATGCTGTAAAATAACACAGTGCCCAGGTAACTAACATTACATAAGTTGAGATTCCTATCGGGCCTTGTCAACTTCAAACAGACGCATGTTGCAAAGTGATTTTCGCGGTTAAGGCTACAGTATGATTGTCTGACAACTGGTGCGTCATGACAGTTTTGCAGCTCGGCCTAGAAAAACATATATTTCTAATGATTTTATATTTCTTGTAACTTTCAATATATTTTTAGGATTGTGGACCATCATGAAAAGGAAATTGCTTCCTCTATTCTGACAATTTTTATGGGGGTTGGATTAACTCTGGGATCTGCCCTTAGCTTATTTATGGTTAGATTGTTATAATAATTATTAAAAGCATATTCTGAGATGAAAGAATGTAATGTTATAATAGTTTTAGTATTAAAGATGATATATGTAGGTATGTATATTTTAAGACATTTATTTTTTGATAGTATATTTTTGTCTATGACCACATTAAATGTACTATTTTAAAGCAGTTCGAAACTGGGAATTAAGACTTTCTTTGAGCATTGTGTAGTAAAGAAATAAGTTATTGTACATTAATTTTTTTTTTTTAATTGAACAAATTCCAAAATTAGACATTTCAAATATTTAATTATTTTTTAGCTAATAAATTCGTAGACATGGTTCTAGTGCTAATATGATTAATATTTATGCTAGTAGAAGTGGAAGACTATAACTTCTTCGACGCACACTTCTATGTAACTTGCTACATTTAAAGGCTTTCATCCTTTGTGGCATTTCAGTCTCAAAATGTCAACAACAGAACTGAGAAGTGACTGAGTACTTAAACACTGCACCTTACAGCTCTGTTTTGGGTGGAATACAGCATCCTTCTGCAGACAGGACTCCAAATTTTTATTCAAATGTAAAACTAGTTCAAATTAAATTCTTTCAAATGTTCAAGATATGTTAAAGGTTTGGTGGAATAAACAAAAGTCTCAGTGGGTCTCAAGTTTTTGAGATAGAACACTCTAAACTCACTTAACCAGGATGCAGAAATATTCAAATGAACTTTTGTTTTTGGTTATGTAAAAAATAAATTTTTTTTTATTGGCACCCTATTTTGCTTATTTAAAGTACGCCTCAGAGTGTTTAAATCGAACTTTTAAAAACGCGCGTGTTTTAAAGGTTACCATGGCAACAACTACAACCCGAGTCAAAATGTCAACTTTTTAATTATTGATCTGACAGGAATTTTTGCGGTATTAACCGCGAATCTGCTTTTCTATTTAAATAATCAATGTTAGAACTCATTTTAAAGCAATATACAATCAGTAGCAACTGTAGTGACAATAAGTAATCCTATGTGACAGATTGCAAATTAATTCTTGCATTCCTCATTTGACACTGACAGGTATCTTGATGTCACATCACGAATTCAAACATTTTACATTCTTAATTCTTATTTCCATTTTTTGTAGTATCGTGTACCAATAAAAAAAAATAGCGTAAAGTATTCGTGGATAACTGGTCTTTAAAACACTTGCTCTATTTCGAGCACTTCGGCTGCGCTGTCGTGCTCGAAAAATCGCGCGTGTTTTAAAGACCTTAATATCCACTCATACTTTAATATACTATTTTAGGATGTTATTACGAAATAATTGTTTCATTTTTAAAAATGTTTTTGCTTAAATGATATGTTTTTATAAATAAGTATGTTTTTTTATTTAATCATGAAAAATCATTCTCTAAGGTTTCTTCTAATTTTCATGTCTTGGACTAAGCATATAAACTGAGAAAATTAACGATTTTCAATTCCGTCAGTTTGTCTGGCTGTTGGTGCTATATTTAAAAAAATATTTAAAATTGGAAAATAATATTTGGCAGGTAATTGATGGAATATACTTCAGTGAAAAATAATATACAGGTAATCATCCAATAGAAAAAAATAATTAATAAATAAGGGAAGATTCGTATAGATACTTATACAGATTTTTTCTAGTAATTCTGCATCATACTCAATCCCGGTATTTGAGACTGTATCCTCATTTGGAGTGTTTTATCTCACAAACTTGAAGTCACGGAATGTTGCGTCCATTGAGACTTATGCTTATCTCAACATACAAAAATATACCTTAATTTGAAATAATTTTACAGATACTAGCTTTGTATTCAAGAAATGTGGGATTATACTTTTAAACTTGACTTTCTGACTTCAGTCTTTGATATTCAGATATTCTAATAATTTTTGACTTGCAACAATTCGTAAGTTCACATTTTATTCCTTTTACATAGAGGATTCCTGATATTTCTGGTAACAACTTAAAGGTGGCCGAGTCTACCACTTTGTGAATTTCTGTTGGGATGTGGACGCACCAGCATATTCATTATTTAAAAAACCACAGAGCTAAATTTTTCTTCCTGAAAATATAGATGATGTTCATGTATAGTATGGATTAGTTTACTCGATATTAAAATATGAAAATAAAATTGTTATCGCATACTATAATTTTTGTTTTTCTCAGAATTGAACTTTGCTGAAGTGTGGTCATAGAGAAAAATTACATACCTACACAACTCGTGAGTAAAATGTCATCTTTCACCTGTGAAAAAATGATACTTTATTCACTTATCTGAATTACCAACTATTTTTATTGAGATATTTTTTACTGTATAAAGATTTATCTCAAAGACTTATTCGTATATTCTGTCCACGATAAATAAATTAATATGTGGGGCCATTCAACAAATACATTCGCTTTGGGAGGGGGTAGTCCCGAAAATGTGACCAAGTGATAAATGGTGGGAGGGAGTTCACAAAAAGTAAACTGTACAGGATGAGGGGAGTTTGCAAATGAACATTCGTGTAAGGAGAGTGATCTTGTAAATGTTACAAACTGTTACAAGAGTAAGGGGTTAAAAATAGCGCATTTTTGCAAATATATTTGTTGAATGGCCGAAATTAGAGATGGGTGAAGTTTTAAAATATGCAAAAATTTGAAAAGCCTGGAGAGCTGTTTCTAGTGTTATGTATATGATGAAATAAGCCGTTAAATTTTATACACTTTTGGAAAATGTCCAATTTTCACGCAGGTATCTTCTCCGCAACCACCCTAATCTCTAATTCTAATAAAAATGATGTTCCTAGTTTTTAGATGAATTCAGCATATGGGCAAATTATTTGATTAAATAATAAAGTTAATTATTATCCTTTCGTAATACAATATAATGTTTTACTTATTAAAAGGTAAATAAGAAAATAAATATTAAAAGGTAAATAAATCAAAGATTGATTTATAGTGCATTATGCTTGTTCATTTTCCTTGAATCGTGGCTATCAAAATGATCGACGGCCATTTTGTTTTGTGTTTGTGTTAGTACAGTGTGGATTTTGCATATATTTCCACATTCACGTAGTGTAGTGGAAGTATAGTAGGTAATCGTTATTATTTTTTTTTTGTAAGTTTAGAATGTCATGAAAATATTTGTTTTTGGTCGGTCTGCGCGCACAATTACTTCAGAACGGTTTAAAATATTGACTTGAAAGGTACACGTGTGTGCTAGAATGAGATCTGGAACTAGATTATATTTTGAACTCATTCCTTTGAAGGATTGGGGGCGTAATAGAGGAAAATAAGCAAAGGAAGTTAATAAGAGTCCGAAATGTTGAGATTTGGCGTATTTATCAGAAGCCGAGGCTTCTGCTCCATTATAGATTGTTTAGGGGCCTTATCGACCTGAAAGATCTTTTGTGAATTATCCTACAATTAGTTGTTGTCCAGGACTCACAAGCTTTTTACAAAGCTTGTGATTTTCCTGGAGGCTACTTTCCCTATGTCTTCGGGCGTTAATTCCCAAATTCCCTCTTTTCTAGGTAGTTTAGCCTAATGCGGACTAGTATCATCTTGCATTCGCAAACAATATGTTCCGCAGTTTCTATTGCAGTATCACAGTATCTGAACATATCATTATCTGCCTTGCCCATATCCTTAAGACGACATCTCAAAAGGTGATGGTCTGTTAAGAGGCCTGTCATCAGCCTTAAGTCGGACTTTTCAAGTTCGAGAAGCCTTGTGGCATTCTTTGTCGAATAAGTGATGAACTTTTTCGCTCATCTTTGGCCTGGAGTATTTTTCCAGTAGAACTCTTTCTGTTCCTTTTCCCATTTTAGGATCTCCTCCGGTATGTGTCTCTTGGATAAGCCTCAAGATGGGGCTTTAGCACCTTTTTTTTACAAGGGCATTGGCTAATTCATTTCCTTCTATTCCCTCGTGCACTGGCACCCACGTCAAGGTCACTTGTTTTTTGTCAGTTGCTTCAGGGATTATCTGCATTCCCAGGCAATTTTAGACTCAAAGGTATAGCACCTGAGAGCTGCCTGGCTATCTGAAAGTATATAAATCTTTGCCCTTCGAATGCCTTTATTTATGCATTCTTAAAGACATAGATCTGCAGTATAGATTTTTGCTTGGAAGATGGTTGGAGTCTTGCCTAGCAGCGGAGGCCCGTCAAATTTTGGTAAGCCATAACTTACTAATGGAGCGTGATGCCAAACTTTAATGGATCACTACCAATGCCAAACAGACGTTTTGTAGAAAAAAATATTTGATTGGAATTTGCGAATTTTTTTAAAAAAAAATGCACTGCCCACCCTGGGATCTGGAAAAGTACTTGTAAAATATCTATAATGTATTTTTTTTTTTCGAACAAGGAAGAAAATATAAGGATAGGTTTTTAATTTTATCAAAAAATCTTCATTCTTTATAAAGTTACATCAGTTTGAAATTTTATTTTACACTGATATTTAATTTACAAAATTTCAAAATGATGTAATTTTATAAAGAATGAAAATTTTTTGATAAAATAAAAAACCCATCCTTACATTTTCTTCCTTGTTCGAAAAAAAAAACCCTATAGATATTTTACTTTTCCAGATCTCAGGGTGGGCAGGGCACTTTTTGAAAAAAAAATTCGCAAATTCCAATCAAATATTTTTTTCCATAAAACATCTCCGTTTGGCCTCGGTAGTTATCCACTAAAGTTTAGCATGGGGTCCCATGCTCTATTAGTAAGTTATAGCTTACCAAAATTTCACGGGCCGCCGCTGTTGCCTAGGGCCCTGGATAGCCTACATTAGGCCTCGCTACGCCCATGCCAATCCCTTCGGCCATCTTCGATCCATCTGTGTACCAGATGAGTGACCCCTTTTCCAACTGCAGGGTTTCTACTCTGCTTGTCTGACGGCTCTCAATTAGCACATCAAACAGAGAGTCAAAGTCCCACTTGATTGGCATCGAGTCAATGACCGCTCCATTGTTAAAGGGGTTAACAAAATAAAATTGAGATATTAACTTGAAATTTGGTAGGTACTCATATTAATACAGTCAAATAAGCATTTTAAAAGATTTAAAAAATGTTCTAATGTAATGAAAGAAAAATTGTTAGATTGCCCATGTGTATGGAATGTAAAGGGAAGGTTTGAATTAGAATCATGTATTATGATATTGTAAGTCATTTTATAAAAATATTTATACTAACTAAATATTAACGAAATTACAAATTGCTTATATCAGAAAATTTCAAGTTGCGAAATTGCCCATATACATAGGTTTTAATGTTCACGGTTAAATTGGAACCATACATTATCTTGTATGTGATTTTTCATAAAGTTCCAAAATTACAAGCAAACAATATATAATGAAATTACAAGTTGTTTGTATTGTCACCCCTAGGAAAGCACCCTTTAAAATCCGTGAGTGCTAAAAAATATAACAAGAGATAAACACTAAACTTTATTTAATAGCTTACTGAAAACTTCACAATATTTTCATTAACTAAAATACACTTTTAATGACTAAAATAACCTTTAACAACGTTTATTGCTTTGTATTCACGAGTCCATCCAAATATGAAATATTTGGGAATTTTAAAATCTTATTTGACTGTACTGTATGTATTATTCCGTTTAAGGATCATGGGTTAAATGGGGTAAATAAGTAAAGCAAGCTAGTAAGAGTTTAGAAACTTGGGATTTGGTGTATACACTAGAAGCCGAGGTATCAATTTTTTGCATGACATCTGCCACCCCCACCACCTCCACTTCATTATCAAAGGAATTAACAAAACTAATTTGTGTTTGAGTGTATGAGAACAAATGTTCTCAAAAAATCTGTCGGCATAAGCCATAGCCACCTTGAGTCAGACGATTTCAAATATTATATATTAAAATTCTATGAGCATTATTTTCACATACTGGAATGCAAATATAGTATCAAGATGTTTTTGTTTAAAGAATCTCTGATGGGAAATCTGGATGCGCAAGTAGTGATTCCTTAGGCACCGGTTTTTTTAATGATAAATATAGGGTGTGAATAACATCATTAAGGAAAGTCACTGTTTGAAATTCAATGTGCGACATCAATCAATATTGTACCTAGTTTAGAAGTGCACAGTAAAATTGAAAGAAATCACTACAATCTTAGCAATCATAAAAGTAAGTGAATTATAAATGGATAAGTTTTCTTCCTGTGGCGAGGGTTTATTTATTTATAATACTAGTGTGGGAATGGCCAAACATAAAGCACTATGAATTTATTAATATAAAAATCTAAATATAAGTAAGTCTCAGTATATCTGTGTTATGCATTCCATTTTTATTCAGTTTTTTTTCTAAAATATTTTAGAGGAAATACTGCCAAAGTAATTGTGATATTTAGGTTAGGATGTAGGTTATTTCACGACAGTGTTTTAAATATCAATGAATCTAAAGAATGCTTTGATGTTGAATCTATCAAGTCCGATAGGCAAAATGCATTCATGAAAGAAATGTGGATGTAATTGTGATAATTAAAGCCTGAATTTTATGCCTTTACATTATTGGGACGTTTTATTTGTTCTTTCTATAAAAATTTTACTCAGATTATTGTTTACAACCCTTTTTATTTAATGAATCGATCACAGTACTTATAATATTACTCGATTATACAGATATTTCAAAAACTGTTGCGCAAATAAGGATTACTAAAATTAATGGCACTCTATTAAAATGATTATTTATTTCATTATATTTGTAAAAAAAATATAATTTAATTATACACCTATTATACAATAGGCAACCTTTTTTTTTTTTAATATTAAACTGTCCAATCAACCAGATCAAAATAATGAAAAACATTCCATAAATGTGTACTATTTTTGTAACTTTGAAACGTGTCTAGCCAAGGTAGGAGGGCAATGGATTAGTGGCACCTATACTGTCATTATGTGTCTCAGGTATCTCCATATCGAATTCGTTATTTCCAAGGGTCGGAATCTTTCAGCGATAACAGGGTCACACTCAGGCACATTAAATAAAATACAATGAATTATTTTAAAAATATATTGAAAATAGTATATTATACTACAAGGGAGGTAAGTATATTTTACCAATCGAGGACATAACATTAGTGGATGTCAAGTAGTCTGCTTTGATTTAGTTATTACTAAGGTGTTATTTACAAACGATGCTTACATAAAAGGTGTAGTTTTGTGGCTCTGAATTATTTTTTCCAAATGAGTGAATTTCAAACAGAAAATGCAGCAAAGGCTGCCTGCGAACATTTATTTCCCGAAAAGTCGAAAGGGCGCTATAAAGAGCGGTGTCAGAGCAAAAATACTGGTGTTTCTGAAATGTCACTGTTGGCATATTTCATGGAGAAATCAGCAACATTAAAATCACCGGGGAGTTTCCGGTTTGAGACCTCAATGATTAAATCAAATATTTTCATAGAGGAGAACAAGATATATCCAAATATCCTAAACTGAGGGCATTTCTGAAACAGAAGAATGATATCTATAAACCTAAAAAAATCAAGCGTTTTCACACGAGAACAAGTCGATGATTTTCTCCTGCAGACATCCGATGACACTTAACTACTTATGAAGTTAGTGGGGGGGAGTTATCCAAATTTTGTGAATAATGTTACTAATTGAAATAATTGTACTATTACTATAAATATTAATTAATAATTAATAAAATTTCAAGTTCAACATCTTTTGATTTGCATGATTCGAAATCTCTTATTTGCCCAAGAGAGGTAAGTAACTTACTTACATCTCGTCGCCCAATAAGATTATATTCCTAGGTGAAATTTTATTTACCTATGACAAGAAGCTGGAGAAAATTCGCGAAGATCTTCAAAATACAGCATAGACGAAGCGAAAAATGCAACCGACCCCAAATAATTAATACCCTTTTATGGGGTTTATATAAAGGAAAAGCTGTGAAACCACGTTTAGTATTGTGTAAAGAACCCCGTACCCTTATGGAAATTTTATTTCGTTACAATCGTTTCGTCTGAATTTTTGGTGTATTGTAGCTATTGTCATCCTAAACAAAAGTCTCCATGGCCACGATGCTCAATATTCAGTATTTTGGCTCCCATGGGGCACCAAAGCTCCATAGTTCCAACAAGTTACTACTTGAGAGAAAGTATAGTCTACAACACGTTTGGAATGACATATTCCACACTCGTGACCGTAGTCCTGGCTTTCGGCTCGGCCTACTACAAACTTTTCGCTCGTGTGGAATATGGGCCATTCCATAACTTGTTATAGAATATAGTATTCTGATATAAATAAACATAAAACAGTAACACGATTAACATAATATCACATACATTAAGCTATCTATTACAAATGCATCATCTCCACCCTGACTTACCACCGATCCTTCCGTCTTTTGAGACATAATGAAAATTAGCAAACTGGAATCAGAACAGTAAGCAAGAAAATGACAAATTTTGGTAATCTGGAGGCAGAATTGTAGCAAAAACTCGCACCTATTGATTTTTACTTTCTTAAATAATTCCTTGCTATTTGACAGCTGCCAACTGTCAATATCATGTATTTGACATCAGATTTGAATTCAGCAACCTCAAAAACATAAGAGCTGCTTTCGTTTGCAGTGAACATAATAAACAGGATTTCATTGAACAATGGATCATATGATACAAAATTGCATGGTAGGGATAGAGACAACACGTGAAACAGGTTCCTTATGATTACGAATCATTCTGCCGAACGAAAGCAGCTAGGGTTATACATTGATTTTTACTTTTTTTATAGCTCCTTCTTAATTGACAGCTGACGGACAGCTGCCAACTGTCAATATCATCTATTTGACAAAAGATTTGAATTCAACAACAAACATAAAGTTAGATATTTCAGTAATCAAAATATGCGTTCTAAAAATGTGATAAAATTACTCGAAGTAGTAGCGTATGATGGAGCTATGGAGCTTTGGAGCCAAAATACTGAATATGGAGTATCGTGGCCATGGAGACTTGTTCAGGATGACAAAAGCTATAATATACCAAAAATTCAGACGATTCTACCAAAACTCAATTTCCATAAGATTTGCGCAGGGACCTACCTACCTATCTCAGTAAAAAACACGTTTAACCTTTTAAGGACGGTTGCCGTATATTAACGGTTTTTCTGACTTTGTCCCACCGCCGACTGCCGTATATATACGTTTAAAGGTCATTTTTGCTCTCAGGACGGCCGCCGTTTAAATACACCCAACTTTAAAAATTGCATCTTCGAGGAACGGTTGCCGTATTTATACGGCTCATTCAAACTTCTTCACCAGACGAATGCCTTATAAAAACGGCACTTCTGCGCGACCAGATGCCGTACATAAACGGCACATGCGTCAACTACAGCCGAAACGATAAGGAATTATGCCCGTGCAATGCACATATGGTTTTAGTGTGTTGTGTACTGCTTTTGAGATGCATGCGTAAAAGTACCAAATGGTATAAGAAACTTGTTTCCACACAATGGGCCTACTTTTATTGAATGCACATGCGATGTTTTCAATGAAAGACACTCAAAAAATACCATTTACTCAATGTTATTCGACAGATTTTTGAAAAGTAAGTATTTTTAGTGTTTTTATGCCACATCGTTAAAAATCCTATTTATTTTTAGATATCCTATTGACTACCTTACTATTGCACAGGTTCGTCGCGCTCCTGATGTTCACAGAGTGGTTGAAAAACATTTTGTTTCCTTGGTACCAGCAACTGATACAAATAAAACCCCTAAAATTGACTAAAATTTATCACACCAAAGTAAATTACTAATTCATATGTGAATTTTAGAATTATTTATTTTTGTAAATTTATAAATGAATATAATCATTTATTTTTATTACTATTTATTTGCCAAATGTGTAATCAGTTAATATTTTCAGAATGTTGAATAAAACTTTGTTTACTTTGTATTTGTTTTTGACAATTAATAAAAGTAATATAATAACTGAAACTTTAAAAAAGCCGTTTAAGCATGGCACTAAATGCATTTACACTCACAAAAAACATGCCGTATATATACGGCAGCCGTCCCTATGGCACTCAAAATGGAGCCGTCTGGTAAGTAGGTTGGTAAAATAAGGAACCGTCCTTAAAAGGTTAAGTAGTTGTGGCAGGAATCAGAGCAATGCAATAAAAACATGTTATTTTATTAGTCACAGACGGCTTGAGATATATGCTTAAAACAGGGAAGGTATTGCATGAGAGGTATCCCAATTTAGTTTATTTTACATGAAGGGACCGAGCAAAATCGCCCAGTTTTATGAACGTTATCCGGGAATACCACTGGCATCGAAACCTATTGTTACAAAGTGGGGCACTTAGCTGCACGCGGCATTTTATTAAAAAAAAATTAGAAGTTTAATCAACACGTTCGATTTCCGTGAATCTATTGCAATATGTAACGTGCAAAACATTTTTGAAAAAGCAACGCAAAATCAGAACTTGAATATAGAAACACAAATTTTAATGTCATAGTAAATGTCACAGAGTATCTACAATGCCCTGAACTGTCAAATCATCATCTTTGCAAACAATTCGTTTGGTGTTCAACAAACTTGAGGAACCAGAGGGAATAAAATGTCTCATAAATTGAATTTAATACTATTGTCGTTAATGTTTCAATTTTATATAATATAAAAAGACAGTTAAAATTTGAATTACTACAAGGAAATAACTTCAATATTGATATAATTATGTTTTAATGATAGGGTAAGATTGTAAAATCATTGAGAAATGTATCTTGTCCTTTGTGTTGCACAATAAAGTATTTTATTATTATTATTATTATGTTTTTACATTAATATTAATTATATTCTTTTTTCTTTATTTTTATGTTGTTTTCGCTTAATGTTTTTGACATGTTCTACACCCAGTGGGGTATTGTATTAAAAGGAACAAATAAATGTATCTATCTAATCAAATGTTCGAAGGAATTGTAACAATTAGCAAACTTCTGGGGGGTAATCTGGGTAAAACCTAACATTCAAAATATTTGGCCATGAGGCAGAGTAATAGTATTATGAGAAGATGCTTGGGGTGGAATTAACGTGCCTGAATATATTTACCTGTGACAGCGTCATATGGGGTATAAGATAATTATATAATTATTGTAATGAAATTTTCGAGGTCGAGGAGTTGTGTGATACAGTAGATTAAAATTCGTCAAACTCTGCTGTTTACATGGTTACACAGCTCCCCGTTATTATATTTTGCACTGAAAGTGATGGAAATATAATTTAATTCCATCACAAACAGTGAACACAACAATCGTGATGCAGAATATATTGGATATTTAACCAGGGGCGGTTTCTCCTTTAGGTCATTTGGTCAATGACCTCCCGAGACAATCTTTACAATATGTCAAAATTATGTAATATATTAATTCAATCATAATTTCATATTTTCATTCCATAATTCAGTGCGTTAATCTTGATTATCCTCTCGTATTCTGTATTCACGTATATCATATGCAATCCGTGGCGAGTGCCATGAACATTACTTTAAATTATATGTACACAGCGACGATTCCATGAAGAAAGTTGAGTTCAGCCGGGTCAACATTAGCCCATGCCCTCATGCTTTTAAAAACGCCCGAGTGGTAAAGGCAAATGCCAACGAGCCAGAGAGAGAAAAATATATTGGAACTTTGCTCATGTTAAACAAGGAAGCATCACGCCCTATGTCGGTATTTGCGGTCAACAGCCGGCCAGCATTTCAAGTATTTCCACCCAGAACAATCTGAGCGTCGCAATATACCTATCTTTTACTATCACAATGTATACATAGTTAAGGATAGAGATGATGGGAAGTCAGGCGTCGTGCATGATTTAATTCGTACAATTTCAGTTTTAAGTTTTGCAGTTGACAGTTGATGCTTAACCTACATAAAGTTATTTACAACAGGTGTTTTCGAGGGTGTTTTATATATTTTTAATTAACTATGTCCGGGGTAGTGCAAATAATTAAAGAACTAAAAACTATTAATGGTTTAAATTTTGAGAAACGTTTCTAAATTAAAGGAAATGGTCGTCCAATGCCAGAACTTCAAATTAGACAAACCAGCAAGGACAAAAATAAAGAAGTGCATCGTAGTTTTCGTACATCCATGTACGATTTGTCAGATCTCTTGTTTCTAGTTATTTCTTACTGCTCGTCTTGAGAAGAACTAATTTAATATCCTCCAATATTGCCGAGGTACGAGATACCATCATCTGGAAGAGTGGAGATTATCAAAATTATGAAAGTGATTGTGAGAATTTTCTCGTGAATTTAATTGTCCACACCAATTAAATTCAAAATAGTACTAAAACTAGTATTTTATTTATCACAACAGGGGCAATGTGACAAATAAGAAGAATAGATGAGCACAAGATTATATCTCAGTTTACTAACTGCTAGACTTCTAGAAAACAAAAAAGCTAGTGTTTAACTAGTCGAGGCTTTGTAATGGATACAGACAAATCTACAGGGAACTTTTTCCCAAAACAAAACAGTGAAACTATTTTGTTTTGTTTCTGAAAAGAAAGGTAATTAACTATCATGTATATCAATTTTTATGTCATTTTGAATCAATCAACTGATTTCAACACAGATTTTGTAACACAAAAACTATTTCTGCGTTTAATTGTTAATATTAGTTTACCGATTCTTGTAGATGAGAGGTATTAGTCGTACTTGTGTACTCTTTTATAATAGGTAGTTATAATTTTGTACTACCTTAAACCTCTGATTTGTCTTATATTTATATGCATATAGTAACAAGACACAACAACGAACTTGAATAATATAGTATGTATATAATATATATGCAATTAAATTAATATATGAATAAGCAAAAATTGTTTTTTCGTAAAATCGTCGCATAATAGTGTGACATTTCGATTATCATATGGATATCGAGACGACAGTCTTTTACGCACGTGAGCTTAAAAGTTACATTTTTTACTCAAACAAATCTCTTTTACACAGACAAAATTCTTATGCACGCAAAACTCTTTTACGCACGTAAAACAAACAACCAGTGCATAGCAACGACCTAATAGCCAACTTGTGTATGGTGATTTAAATAAATTTGCGGCGTTTGAATTTTTGTTCTTTTACCAAAATAAATATTTATGTCGATTTTACGAAAAATCTTGTTCAATATGTATTGCGAAAGAAGTGTTTCAGTCACTTGACATGTCAATCTTCACGTTGCATGCCTAAAACACCACTATTTCATGACTTATATTGAAAAGAGCTTTATTTCCACTCATTTTGGAAGGTTGTATGAAAAGATTACTTTGTTCAAACCATTAACTGAGAATTAAGATTGTAATAAATAAAATCTCATAAATAAAATATTTTATTTTGATTTTTTCCTCGGCATTGCCCTCAATTCATCAGATCTTCTACACAATGAACAGATTTTTCTTAAAATGCTTATTCCTTATCCTTCATAAAAGAATCAGGATACTATTTCCTCACATAAATAATATATTTGTAGGTCATGATCAAAACAAATAATATCAAGTGCAGGTGCCGAAGGAAGGCATTAATAATTACATTTCCACGGTCATTTTGGGTCTTTCGAAAGTTTAATAGGACATAAGGATCAATTCACTTGAAAATAGGCGCTGATTATAAACAATTCAAATAGTAATAGTTTTCTATGAAATTTGCAAAGAAAACCTGATAACTTTTGGTAAAAAAAGTGGTCATCCGACAACAAAAATTCAATATTAAATAAAAGGTGCCAAATATGAAAGGCTTGAGTAAATACCTTTACAAATTTTCACCATGATTGAATTATTTCTTAGAGTGACCACCCTCTATATTTTTCAATAAAATGTAATAGATGTCTTCCTTGCCAAGAGTGTTAACTGTATGCCAAATATTATTGCCATCTGTCACATTTTTAGTTGCACATCCACGTAGTGGAGTGGAAGTATAGTAGTGGTTAAAACATTATATATTTTTTTTAATAGGCTTAGAATGTCACAAACATGGAAATTTTAAATTCGAGTGAAAAAAAATTTTTTTCATTATCTATTCCCTTTAGACGGTCCATCCTGTATATTTTCCAGTGAAAGTTTAACCATGTCTTTGGTGGTAGTAACGTTAGCTACCTACCAATTTGACTGTTCTACATCAAGCAGCTTTTTAGTTAATGCACCGAAAGACAGACAAACAGACTGACGGAATTGAAAAACCTATATTTTCGTAAACTGATCTCAAATGTGAAAATTCGAAAAAATCTCGGAAGGTGATTTTTTTCTCGAATACAACACTTCCCTTCAGTATATGAGTGAGGGAAGTAAAAAGAAACATTGTCTGTGGGCTCGGCATAACTGAATAAAAATCAACAGTTTAATTAGAGAAGATAATTTTTTTAGGGGGGATTGGTGATAACTACATGTCTTATCGATGACTGTAGAAATCACTTAGTCTTTTGCAGAATTTATGTTTGGGTACATATATTTTGGAATCGTATAAAATACAGTAAACTTCATAGTCTATACTTTCAATTATGTTTTAATTATCCTAGACAAAATGAAGTATTATTAAATCATCTTCATTTATTATTCATTGGATATATTTGACACCTCTTTTAGTCGATCGATCCATTTTTTTTTACGAAACTTGATGTAAGGGCCTATCAATATGTTTGATATTAAACGTTGTTAACATGCTCCACCCATATTACACATTAACTTTTATATTCTCTATTTGTATTTATTAATTTTGACCCTTTTTAAAATTGTAGTAGATAAATATACAATACAAAATTGTCATTTACAATGGTGGATATTGACTAGTACAACAATATTTAAAAAACATCTACTCAAATACAAATTTGGGGGGTGTGTGGTATACACTATACATGCAAGACCAAGGGAAACGTTATCCAGGTCGACGATGATGCTATAGGCAAGAGGATATTTCCTCTCATTCTAAACATTCTTACCATTCACTCAAAGATATTGACGCGAATTACATCAATATTTGTAGACATTTACATCAAAATCTTGCGATTCCATGACGTAGTCTATCCAGCCTGTAAACAAATCGACGTTTACGTAAACGCCTGGTGTATCTCGAAGTCCACAAGTTAAACCCCACGACACTATACCCAACTGTACGTACTTTTCGGGCTGTCCCACGGCCAGACAGATTAAAGGACTGCCTCCATCTCCTTTGCATGTATCCTTGTTTGCCTGGCCTCCTGCGCAAATAAAACTTCTGTGCAGGTTGAAAAAAGGACCTAGTCTGGCTTCTTGTAAGGTTTGTAGGCATGTATCTTTCGGCACGATAGGTAATTCGATCTTCTTTAAAATTGCTTGGTAGGTTCCTTTCTGGTGAGAATTTTTGCCCCATCCGGTGGCTATGCATCGATTGTGATTCACTTGATGTCTTTCTAAGGGTAAACACGCTAAACCAACGTTCTCCGATAGATTAAATGCCGATTCTAGTATCAGTAGTGCTATGTCATTCCTTAGAGAGGCTGCATGGTAGTGAGGATGGATTATCACCTATAAATAATAAAGAAACATACTTTGGACAATTTTATTTAATAGGGAACATGTAAGACAATTAACTAAACTAATTGAAATAATTAAGCAAAAATTTATTTTATAACAAACTAACTGTTTATCATTTTTAGTTAGAAAAAACTTATGGGCGGGTGTATATGAGACCGTTTAAGGAAAAATGACGCGATGCTAAGATTCACAATCGACTAATAAACATAACAATTGGCGGCAGTTTATATTTTTGGTTTTATAAATATTTATTAACATGGACCTAAACACCTCAGGAAACAAGATAAGAGAAAATATTTCCCGCATTAAACATAAAATGTTTATTAACTGTCAATTGGAAAACTACCAATTCTGTCAGTGTAGTCAATGTATAAATATTATGTTGCAGGTCATGGATGCATGGCACCAAAAGGAAGATTAATATTTTTCTTTGGATTATGTTATGATAGCTAAAATAGGATACCATTGATATAATTTATATTCTTACGCCAACAGTAACTTTAGAAGGAAATGTATGGATAGAATTTGATTATTCAAATTGCCTTTTGAATTAAGACGTGTATCAGTGTAATATTATTCTATATAAATATTCTTAAGTTTGGTATTTGCTTTTCCTAGTAGTTCACCCCTTTTTATTGACACTTTTTAACAGTTCTTTTTATGTAGTTTTGATATGTTCATTTTTATTTTTGTGTAAAATATTGGTGAGTAAAATGCATTTATTTTTTTTTTTTTTTAATTGAACAAATCTTAAAAATGATTTTAAGACACTTAATTTACTTTTGTGAATATCACTACAAAGTTCGTAAAAAAACTATAATCTGAAAAAAATGTACGACTTGATGCACTTATACAATCAACATTCAAGTTTCGACTTTGCAACTGGTTTTTAGGTATTATTACAAATATTTTAACTTGAAACTTAACCTGATGGTTTAACTATATAAGAAGCATATTCTCCGAAAATTTCGTTAAAATATGTGCATTATTGTACAAGTGATCAATTGTTTAAAAATGGCCACTCTCAAATGTTTTTATGTTTTGTAACTTGTAAACTGACCAAAAGGGTTCGGGCAATTCTAATTTCTTAGGCAAGATTTCCATCGCTCAGATTTAATCCCAAATATTTTTGCTAAGATTCAGCAAGAAATTGTAGTTTTAGCCTGCTAATTATTATATGTAGGACTATTATATTAACCTGCAAATGAAATCTCAATAATTTGAACTTTACTCAACATACTTTCTTTGCTATTCGATCTTGGTGTGATATGGGTTCTGTTTCTTCTGCCCAATTCCATTCTCCTGCTCTAATATTGAAAGGTCCTCTTCCCGTCACACAATGGGCAGCAGTAAGGGCTACTTGGGGATGAATTAAAGAGGCCCCACACCTAAAATGAAAAACTTAATAGTAAAAGAAACAAGCTAACCATTATACTCTTCGTCTATTTACTGCACTTTTTATATAATTGTTGCACATTCTATAGGATACTTTTTGCAATTTTTTTGTAAATATTATTAGTTTTAGACATTTTTTGTTTAATTACAAAGCATAAAAAAATATATATATTTTTAATTTAAATAATTAATAACTTCTCTATTTATTGATCCATTTTGTTAAAAAAATAATAGGGTTCTTCCTCTAGCTAACACTAACTTACTGTCCAAATTTCAACTTTCTGACTTTTCATTCTTGTTATCTTGCTTACCAGAAACATGTCGGACGGACAGACAGTGATATGAAAATTTTTTCTATTCGAGTGATATTACTGGTTTTAGAAATGTGCCGATCAAATGCAATATACTCTCGTTTTTAACAAACGAAATGAAAATGAAAAAATCGGTAAAAGTATTTACACAGAACTTCCCTCTTTATTTGTGCATGGCAGTCACTCTAAAAAATTATTAATTACGAAATGACATTGAGAATAATAATCGGAATATAGTTATCACTAAGAAAACCTGATAACTTTTGGTCAAGAAAATATACAGTGGTCATCCGACAGCAAAAATTCAATGGTAAATAACAGGTGCCAAATATGGAAAAAAATAGGTCTAGAATGTTATAAAACTAGAAATTTTAAATTTGAGCAAACAAAATTGTTTTTCCTGTATTCTAGTGGTAAAAAAATTTTTCATCATCTATTCTATAGTATTGGTAAAAATATTTTCAACAATTTTTTTTTACTTTTTTTTTTACTTATAGGTTTAGAATGTCATAAAACGTGAAAATTTTAAATTTGAGCAAATTTTTTCCGTCATCTATTTTGTATTTTGTAGTGAGCAAAAATTTGCATTTTTTTTTTTGGAAAGTTTTTGGAACGATCTTAGAATGTGGAAATTTTAAATTTGAGCAAAAAGAAAATTTTTCCATCCATTGAAATAGGTTTAGAATGCCATGGAAATGTTAAATTTGAGCAAAAAACATTTTTCTTTCCATCTATTCCAGTGGATTTTTTTAAATGGTAAAAAAAAATTATTATTTTTTTTTTGCTGAAATAGATTTAAATATTTTTTCATTATTTATTCCCTTTAAACGGTCCACCCTATATATTTTCCAGTGAAAGTTTAAGCTTTTTTTCGCTGACAGCAGCGTCACCTACCTACCAAATTTGACTGCTCTCCGTCAAGTAGTTTTTTAGATAATACACCAACAGATAGATAGACAGGCAGACTGACGGAATTGAAAAACCCATATTTTCGAATTTTGACGTTTCAGATCATGTGATCGAAAAATTCGAAAAAATCTCGGAGGGTAATTTTTCTCGAATACAATACTGCCCTCCTAATCAAGAAGGACGTATCTGCACTTTTTATTGTTTCGAGAAAAACGTGTTTTTATGAAGCAGCTATTTTTCTTATCTAAAACTACGGGTGCTTGCTATGTGGGTATAGTATGAAGTAAATACATAGGAAAGCTATTCTTTTGAAAAGTTTTGTATATTTTCAAGGCCACACTGTTAGGGAAATGCAGATACGACATTTTTCCTTGCCGATTTTTGTTATAGGTACTAAGAAAAATCATCATATCTGACAAAATAATTTATGATACTGTCAAAAAACAAAGCACAAGTTAGGTAACGAAACACTAAACTCTAAAAAATCATAATGTTTCTAATTAATCTAAAGAAACTTCCTCTACTGTTTAATTGTAATATACGACAGTTCTTCTTAGCGTAAGTCACATACGACGCATTTTACTGGGATCACTGTACTCTTTTAATGCTCCAGTGCTAAATGGAATAGCTGTATCTGACAGTTAATTTGCAATATACGACAATTCCTCTTAGCATAAGTCACATACAACGAATTTTATTGGGATTAGCAGCAACTTGTGCAGTTATGACAAATTTTATAAGCGAATAGCATCAGTAAATACTGACTTACGACTTTTATTTCTTGTACTATAGATGTAAAATGATAAAACAGTATCTAAAAATGTCTTAACCCTTTTTGACCCAATTGTCAGATGCGACCTTCTTGATTAGGAGGGCAGAATACTTATACTAAATCCGTATTGGTTTCTGTTAACACGTACAGTATTACGAACAACCTTAATCTTCTAGTATTTTTGAAGCACTCATTTTAGATAGTATACGTACTTTAAATTACAGAAAATTTCGCTGTTTTACTGAAAATTTATTTTTTTTTCTAAATAACGGAAAAAGTGCTCGGCATTAATCCATTAAGTTTATTTCGTAAGCTTTATTTTCATAATCTGTCAGTGAGAAATCCTTAGCCAGAGTCTCGCAACCATCTCCTATGAGTTATCTGTCAAACTGGAACTACTCAGGACTCAATAGATAGTGATTTGTCACTAAATTTGGTTGGTTAGGTCACGGCTAACCAACTGCATATTGTTGAGATCGATTGTCGATCCTTACCTATATCTTCGATTTTCAAGTATTCCCAACATCCAAGGAAATTCGCCAAACTCTGCTTCATTGTCTTCCCCTAAAATTCTGTACTCCATCATTTCGGATCGAAAGTTTCTTCTTTTTCCACATTCAACCTGGCAACATACGTCAAATTCTCCAGTGCAAGATGTGTGTTTTGGCACAAAGTCACTCCTGGAAAATATTTTCTTGATTAGTCGTGGATTAATTACCAATTTGTCGAATTTTGTCAGAGTCTCAAAATGTACATTTGTACATACACACTAAAATTGTAGGTATAAATATATAAAAGGCAACACAAAAAATAGACAACCCACAAATCTAAAAACCAGGGTCGTTGCAGAAGGGGAGGTGTATACGTTTGAAAAACACATACTACACACAACTATTTTCTACCTCTCTCTTGACGTCATAAGAGTTTAATATCTCTGATAGAATTGGGGTGCGAATTCAGACATGGCAGACAGTCGGAAGTCGTATGTTAGACATATCAAGTCAAAGATAACTTAACTCGCTACTTTTGCATATATCGTTACTCAATTATGCTAGGTAAAGCCCTGTTAAAAGCTGTATAAAGACTTGTACTATTAGAAAAAGAAGAATCGCGGCTTCGCCTAGTAAGTTGGCATCGTCGCTTAAAAAAAACAGAATCAACCTCAATAAGGAAATAAATGAGATTTTGATTTGGAAGACACATACTTAGTATAACTACCACTATTACTTTCCATCGAGATGAAACCTCGACAAGATATTCTTTCAAATAAAAAAAATCACATCAAAATCGGATCGTCCGTTGAAGAGATATGAAACTACTCACAAACACACATATAAACATACACTTCAAACTTATATATTATAATAGAGTAAGATTCCAGAACCGCCAACCTACGTCATTTTAACAAAGCTAATATTTTGACAATAAATAGTGGGATATGTGGTCAAGAAAGTATGCATAATTGCTAGCTTGAAAGCTGGGCCATTTTACACGTAACCATGTGCCAGATGTACATAAAAGCACTACAAACCTACGACATGGTATGATGGCTGGTTTTTATATATGTTTGAGAGAATACTGTCAAAAACCAACATTAATTATTGCCAAATACTTCCCGTGGGCCCTAACTTCCGCCACACGCTTTAAAGTTCGAAAAAGATCAAGCAAGCTAGCTAACTAACTAATTGTGGAATCACATCTACTACTAACTCTGTAAAAAAACGAAACAAAACAAAAGATTTAATATGGTTTGTTAGGTTAGGTAAGGTTTTTCGAGCTTTAGAGCGTCCACAGTTAGTTAATTAGCTAGCTTGCTTGGTTTATGTTTTCGTATATGGGGTATAGAGTTACCAGTTTTTGTTCAAGGTCAAAAGACAGTTGTGTCGTGGCACAGTAGAGAGAAGACCAGTAGGGTCACTTACTCTTGAGATTTGTTGTAATCGATTTTATTTTTTATGAATCCACTGCGCATCCGATATTTGTACATATACACTGCTCAAGCTAGAAAATGCTAATAAACTGGCCAACACTTACAATGCCACTAAATTATTTTTGTTCGAAGATATCCTTGGCAGATGATTTATTTTGCGATTGAATTTAATGTTTACTGATTAATCAATAAGTAGCGAATTAAAATTTGACCTGCCTTTACTTAAATTTCTTACATAACATCCGCGTCTGATGTCACAGACTGAAAATGTATGACTTTATATTATTCAAGCAAAAATTTGTACACGGCTGCCGAAAAGGCCGCGCTACTATCGATTAGGCTGCTGCGTTTGCCAATTATATTACCTACTCTGTCGGGAGATTACCTAAAAGTTGTACAGCGATGCTGACGGTAGAACACAAAAGTGTACAGCTTGCTACAAATAGGTGCCTGCTTGCAAATAAATGATGTGTTAGAATTGCAACTAACTGATATAGGTTGTCTGTTGTACAAATTGAGTGACAATAATAATTTAATAATATCTCTTTATTTTAAAGTAATGTGTCGCGGTCGACTGAGACTACCATATGCAACGGCTGATATACGCAAATGTAATATGGGTTGCATATATCATAGGGGGTGAAGTTACCAGTCTTCATTTAAGGTGGAAATACAGCGGTGTCACGGTCGAGTGAGACTATGTATATGCAACGGCTGATATACGCAAATGTAACATCGGTTGCATATATCACAGGGGGTTAAGTTACCAGTTTTCATTTAAGGTGGAAATACAGCGGTGTAGTGGATCGTGCTATTTCCTAAAAAGTTGTAAAAGTTGAAAAACTTTATGTTTTATGTATGGTGTTATCATTTCCAATGTTCCGATGATTGCAAGGATTGCGAAATCTGTGAATTTTTATGTACCTTTAGCATCAGGTTGCCTGTAAAAGGGCCCCGCTTTCAAGCTAGCAATTATGCATACGTTCTTAACCACATATCACACTATTTATTGTCAAAATATTAGCTTTGCTAAAATGGCGGCTCTGGCATCTTGGTCTATAACACCTCCTCTTGTGTCGGAGGTTAAAATTTTGTTGCTGTGTTGAAATTCGTTGGATGTTATAATAAATCGTAAATGCATGCTTTTTAAATGTCGTTCTAAAATTGTACTTGTCTTTTTGAACTTTTCCCTATACATTTTAAAGACTTGTACATGGTAACATAGCCATTTGATGATGATTGATTCTTTATTATTAAGTTCAAGTATGTATGATGGCAAAAATTATAAGAATAGTAGTTTTAAAATTAAAACGTTTCACCACCCGACGATGCCAACATGGTTGCCGAAATGAGTGTCGGATATGCAGGGTATCTGGTGTATACAAACAGATATTTTGCACGATGATATGTTGGACCAAAAGACAAAAAATTCTTATACGTTTGTTTTGTAAGTAAGACCTATTTTTTTTATTTAAAATTAATCCGAAATAAGCAATGTGTACAATTATAAACAAAAGATGAAAGAGACAAAGAATATTGTGCTTGCTTGTTGTGATACGAGTGTTACAATGTTGCCAGTCTTTTAAAAAGAATAAAACAGTTTTACTTTTATCTTGCTTAATCACTCTTAAATTGATAGCACCAACTGAAATTTATTAGATATTAATTAATTTATACTTGTAATTTTAATTTTAACACTTCTTTCTAACTTACTATCGAAATGTCGTACTTTTCAACTGTCATTTTAGTGTGAAAAACGTCACTTTAACGCACCAGTGGACCAGTGCGAAAACAACTACTGTCACTTTTCACACCCAGTGCGAAAAGAACTGTCACTTTTCGCACTGGTATAAAGATTGTTTAAACTTTGCGAGGTTTGAGCGTCGCTTGTAAACAATAATTAATAAAAACAAACTTTTATTACCTTAGAAACGGTAGTACGGTAATTTTTTAGATGGTGTGATTACGAATTCAAAATATCGTACCTACCTACTGTGAAATTTGATGGAATTGATTATTCAAAGAAACGACAAGATGCAAATTAAAAATATTTTGATATTTTGAACGACAAGATATTTAATATAATATTTCAATCTTTTTAAAAATATTTGTACGTTCGTAGAGAAAAATTCTTGTATGCATTACAATTCATTTGAAGTAAACGGTTCCATCATTTTTAATTACTTGCATAACCAAGAAATCAAGGATCGGTCAAGAACTTTAAATTAAACTATGGACGAAAAATAATTCCACTGCAAGATACCCACCCATATTGACAAATTTCTGTCTAGCTACAACAAATGTATTTCAATGATGAGAATAAAACTAAATGAATTGAACATTGTTTTACTATTTTACATCAATTGACAGGCATGATGTAAATTATTTATTTATAATAAATAATGTTAGTTTAATGAACAACTCCATAGATGTTTAATAAAAGTAAGTAAATATCATTTAACCTAAAGCTATGCTACCGGAATTTATGCGAAAAAACCATGAGTAGGTAGCAGTCTTGTAATGGTTGAGCCAGGTACACTATCGCCTACTTCCGTTTGAGGTAAACGCATAGCATATCTGGTTGATTATATTCGTATACAGGTATCGTTTGTAATATTCACACAGCACAGTGTTATTCTGTCAGGCAGGCGTTGTAATGATTTATTCTGATACCAACGCTTTAGACTTTAGACTGAATTTCACAATCGAGAATAACAATACTATAAGTCGGGTGGCAATATGCCTTTTCAAGGTCATTTCATCATTGTCGCGCGCATGCTCTGGTGCCATGTTGTTTGCGGGAAATATGAAACTTTCGGACACTTTTTAGCAAAATGGTTGGGCAGGTATCATTTTTGAACATTAATTTAAACGAAAGTGTGATTAGCGGCGCAAAATTAGTGCACAAAGTTGTGGAAGAACACACTTGCGCTCAATATTAAGGTGCTGGCTCAAGTGCCACGACGGTAAAGCGAGTGGAAGCAAGAAAAGAACTGGTTGCAAGGTTAGGATTCAACTGTCAACACATCAGTTTTTGTACAAGTGCATTAAGTGTTAAGTTAACAACATGTGAATGTTGAAGAGTTGACGACATTCTTCCTTCGAAATGAAGAGAACAAATGTATGTATCTTTATTAACATCGTCTATCGACGAAAATCTTCCATCACCACGTCGGCGAGCTTTCACTCACGACTTGTATTTCCCGCACTGTTGGCAATGTCTTGCATGTTTTTTTCTTGAACATTTAATACATTTTATGTACTCAGCACACGGCTTAAGGATGGCAGAAAATAATAAAAACAGTTTCTGAAATATTTGGAGCGAAAGTCGCTGTTACACACGCCAAAACAACACCGTTTATTGGCTCCTTTGCCCATAGCTCCTCGTTTTCAAATTTTTCAAATAAACTATAAGATATCGCAGTACTCATATTCAGAAAATTAGCAATATATTCATCATTATTTGTTTAAAAAACGTAATTGTATATAAAATTTAATGTTGACATGCAAAATCTGTCCGAAAAACATGGTGGAACGCAACGCATGCGCACAAAAATTCTCTATGATGAAAAGGCCTATTGTCACTTGTCAGGCTGTTTTTTCCTTTTTTTTTACGCTTTTTTATTTCTTATGGATATAATAAACATAGTAAAACTGGCTTCATCTCGCTGGCGTTATACTGACTGAGTAAATACTACAAGCACTACTATACAGGGTATTCCTTAATGACGAACTAATATTTCAGGGTGTGATTCTTTAGGTCATTTTATCGTTATTTTATAATATCTCAGAAAGTACTTTAGTAAATGTAAACATACAAAATTGCATTTTTCTAACTGTTTTTTGAGGATAGAAAAAAACTGACGTGGTTGGGTAAAACTACGACACTGGATTCGGATTCGCCAAGCCAAAATACACCGGCAATAATTGGTCTGGTCCGTGGAATTGACTTTTTTTTTGGGTGTGCCTGTGTAATTAGTTTCAATCTGAATTAATTATGTTAATCAAGAACTGTGCGTCTGATGAGAAAAACGCAAGAAACCGTTTTCATAATTGACCAGGTTAAACAGGAAAAATACCACTTTTTTGGTAAAAATATCAGAGGACATGTTCGCAGGGACGCCACTGGTGGAGCGATAAAATAATTTTTCTAACTAAAATATGTGGTCTTATATATCCCAATTTGAAAATAATATCTAAAGTACTTTCTGAGATATTAAAAAACAATGATAAAAAAAATGTCAACACCCTGTAGCAAAAAATTTCAGACGTTGCGAACATATGTTCATATGAACTTTTCTTCATAAAATAACCCAAGGAATCACACCCTGAAATATTAGCACGCCATTAAGGAACACCATGTATGTTCTGGAAATATCGTATATTTAATTTAAGAAAAACCGTTGGAGTAAACCAAACATTTTATAAGAATTTTTTACTTCTTTTGGGCCAATGTATTATCATACACAATATTCGTACGTATGTAATATACATCGGATATCCTGTATAAATTATGAAACGTTTTCATGAAAATGTGTATGTATTACTTACGATAGCACACGACTCGCAAAAATTGAAAATTTAAAATATCGGAAGAATCCCATTAATGACGAATATTACTAGAAGATCCCTACCTTCGACAATTTGTATGCAATGGCCGAAGATTCCTATTGAAGAATCGTAAAAAATGTGACTTACCTTACGTCAATAATGTCAGTTCCGTCATCAATAACTCCACTGAAATCTCTCTTGCATTGCCAAAACGGAACACACATACACTGTTGATTTTCTTTCTCATCTGTGTAGTCCTCTAGCATATAACTGTCTCGTGTTTTTACTCTGCCCCATATGAATATTAACAGTAAAATTTGAATAACTTGAAGCATTGTAGGTATGAGTTCGCATCACTGTACTTGTTCAATTCACAATTTAATTTAAAACGTGGATTGTAAACCTATAACTCCCTTTCAGCACTTATAACCCCAATTTGATTTCCAAGAAAAGGGATGAAATTATTCATTTTGTTAGTAAGGTGCTCCGTCATTTTCTTTAATAAATAAATGAATAGGTAGGTACAGAGGCAGAACTACCCTCGTAGCTGTTTCCAGGAGAGGGATAATTTAGGTAAAAGTATACACAGGTCAGAAACTATAGGGGGTTCGGGATGCGGTAGCTACAGGTGTAAAATTTCCTGGAAATTAAAATATATTACCACAAAATGTTTGTAACTCTACTTCTAATAAATGTACTATAAGAACTGTTCATCTTTTTATTAATAACGCTATCCTATGACTAATTAGAAAAACAGTGTTGTATGTATCGTGATATAAAAAATTATTTTGGTCAAAGATGGTCATGCTGTCGTCGTAGCTTATGTCATCCATTTGTAACAAATTAAAAAAAAGGTACAACGTCGTAAATCGTACGGGCGAGATAGTAAATTCGAGCCGACATGCGACAGGAGTACATAACACGAAAAATGACACTTGACGATGGATACGTGAATTTCAAACGTAAATGAAAACGACATATTATAATCATAGGTATTACAGAAGAATGACAAAAGCTAAGACAGCAGCACAGAAGACGGGAACTAGTTCCCCTTCTTATGTGCCAGCAGTTCTTAATCCCATGTCATGGATGTATGACCAAGATAATTTTTGATATCACGGTATATAAGATGATCTCTACAATATCGAAACCGTCAATTGTTCTCCTTTCAGGTTCGTCATTGCCATTCATCACGCTTTAAACCATTAATTATTAATTCTAAAGCATACTCAAACGTCCCAAGCCTGTCGTTCGAGCTTTCTTGACGGGGGTGATTATCTCCTAAATACACACGCTTACAGCGACAACAATAATTGTTATTACACTGCACATACGAAAACTTATCAATTCTCTTAAATTAAACTTGTCAGTGACGTGAATCTAAACCAAACACCACATTCCTACAAAGACACATAAGAACCATTCGTGATTCATAATAATAATTCATGCCTCCATTTTCAGCTAAGTATTCCAACTTCGAAATTTTACTTGACACTCTGCCTATCCCTTGTGTTAATTCAAATTGTTCCCTTGGTATATAGATAAGATAATGAAATCGATACGTCAAATTACACTAAGATGATGAAGTGTTTAAATCATTTCTCATCTATTAAATTAAATTATTTGTAAATCCTGGCTTATTCCAATTTAAGATACTTAAGAATATTACCTACCCTTATTAATGTACCTACAATAATCTTTATTAAAATTGTTAATCCTATATACATTCACAGTATACTTCCTTATTATTTAAAATAAAGAACCATATTTGTAAGATATTTTGTAATTTATATATTCATTTCTTTTCCATTGTTCGATTATGGCACGCTGACTGCCGAAGCTGCAGTACCGTGCAAGTAACAATAAATCAGTAATAAAAAATACATATTTACTAAAAAGTAAGTTTTTTTAAATTCATACAGCTGGAAACCAAAAGCTTTGGGGGCGGTCATATAGCACTAATGCATAGTTACTTTGCTCGATTGACCGCCTCGAAAGCTTTTGATTTCAAATAAAAGCCTTTTCTTAAAAATATTTTTTATATGTTTTTTTTTTTCGACATAAGCGCACTTTACTCTTGAACGATTTTCACATTTTTTTGCCCTACCCTGTATACTATTTAACTTGAAGTCATTCTATGTGCACCTGAAATGGTTATCGGAGATGCAATAACTTTTGGCGATATTTAAACTTTGGTTGTGCAACTAAAAAAAATAAAAATTCATCTGTTGCACACTTAATCGACCACACTGTATATCCTGAGTGCAGAATCAGGTCATACCTATCATAAAAATGCATTGTCATCGAAACTGAATCAACGTGTAAAATTTCAACTTCGTAGGATAAGAGGAAGTGGTTTTAATTCAGCTTACAAGATTTGACTTAAATAAATTAACACACTAACATTGCAAGTTAAATAAAAGCTTTTAAAAATGTCATGTTTATACTCTCTTCTATACGATAAATTACGATTCCGATATCGGATCCATGAGGACTCATAACTTTATATGAATGGAATTTATTAATTTTCAATTTTGCCTATTATGGAAACAGTATATAATCTCTGTTCATCGAAAAGAATTATAGATTATTCGGCGAACTAATTTAAAATCTTAATTTGTGTAATCCTATTTCAACTTTGGGTTCGGCCTTTTTAGGATGCGAAAGACTCTATTAATTGGAATTTTGCAAATAATTCTGGGGCATACCTGTGTCAAATATTCTTATCCAGGAATTTTGTTATTGAAAACAGCAGCAATTCCTCAACACCGTGGATGTTCAACACGTTAGTAAAATCAAATTCAACTTTCTCCGGCAACGTAATTGAAATTATCAAACTATCCCAGAATTAAATCAACAATCCACACAGAAGAATAACTAATTTCTACTGGCAATATTCCGTTGTAGTTGAAAGAATAAAAAAAAATTTTTTTCTTGAAAAAAACATCGTGAGTTATTAACTACCACAAAAAACATGTCGATGTACTGTAACATTTCTGCTTTGAAAATAAAATAAATTACTTTGTTCACCACCGCTTCAAATTCGATATTGTCTGTTAAATATTATTTGATTTTTGATTTGTGTAATGAAATTCAATTCAATTATTAGATCCGATGATAAATATGTGGAATTATTTAATTTCATTTATTAAATGCACAGAGGGTGTTTGATTATGATTATACAGGGTTGGGCAAATGTGTGGAAACACTTGATTTCTGGCTAAACTATAAGTGCGATTGAAAAATACTCTTAACAAAAGTTTTTGTAGTATTTTTATTCTATTCAGTGATGTACTTTGATTTTCAACAGCTATCCTATTCTTCGAGATGTGACGTCGTTGACAGTTTTTTTTAATGGATAACCCTGTATATTTTTACATTTTCAGATAGACAATTTTTCATCAATTATAGTGATATAGGGTTCGGTGGGTGTGCGGCTTGTGGTTTTTTAAATATTAAATAAAATAATAAAATAAAGTGTAATACATATTTATTAGTTAATGATAATTAAATTTCTTATTACAAAATATTGAGCACTTTAATACTGAGAAATGAAGAAAATATTCATAATAAATGTTCAAATTGGAAACCTTCAGCAGCCTGACAATATCCTATTCGATCAACGAAAGCTCTTAAACAGTTTTGAATAGCATGCTGTGATATTTCTTGAACAGCCATCCTAATTCGATCTTCCAACTCTTCTAACGACTGAGGCTTGGTCCTATAGACAACGGATTTTAAATGACCCCAAAGAAAATAGTCTAAAGGACTTAAATCTGGCGATCGCGGTGGTCATTCAATATGTCCTCTTCGACCTACCCATCTCTGTGGAAATATTTCATTAAGGTATTGACGCACGTCAACTCCATAATGAGGCGGAGCTCCATCTTGCTGATAACAAATTTCATCTGAGAGTCGTTCAGGATTTGCCTGGTTTGGAAATAAACGATTTAATACTGGAATAATTTGCTCGCGTAAAAGTTGTAAATAAAGATTGGTGTTTAAATTTTCTCTAAGAAAGAATGGTCCGATGATGTGTCCTCTGAATATCCCCGCCCATACATTTAATTTTTGAGGGTATTGGGTGTGACTTTCTTCCATCCAATGAGGATTCTGATCAGCCCAGTAGCGACAGTTATGTCGATTTACAAAACCACTCAGGCAAAATGTCGCTTCATCGGAAAAGACTATATTATTGAAAAAGTTACCATTAATTTCTATTGTATCCATCATTTCCTGACAAAACTGCATCCTTCTATCAGGATCATCTTCATTTAATTCTTGTACTAAATGTACTTTATACGGATGAAATTTATTTTTGGACAATATCCTTCTTACTGACATCTCGCGAATATTGTGATGTAAGGCTAGTTTTGATACTGAAGTTTTTGGTTCTTCTTGTAGGCTAAGAAGAACATCAAGTGAAATATCTTCATTTGTAGCCGAGTTACTTCGACCGGATTTTGGTCGATTTTCAACACTTCTCGTTTCGTGAAACTTCTGCACAATCTTTGAAACTGTTGATTTTGAAATATGAGAATTTCTATCAGGGAATGTTACATTAAAAATATCGCATGCATCTTGTAGAGATCTCTGCTTGTCTCCAAAACCAACCATCATTAACAACGTAATTCTTTCACGTTCAGTTAGTTCAGCCATAATTAAAAAACAATGTTAATATTTCACACCGAAACTCTCTAACAGTATTGACTGCAATTGACAGTAATACGAATGATTTGAGTTCGGTTAAAGAAAGTTTGCAAAAAGCATGGCAAGAAAAAAACGAATATTTTTTTATCAGATAGTCCTGTTGACAATAATTAAAATGTAAACAGCCATGTCTTTGCTTTACTATTTTATTTAATATTTAAAAAACCACAAGCCGCACACCCACCAAACCCTATATCACTATAATTGATGAAAAATTGTCTATCTGAAAATGTAAAAATATACAGGGTTATCCATTTAAAAAAACTGTCGATGACGTCACATCTCGAAAAAATAGGATAGCTGTTGAAAATAAAAGTACATCACTGAATAGAATAAAAATACTACAAAAACTTTTGTTAAGGGTATTTTTTAATCGCACTTATAGTTTAGCCAGAAATCAGGTGTTTCCACACATTTGCCCAACCCTGTATAGTTGCCTTAGTATTTCTAAGGCACACAAAAAATTCCTGTCAAAGGAGTATCATTGAATAGGTAAAGATGCCGCCTGCCCGCTTTGTAGTTGCCGCATTTTTTATATGCATTAAAATTATGAAGACAAATACACCTACTTCGTTTTTGACCGATACCCTTTTATCGGTATCCCATTTCAGTGAAACATTAATGAATTATTAATTTAGTTAGTTTAGATATTTCCTCCTTACAGGTGATCCAATTTATACATTCTAAGATGCTTTTTTACTATCGATAATATACCTATCGTCCAGTCGGAGAATAAAATCGGAATTTCGAAATCCAAAGAACCAGTCTAGTCAAATGACGTCATAAAAACGGCAATACCTCGGAACTCTCGAGCAGTGAATAGCTTTTCATGATTCCTTCTATAATGTCATTTTAAGACTATGTACATTAATGTTAAAAAACTTCCAATTTCGACTTTTGTTTTGGGGTAGTTCTCACTCCTACTAGTGAAGCGGAGAGAAAAACAAAAAACGAACTAATGGTTCTGATAGAGAATTAAATTGTAAGACAAAAAGATCGTATGCAATTTTTTCTGACAATGGACATTTTCCAAATTATAACGATTTATACATTGCAATTTTACTATTGAAAATTGGTATCTCGAGACTATCTTTCGTAAATAATTCAAAAAGTGTTACATAGGTATAATGAGAAGGTGGCATAGCACAGACAAGAAGACTATGAAATGAAAAATGCTTTGCTTGTTTGCTCATTTATATACGGCAGTTTGAATATGGCGCTCGAGCGCTTATAAATCGAGATATAATATTTAAATCTTCTCAAGAATAATTAGTTTGACGTTAAAAATACATATGCCAGAAAAGACATACCTTGAAATTCTCTTAGCATGTTTTTGGGATTTTAATGCTCCTATTGGTGGTAGAATTGAAATTTAAAAAATGCTTATTGGTTCTTGTTAACACGCAGTATTACTAGCATAGTCTAATATGTTAGTATTTTTTAAGCACTCATTTTGAAAATATTCTTTATATTATAGAAAAATTTCGAAATTTTACTAGAAAAATAATTATATCCAGAAATAACGGAATAACTGTTGTATTAAGCGAAAAAATGATAAAATACAAATTAAATATCGCTTCGCAAGCTTTATTTTCATATTCTATCACTTTTTCGCTAGAGATTTAAAAAACACGTAAGGAGAATTTTAAGACTTCAATTTTGCCATTTTTTTAACGTCAGGCTGATTATTTTTGAGATATTTACATATATCCAGACATAAACGCTCGAGTGCTATCTTTAATCTACGATATTTTTGGAACAATTCACCGTCAGCAAAGCAAAGCATTCATCGTTTTATAACTCTTCTTTTTTGAGTTTTACCATTTGTGCTATGCCATTTTGTCAGTCTCGAAATAATACCAATTTTTCAATGGCAAGATAGCAATTTACAAATAGCTACAACTTACTGAAAAATTGTATGCTCTCTTTTTCTTACAATTTAATTCTCTATCAGAGCCAAAGGTGGATTAACCCAGAGGCAACGAGGCACTGCCTCGGGGTGCCCGCCAAAATGGGACCCCCACCAAAGAGACACTTCAAATTTTCGGAAAATAAAGACTGTGATTTTGTATTATTCTTGATTGAGAAACTGGTGTCCGCTTGAAAAAATTAGTTGCCAAATCAATTATTTCCGGGGCTTTTAAATTTCATCCCTTTCATCCATATGCCTTAAATTTCAGAAACCGCTGGCCTTAAGTAGGCCTCCACTATTACTTACTTTACCTACGGCCCTGATCAGATCCATTTGTTAGGTTTTTATTTATTTATCCACTCAGTGGAAGGGATGGGAAAAAACACCAAATAAAAAGCCGACATTGGGAGATCTTAACGTTAATTTTACATAGTTTTTTAAAAGACGTTACAGAAGGAATCACCATAATCGAGAATTCCGAGGTAAAAACTTTGTTGACTGTAGCTACTAAACACACCTTTGAATAAAAACCCCTTAAAATTAATTCAAATTTAATGCTAATAAATATTACAATTATTACAAATATAAAATATTATATAATTAATAACATTTATATTTTAATCTTACACTTACTGAACGAAAATTTACAATTTTTACAATGAACACTTAGTAATAAATGCAATAAAAATGGTAGTATCGTAGTATGTAGCAGTTGAGATCTAAAACGTGCCATAGACCTAACACTTGTTGGGATGCATGTGTCGATACCATAATACTAAAATATAAACACATAGTATGGTGCGTCGATATTAGGTTCCAAGATGCAAGTTTAACAATGTATGGCGTAGTATCACTGAAATTGTATCATTTGTATCAATAGCAGAATGTCTTCCCCGAGATTCCATGATACGGATGTAAGTTTTAACGTGTATGACCATGACCAAAACTTCATGATGCTAGTCATATATTGCATATTTAATGTAGGTCATTAGTATGGAAAAGAACGCGAGTTTTTGATTTTTTTAAATGTTATATCACCGTTTATGAAATGACAAATGCTAGGGAAATTTGGAAACAACGCATATTGCGAATTTGGCAAAAGACATTCTCTAAACTATATACAAAGCTTCTTGTTTCAAGTTTTAAACTCTAATTAAAAAAAGCTTTAGATTTTGCGAAAGAAATTATTCAGAAGACGATAATGATTTTTTTTTAATAAAGGTAGGTACTGTGAATGTCATGTCGCCATCACCATTAATACACTCACATCCATGTAAAGGAAGACTTTTTGAAACAGTTCGTGGCATTACAATGTGTGTATGCCTAGTATCACGATACTGTTTCATATACATGCATGTGTATCGACACATTTATCGCAACATCAGTATATGGCTCGTTTAATAAAACTGTAAAGGGCAAGCCATCAGCAAATTTCAAGTTGGTGTAGAAATTAAAATGATTTACGTGGATTTTTGATAATATAGTAGACATGTCACACTTTATGTTATTCGCATAGACCCATTAATAATATCATGTAAGCTAATTACAAATAATTGATATATATCTATAATCTGTATAAATTTCATCAAGTATAGTTGAGTACATGCTATGCTATAAGACAATTTTGTATCTGTCCGTTAAGTTTCTACGACTTCCGTTTTCACCGTAAGTGATCTCAATTTTAGATTTTTAAATGGAACACTCTGTATATTTTTGCATATGCCTGTAATTTTATGACTGTTTACGCCATTTTGAAACGTTGGCAGTCAATTTTAATTTTTAATTTAGGAAAAATATGTCTTGATATTTTTTGTTGCTTATTTGGATTGCAGAAAGCTTCAAAGTTGATAAAAATTGCTCAAAATTTTCCAATGGAAGCATGTCATTTTCATACTTCAGCTAAATTGTAATTTTTCAAGTTTTTCTTGAGTATCCGCCTTTTTTGCTCACGGTTTAACAGGAAATGACAGCGTATTTTCGAGAATAGAACAACTTTGTTATTTCAAATGAAAAACTCTGTACATATTTTCAGTTGGAAAGCCCATTCATTGTTTCCCCTTTCCAAAAATTCCATATTTGTCATGGAAAATTATACAAAGTGAAGGTTTTAAAGTGAATATTGTGTATTATCGAGATGCTACGAAAAAAAAAAATCAAACTAGACTATGCAAATAAAAGACGACATCACTTGTAAACGTCAAATTAGTTTATTAACAACTCGGGTACACGAGTTACTGTAAGAAAAATGTATACTTTAAGTGAAAAAGCTAAGTGTGTATTCTTTTTGCTGACACACTAAATCTTACAAAACAACACAAAGAATATTTCGAACTATGCTTAACAAAGAACCTCCAACAAAAAATTCAATTAGAAAATGGTATAGAAACTTTTGGAATTCACTGGTTGTATTGATCGTAATTAAGAACTCCAAAATAATAAAAATGGGCTTAATAATGCAATTGAAATTTTGGAAATGACACAAAATGATCCTTCCTCTTCTACAAGAAAAATTTCTTCCGCAACACTATTTCGAAAACTACTGATCGTACTGGCTGAAAAATGTTCTAAAATTGAATACTTATAAAATTCCGATTCATCAAGAATTAAAGGAAACTGATCTTCCAAAACGAGTACGATTTTGTACAAAAATTCTTGATTTACGTAGAAGAGATAGGCATTTTCTTCGTAAGTTAATCATGTCAGAGTCAGACGAACCATCATTTCACTTAACTGGCAAAGTGAATAAGCATAATTGTAGAGGGCATCAGAAAATTCCAGAAATTTCCATCACAGTCAGATCCTCTCCAAAAATTAGTTTGGTGTGCAGTATCAAAACAAAAAAATGTACGGTCCTCTTTTTTTAACAATCCAATTGTCAATGCCCCATCATATTTGGAGATGTTAGAAAATTTCTTTTAGCCGCATTTTGAGCAGGATAATTTGTTGAGGACAGTTCATTTCCACCAAGACAGTGCTACGCCTCATTTATGCTATGATAACTAAAAATTCCCTAAATGCCATCTTTGGAAATCGTTAGATAGGGAGGGGAGGTCCTACAGCATTTCCCCTCGATCCCCAGAACTTAGGGTTCCCGATTTTTTCATAACGGGGTACATTTTCCATATTACAGCAATTGAAGTAACACGCAATTGTTAATAAACTAATTTGACATTTATAAGTGATGTCTTTAATTTTCACAGTCTACTGTGTGAATCATTGTTTTACTTCGTAGTATTTCGATAAAAAGCGGTGTTCACTTTAAAATGTTATAAAACCATTACTCTGTAGAATTTCCATGATAAATATGGGATTTTCGGAAAGGGGAAACAATGGGCTTTCCAACTAAAAAATAATATATATATACAGGGTGTTCCATTTAAAATAACAAAGTTGCCCTATCTCCGAAAATATGCTATCATTTCCTGTTAAACCGGAAGTGAGCAAAAAGGCGGATACCTAGGAAACTGTATTTCATTATCTCAACTAGTTAAAAACTTACATAGGTTTAAAAAG